>CM032663.1:42875976-42890904 GCA_019095985.1 Streblospio benedicti | reverse complement strand
TCAATATTGCCAAATATCTAGGAATTATATGTTTATTTGTCATGAAAGTTTAAAGAAAATATGTTAACAAAATGAATATATAGCACTTGTAGGAAAATATTCTATTATTTTCTTTCCCAAACTTATGAATATAAATGTCACATAAATACTTTTATCCGATGTAAAAGATATGCATATTTAAGTGGAAAAAACATTGCCAATACCTAAAATATTTTTTAAAGTGACATGTCAGTTCACTTACTATCTCTGCAGTAAGAAGATTAGAAAAGATAGCACATCGAAAGAAATCTTCAATAATAAGTCTCAGAACTCATTCAAAAACTGCTTTCTATACAGGACATGAGTAAAATGCTGAAGGGCAACACAGACAATAGCCATAAAATACCTATTTTAAACTGATGATGTTTTACGCTGGGTCAAGGCCGCTCCTCAAGGCCAAAGCTGTAAAACCCTACCTTAGAAGGCCAGAAGCTGTGCCTGGGCATAAGATTGTGGACATTATGTGGAAATTGGCCTTGAACACAGAAGATATATAGGACAAAATTCCACCCCTTTTTTCTACAGAGCTGAGAATTGATGTTGCGGTATTCTATATACTCACTTTTTTCCTTGTGATCAACTGGTGTGGAAATATTGTTAGGTTGACGTACAAAATGTAATGACAAAATTACATGCAATATTATGTTGCTTTTATTAAAAATGATATGTAATAATTGACGTAAAATTAATGTGAGCGCTATTCAGAGTCTTGGGCCAGACCAGACAGAGCAACTATTTGACCCATCAATAACTACTACTAACTTATCATATCAAAAAAAATACAACAACAAAAAATTCTCAGAGAAAATACAGTTAACTATTATAGTCTGCTCGCAAGTTTCATTTGACATTTCACCTATGTTTTACCAGTCTCTGATGTACTTATAAAATGCTTAACCAGTTTATCGAAGACTTTTTATCTAAAAAGAGATAAAATTGATAGTTGTGGCAGAAATGAATAGTTGACTCAAATTCATCTCTATAAAAATGAATTAATACCACTGTTTTTAGGAAAACATTATCACTGAATTTTATGGAACAAATATTCATGAACATCACATTGACAACGAAGAAACATATTACAATTTGCCAAAACTACACGGCTCACATGAAAAACCATTCCCTTTAATGGGATAAAGAATTATCCATCATGTAAAGCAATCTCCATGGAAATGGGGCAAATATGGATTTATCTAGCTACATAATTTAGTTTTAAATCAGATAATACCGTTCAAATACCACTGAGCTTCTGAAAAGCTGATCAAAGTGATGATGTTATATCTCATTATTGGGACCACAGGAAAACATCCAACTGCACCACTCTCCCTACCCAACCATATTGTTCTAGATGGTGGAAAGCTTGTATCTACCTCCATCTCTGTTCAATGAGGGGTTCAAGTTTCTGATCTAGATAGCTTCTTTGACCCCAGATTCAAATTACTTGCAAGGTTTCCATGCACAGGATGCTAGTTTCCTCAAGTGAAATACTATGGCCCTGGTGATCACTACATAAGTGGTATGAAATGTCCGGCCCTGTTAAGTTTTGAAGCCTATGTTCTATGGCTTCGAGCAAAAATTCAGTTTCCCCCACATATGGGGCTCACATATGAGGAGTCACATTCATTGCACATTATCTGGTACTTGTGGTTTGTTAATAGCATTATCAGCAGACAGCACTGGTGTCAAGCTAAAACTTTTTGTTAGTAGATGAGTTAAGCAAATGGATACCATAGCAATGCTTGACAAGATTCTGTAACCAACTAACAAGATCATAGCCAGTAAAATACAAGCTTTTTGAGTTGCTGTTTGTTTCAATTTGATGATGTTTCATAGCAGTATCCTTTCAAAACTACAAGGACATGCGCTCAAAGGTTGGTATCAGCTGTTATTCAAATCGTAATGAAACATCCAAGAGACAGGACATCATATGTTGAAACACAGAATGACAAATATAGGTGATGAGACGGAAATATTATAAATATATACTAAAGGGCAACAAACAATTCAATATGATAGGGTGATAATACATTGACAAAAACAGTTTTGAAAAGAAAACCACCAGTCTGAATGAACTGCAAATACTCAGCCTCAAAGTCCACAAATGCACTAGATCAACTCAGCTGTACTCGATCACCCTAACTAGTCATTACATATTTTATAGTCGCAGTATGGAAGTTGATGGACCTGGAGTTGGCCGTGTATCCGTTTATGGCCAGCTACATATTAGGATTATTACCTACTTGCTTTTATGAGTAGGCTATTTTTTAATAAAAAACATGGCTCAACTTATTACTTTAATAAACTATTCAGACTATCCAGCTACATATTAGGATCATCACCTACTTTTTTTATGAGTAGGCTATTTTTCAATAAAAAACATGGCTCAATGACTTTACTAGCTATTCAGACATTTTATTACAGCAGTGTTTAATTTTGATGCAAAGACAAATCCAAACTCCTTTTTCTGTTTTATTGCAAAGGACAGTAAAAATATGTATCATTCCTAGGACACTTTATCCTTTAGGTAATGCATATTTTTTTTACGTGCATGCCGAAATATACAGACAAAAGAACATGTTTTTGTGCCCCTTCGAACACCCAACACCCTCTAGTAGGTGAATATTTTTGTGCTTCCCCCCCCCACTACACCGAACCGTCTCTTCCATAAATGCTGCCCCCCTTATGTACATCAGCAAACACATTTGCCATTCTATTTTTACTCTTATCACAATTTTATAAAAAGCACACAAACTTGGTTGTTGGTATTTTTCAATCTTTTCCCCCCAGATAATATATTTTTGATTCAAGCCAGCATAGCAATAATGGCAGTTTGCTGTTTGCATTGTGTCTTCAGGTCCATAATGTTTAGCCTGGGTACCAAATACATGTAGGATTGAAGTTTACTGACCAACATAACAAATTGAAAATTTATTAATTTATCTACATGTATGTGCTTTTTAAGAAATTTATTTTTGGTTGATTACTGCTACTAAATATACTTTCTATGTCGTTAATGTGTTCATGATAAACTGGGAATTTAAGCCTTTGATATTTTTATAGCAACGTCTATACAATGTACATGTATGTTTAATACAGAAAGTATGATTGATTACATAATGATTTTTTTACAAAAATATTTTTTATATATTCAGGTAAGGAGACCATTTGTACCAAATATAAAAAATACACTCAATCATATACACTTTTCATATCTAGGCATATTATTTTCATTAAATAATTCTTTAAATCTATATCTACATGTAAATTGTAAAGTAAAAGCAGATAGCTAATCTATCTCTAGGGTTTCAGGATGCAAAAACTTATCTGAAGTGACCATGTTTTAATCTGACCATGAGCGTGATCAAAATGACCTTCCATAGGAAGCTTCATTGCCTCTAACTTTGTACACTTGTACATTTGATGGGTCTGGTTTTTTTTTTTTTTTTTTTTTTATAATGGTTTTCTACAAGCCAAGATACAACACTAAATGTACTTATGAAATGAAATAATTAGCTAAATAATAGATTATTATACTGATTTTATGATATTTACATAAAGGTTTTAACAAATAGTGTGACTAATGTGTTCCTAAGCACTTACAAAGCACCAGAAGCAAAGTTCAAGACAGTTGGACTTGAAAGACACAAAATAATCATTTATCCTTTTCAGAATTATGTTACCGGTGCCAAATTGAGGGTGTAACAGTAATCAATGCACAAAGACTGAAAAAATTGCCATTTTAATGCAAGTGTACACTATGATGTAAACCAATCAAAATTGTTGAATTTAGACATAGCTCACCATAAAAATAAACATGTAGTATCATTCCTACACCTTGTTATTTTTAGTGATAATAGAAGATGTTACTCCATGAACTTGCTGTCAGGACATTACTGCCATTAGTTTATATCTATTTGGTGGAATCATATTCTTTCAGTTACTGGTGGAAGCTTTTAGATTGGTATACAATCACATCAAAAAGTGATTTGAATATTAAAAACAGAGCCCAAAACAAAAACAAACAAAAAACTACATGTAGTAATGAGACAGAGGGGGGCATGTTAAAGAAAAAAGCATCGTCTCCTAGCCATATAACCCATCTATACATTTTGTAAAAAGCAAACGAAATGATGTAATTATTGTGCAAACACCAATTGTGTAAGACATATAAGTAAGAAATTTACCTACATGAAAAATCTGTTGGGTAGCAATTGCAAATTAATTTGCTTGACCATTGGCATTGGAACAGGTTGGGAAAGTCCTAGCATATCCTTGTATCCATAAAATCTGAGGTCTTTTTCAGATTCCTTTTTACATATCCATATATAAAATACGAAACTGATTAAACTATCGAAATATATGTATGTGATTGGTTTCCTTTCATCAGTTTATATCAGAATATAAATTGACCTGTACAGCTAATAGTTTTATCATACACTCCTGATAATGGAATGAAGTTGGTTCTGTAGTTGAATAAAGTATATTATAATGAAATATTTACCTATATTATGAACTTTTATTTAACAATGTGATTGTTAAATCATAAAAAAATCTGTAAAACAATTTTAATGTTCTTATAGGTAACAATTTAATATGGTTGGCATTCTTATTTGTTTGGTGATCATTCTTATTTGTTTGTTGATCTGTATCCAGTTATCGTTTACTTATAATATCCAAATAACTAAAATCTATTGCATTCTAGCATTATAAATCCAAGATGAAAGCTTTTAAGGACATGTACTGAGGAATTTAAATTGAAATTGTAAGTTCTTTTCACATTTTGTTCATATGAATACTGTTTATCCACCAACCAATAAAAGTTTACATTTAGCAAAAATAAACCATGAAAAGACTTCATTATGCAAAAAACAAGCCCATGTATTTCGTTCATTCATTCAGTAAGGATTCTTTATGATACCATACATGGTTATAAAGAAGTCGTCCCTATTTAGAAGGATATATATTGCATACAAAAGGTATACATACATGTAAGCGGAGACTTTCAGTGTTTCAGACTGTCTATAGTATTTGTTGAAAAACTTCAAAATCTTAAATGCAACATAATCTCAATTTGGAAATTGATCATGGCAATTTTACACAAAGATGTCGGTCTCTGCAGAGCAGATTTCTTACCTGGCAGAACAGTGTACATGCATTTGTGATTTTTTTATAAATTCTTAAGAAAATAAAGAAAATAAATATACACAGTGAACGCTTACAGGCAAAATGCTACATGATGGTATCAGACAATGACTTCCCATTTCAGGGAGTCAGTCAACTTGGGTGTAAAAAAATCATGCAACAGTTGACTTCTGTTGTAAAGTACATGAATATCAATTTCATAGGTTATGATAAGATTCACTAGCTTACATCATCAACTTTTCATAAAATTCAGCTTTCTTTCAGATGGGTAAAAGTTCTTTGAAATTCTAACTTGGTTGCTAACTTAGATGATTAAATTGTGTCTTCTCAAAGGGCAGGGGATAGCATCATCCTACCAACAGTCAAATCCCTTATTGGGCTTATTTTTTAGATGCTGGTAGCATCACAAAACTCCCATGTACATGTAAAAGAAAAGATTGTTGTATAGGAAATGAATATTAAAGTCCACCAAAAGTCCATCATTTTTGCTAAAGATTTTCAAAATTGTTTAGCCACTTATACATTGGTGAAAAAATTATAATCATTAACCAACCCCACCCCCCACTGCCCTCAGAAAAGTATGACCAATAAATAAAAAGTTATGGGTAATCATTACACAAGATTGATTCGTTTATTTTCTAAAGATGGGCAAAGGTTGCAAATTTAAATTTATGGATCCCCAGTCTATGATATCTATTAAATGTTGCAGAAAGGTGATTCACGCAGTTGGGTCAATTTTTGTGAAGGTGAAGAAACTCAAATTTCTCTAAGGCTAGCCTTTATGAAAGACATTTATTATCTAAATAGAATCAAAAATGAAAATATTTTCTCTATTTGATCAAACACAAAGGAAAAATCAGTGGATTGAAAAATCCTTAATTACACAAAGAGATGAAAGAAGCAACTTACACTTTCACAAATGTAGACTGTAGAGATCTTACCTGAAAATAGATTTATATTGTTAGTAAGAAATATGTAAAAAAAAAACATCCTAATATCTTCAGGATATTTTGACAAATCTATATCAATACATTAATTTTTGTTCAGTGAACTGGTCAAAAACAAATTTCATGCTAATCAAATATCTATTAACGATTTTATAACAAAAGTTGCAGACGACGGCTGACATATTGGCATCAATGGCGTCATAAAGATATCAAAGGCATCATGGTATCAAATATTAATCTGCCAATGCACCTAATAGTAAGAATCACAGCTGTTTTGTTACTTTGGCTATGCTACATTAGAACCTTCAAATAGGCCAAATCTATACCTAAAAGAGCCCCCCTCTATAATAAGACAATTTCTTACAGTCCTAAGCAGTCATAAAGATACTTGCAACTACAAAAAGAGACTATCTTTCTTATTAGATACCTGAAGCCCAGCCTTTGCGTGGTCTTAATATAGGTTCTGACCGCAGTGTACATGTAATCTAAATTGCTTCTTACAGTCCTAAGCAGTCATAAAGAGAGGGTAAAGCCAACTGAGACTTCTAATGAGTGTCTATTCTAGCCCCTTCATTGTTTGCCTTCTAGATAATGAATGCGCCCGTGATCTGGGCCATAATGATGTGGGTGATGTGGGCAGGTACTATCATAATGTCAGAATGGGAGTGTGCTGTATTAGAACAGTTGTGGGTGCTCTCAGGAAAAGCGTGAGGGTGTCAGGACAGTGTGAATGATGTAGATCTGTGCTATGAATTATTTGCTGTTGTGTAGTGACTGGATGTGGGTAACGTGGACCGGTGCTATCAGGGCAGTGACCAGTGGTTTCAGAATCGGGAGTGGCCATTGTACCTACGGTGATTGGTGCTGGGGGCGGAGGTGGGTGTTGGAGCAGTGGTACAGTGGTGGGTCCTGGGGTGTGGGTGCCAGGACAATGTGGATGTGGTAGACCCGTGCTATACAAGCAATAGTAGGCAGGAACGGGGTGTGGATGGTGTTTACTTCAGATTGCATTGCCACATGGGCTATATGTACAGTAAAACTTCCAACTAGGACAACCTCAATAAAGGCACATGGGCACATGCTATCAGGGGGGGGGCAAGGGGGGAGGAGCTATTGGAATAGCGGTGGGTGCTGGAGTGGTTGTTTCAAGACAATGCAGATCCTGCAGATCTGTGCTATGTAATATTTGTTGTTGGTAGTGTGTATGTGTGTGGGGTGGTGGTGCAGTAGGGGCGTTTACAGGAATTGTGCATGATGTGACTCTAAATCATTGCCCAATATTGATTTTTTCTCAAAACTAGACTACTACAGTAATACCTCTAATTAAGACCACCTCTCTATTGAGACCACCTCTGTAATAAAACCACTTTTCACGAACCCAAACCATCATAAAGCTACCAAAATGAACCTCTGTATAGAAACCAGCTCTCTACTGAGACCACCTAACACTGGTCCCAAAGGTGGTCCTAAAAGAGAAGTTCTACTGTATAGAATAGGGGTAAAAGCTAGCAAATATTAAATAACTAATGTGCAATATTCCATATAGGATATATAGGAATGGTTACACATTTTTAGTATGCAACAGCCTGTTGTATATCATATGGACACTCTTAACAAGCTTTTTTCACAAATATACAGAATTATTTCAGGAGTACTATTTCAAGATTCGTATCAATATTCAATCTATCACATTTGATTTATTTCTATAAATTTATCTCATGTTACAGAGCCAGTTAAACAATACTCTTTCTGAATACAATGTACATATAAATAAAGGCAAAATACCAAAAGAAAACACATATAATTGGGTTGCAACTGTTTTTATATTACGGTCAGAACCATAATTTTCTCTCTAAACTAGACTACTATATCATTTCAATATGCTGATTTTTTTAATAAATCGTCCCTCTCAACTGTAATTACATTTCACCATTGGACATTTATTATGACACGCTACATGTATCAAGTGTAAAAGAATCTAAGTAGATGTCTTCGGTTGAATCAAAATGTTGTAAATTGTAACAGATAATACAGGTATCTTGATTTCTTCAAAATTGTGACTACCTTAGGCTTCAGAATGAAAATCTTTGCACATTTATTTTACAATTTTGCATACGATATATCGCAAAAAAATAAATGATTGCTATATAATTCTAAATGGAATGCAGAATGAGCATAAATAAAGAAAAATAACATGTAATAATATCCATATAATAGTGCTTCTTACACAGCTACTGATAGGGTATAGATGTAGCTAAACTAAAAGTTTCTCTCAAAAATCTGATTCCATATATTTGCCCTTCAATATAAGCGATTTGATTTGATGACTTCTAGAACAAAACACATATGTTATGGTTGGCGAAAGGACATACAAACCACAACTCTTTATTTTGACAATTATAATTTATGTTATCCTTGACTTTGCATCAACTACGCTGACCACAAAAAAATCATAGCCACAACAAGGAGACCACAACATACAGGATTTTAACAAATTCAGGCTTTTTTATGCAAATGTAGCAAAATAGAAACTTTTATAAAAGCACATGAAGTAATTTATTATTATTCACCATTAACATTAAACAAGCTTAAACATTATTTACGTTGTTTATGTACCAGTACAAGAATTTCTTCTGGCCAACTATAAAATAAGTCAAATAAAAATCAGATTGTAGTGAATAACTATGACCTACCAACTTTGCTAACCGCCCCCCTCAACAAATTAACCTGGATCTGTCCTTGATAGTAGCTACATTAAATCTACCTTTCAAAAGGTCAAGCAGTCAATATCTTACAGGCTTTGCGGATCATATAATAAACAAAGAGGACTCATAGATTTGAAAGTTCTACCATATTTCAAGTTATTTTAAGTAAGATACCAATATATAGATTTATGTCACTAAGATGATCGTACATCGCATCTCAAGATAAGGATAGCAGTTGTGATATAAAGAAAAGATGGGTTAAGAACGTTTCATCCAAGCAGTTGAGCGAATCAGCAGTGAGCCTTCTTGAGAAAGGTCTTAATTTCGCCATCACCCCGAAAAAGTTCCCAATAGAGGACTTCATTGTTGCTACCGAGGAGGCTTGTGCTCAACTAGTCTTAGAGGTGACATCGTCAAGTATTGAAGAGGGCTGAACCCCGAAACCGAATATTACCAAAGAGGAAAAGGCTGCCCTAGGCGAACTGAAAAGTGATGATGAAATTATGATCTTACCAGCGGATAAAGGAAGAGCTACTGTTGTGATGGACAAGAATACATACCAGGAAAAGCTACACAAATTACTGGACGACCGAAAAGGTATACGAAATTCTTACAAAGGATCCTACCAGTAAGTACAAGAGAAGCTTTGTGAATATTCTTAGATCTTGGAACACAGCCAACAAGATCTCACCTCAGTTATACCGCAGAAGAATATATCCAACTTCTGAGCAGATCCCTAAGTTCTATGGGTTACCCAAAATCCACAAGAAAGACACCCCACTCAGACCTATTGTATCAGGGATAGGGGAGCATCACATATCCAGCAGCTAAATTCTTGTCTAGCATACTTAACCCTTTGAAAGGTAAAACCAAGCACTCCATCAAGAATAGCGAAGATTTTGTGAAGAAAATTAGAGATCTAGAAATTCCACCTCCTAGAGTCCTAGTATCATACGATGTCTCGCGTTGTTCACCAGCATCCCCATAGAAGAAGCCATCTCGGTTATCAGGAGAAGACTGATTGAAGATGAGACTCTTCCAGACAGATGCGAGAGTTAGATGTTGAGCAAATTATTACCATCCTGAAGTTTTGTCTGAAACCACCTACTTTGTGTCGAGCGGGACTTTTACAGACAGAAATAATTTTACGCTGATATTTATAGTGAAAAAAGTAGAATATAATGGAATAAGATGGTTATAATTATATTGGATATATAGTTTAAGTGATGTGGATTAGGATAGTATATTTTTTGTGTGAGTACGTGTTACATAGACTTCTATTTATTAATTTATAAATTACCAAATGCTTGATCACACTTTTGGTCAATGACATTTTATAATCAGCGTCTTACGCATTTGCTGCAAGGACTGGTTAGACTGTTTATAGTATGTGCGACGCACATTTCCCAGCAAGTATGCCAAGTTTTAAACCAAACAGTTATACAACAAATAAAAATGATGAAAACAAATGTGAAAAACGCAACATTCCATCATCCAGTTCATCTAGTGAATTAGATAACACACCAAAAAGAAGCAGACAAGATAAGAAAGAGGAAAACACTTTTGATTTGATAAATGAAATTCGAGAATTAAGAAAAGGACAAGAAAGGTTAGAGGTGCTGTTTACGAGAGAAATACAGAGAATGAAAGAAGAAATACAAGGAGATCTAGACCGTAGATTTGACAATTTTAATAGCACCATTCAAACACAGATAAACAATATTGGAAAGGAGGTGTCTAATCTTGAAAACAGGATTTCAGATATTGAAACAAATATTACTCCTCGTGAACTTCCTCCATTTAATATAGAGGAAACAATTGTTGTGACAGGAATTGCACAAAACATGGGAGAAGACCCTGTCAAACTGGCAAAAGCTTTCATTCTGGAGGGTCTGCAGCTCGACCTACCAGTGATAAATGCAATTCGGACACCAGAGAGAAATGGAAGACCAGGCATTTTAAAAATTCAACTGCAAAGCAAGGGAGATAAAGAAAAGGCACTGAAGGCAAAACAAGGACTAAAAGACTCCGCTAAATATAAAAAGGTTTTTGTTAGAGCCTCTCAATCTGTAGAGCAAAGAATAATGTACAATAACACTAAAATGCTTCTAGAAGCTACAGGTAACAAGGAGCGATACTACGTGGATAGCAGTGGGAGGCTCAAAGATAAAACGGAACCGGGTGGCAGAGGCAGATATGGTAGCACGGGCGGTGGCGGAGGAAGACATAGAGAAGATGCTGTAAGGGATCAGACAAGACCAGGAGAAGGAGGAGGTGGATCAACACCACGATAGGACACCCAGCCCTACATCGCATCAGACACTTCAATATCAATATCCTCATGGAATGTAAATGGGTGGACAGAGGCAAACAAAGGACTAAGGGAAATTTTAATACATAAAGTAAATTCAGATATATACTGCCTGTGTGAAACAAAACTAGATAGGTCGGGCATCCTGGAATGTGAAGGGTATATATCACTACTGAATAATAGGTCCCATAAGCATAAAAATGCACCAACGGCATCAGGTGGGGTTGCCGTGTTGGTTAAATCCTCCTTACTTGATGAATTTAGGGTTAGAATTATTGATAAAGAAATAGACGGGATCCTAGGGGTTGAACTCGAAAACAAGATGTCTGGCTTTACTATAGTGTTGTTCTGCTGCTATCTCCCCCCTGAAAATTCACTATGGGGCAGGGACCCTACATCATTCTTCTCACATTTGATTACACAGCTTTATATGCAACAACAGGCAGACTTAATATTTCTGTGTGGAGACTTGAATGGCCGTATCAGTAACATGAATGATGTAAATGAGGAGGTAGATGATATCCACCTTAAGAGACATGTGATTGATAAGGTAAAAGGCGGGACATGGGCAAGAGATCATAGACTTTGTTAAGGACAGTAAGTTAGCAATTGTCAACGGTCGAATTACACCTGAAAAGGATAATTATACTTTTGTATCTTCACGTGGTAGGTCTGTTGTAGATTATTTTATTACTCCTCATGACTGTCTACGATATTGTGATGAGTTCAGGGTTGACCTTATGTCTGAATTAATGTTATCACATAACTTGTATCATATGATATCAAATGTGTGTAGGGTTCCTGATCACTCTATGTTAACACTAAAAATGCATTACACGTTTTCAGCACCCAATGAAATAGCATTGCATGATGATATATCTCAAACTACTCCAAAGTCTTATAGTAGATTTTACTGTTTTGATAATAAACCAGGTGAATTTCTGTGTTCAGATATGTGGAGGAGGGCAGTTCAGGACATAATCTATCAACTTGAAACGGTACATGAAAGTCAGGCATTGCTTGATAAAGTTTATGATAACCTGTGTAATAGCATATTTGAAGAACTTGATTCTTCCCTTGGTGTGAAATCGGGAACAAAAAAGGTAAGAAAACGAAATAAGTGTTGCAAGCCATACTGGTCAGATGATTTGCAACTTCTTTGGAACGAAATGCTTGATGCTGAAAAAAAATTTGTTAAATGCAAAGATAAACATTCACAAAAAAATTTACGAAGGTCTTTTAAAGACAAACAACTTCAATTTGATAGATCTTTAAGAAAAGCAAGTAGACAGTATAATAAAATGGTATTACTAGAGCTGGAAAGTGCGTGTGATGATAGCCCTAAGAAATTTTGGGACACTGTTAAGCAATTAGGGCCCAGGAAGGCAAAGTCCATACCAATGATAATAAAAGTTGGAGATGATTTTGTCTCTGACAAAGAAGACGTTTGTAAAAAATGGAAAAGTGATTTTGAAATGTTATACAGTAATGTAGGAAGTAACTGCACTTTTGATGATGACCTACTGGCATCAGTTCTTGATCACAAGGCAAATCTAGAAAGGGAAATGAATGTGCCTGGGTACGTTGGTAATGATTCACTCAATCAGGACATACGTGTTGATGAAATTGAGAAAGTGGTTATGAATCTGAAAAAGAAAAAAGCTACAGGCTGTGATTTCATTCCAAATGAGGTATTAAAATGTCATGAGATTAGGGCGCTCTTGTGTACTCTTTGTAATACTTGTTTCAAGTACAGTGTAATTCCTTCTGCGTGGAAACGAGCCCTGATCAAGCCTATCCCTAAGGGTGGAAAGGACCCATATCTCCCACTCAGTTATAGGGGAATCAGTTTGGTATCTTGTGTAGCGAAGGTTTACAGTGCTATTTTAAACAATCGTGTAGTAGGTTATTGCAATCATTTAAACTTATTCGCTGATGAGCAAAACGGCTTCAGGAAGGGTCGTTCGTGTGAGGACCATATCTTCTCACTGGTCAGTATCATAAAAAATAGGATGAACCACAACATGCCCACCTTTTGTGCCTACATTGATCTAGAAAAGGCATTCGATTGGATCCATAGAGACATGTTGCTTTACAAGCTGTTGTTGTACTATGACATCGATGGCAGAATGTATAATGCCATTAAATCACTACTATCTGGTACATATTCAAGCATAATGTTGAGTAGCTCAGTGCAAACAGACTGGTTCCAAACAAGCTTTGGGGTGAGACAAGGTGATAGCCTATCCCCAACCTTATTCAGTCTATATGTGAATGACCTAGTCAGACATTTGAAGGAAAACTGTCCCCAAATTAAGGCGGGTGATGTAAATCTCAATTGTTTATTATATGCAGACGATATGGTCCTCATGGCAGAATCTGATGATAAAATGCAGTCTATGTTAAATGAGTTATCAAACTGGTGCTATAAATGGCGGCTTAAGGTGAATGAATCCAAGTCAAAAATAGTACATTTTCGCAAAACAACCCAGCCGATAACAGATGCACTTTTCAAATATGGTGATTCTGTTCTAGAGAAAGTACCTTCATATAAATATTTGGGGGTACTCATGGATGAGCATTTGAAATTTGATGCCTGTACTAAAGCTCTTGCCGATTCTGGAGGCCGAGCACTTGGGGCAATCATAAGCAAATTTAGGACGCTAAAAAATGTGGGCCTTAAGACTTTTGAATCAATGTATAATGCTGGGGTGAAACCGATTATTGAGTATGGTAGTGGCATTTGGGGGCATTTAGAAGCGAGTCCAATCAACGCTGTTCAAAATAGGGCTATGAGATATTATCTGGGGGTACACAAGCTGTCTCCTAACATTGCTCTTTCTGGAGACATGGGGTGGATAACACCTAAGTTAAGTCGTGTTGTTAACAGACTGAGGCTATGGAATAGGCTCGTTGAAATGCAGGGAAACCGCCTTACTAGAAAGATTTTTGAGTGGGATTATAGTATAGCAAAGCAAAACTGGAGTAGTGAAATGAAAAAGTTTTTCTCGAGCTTAGATAGTGAGTGCTTTTCAAATAAGTCTGTATTTGATTTAACCCTTGTTAATGATATATTATTAAGTCGTATGAATGAGTATTGGAAGGTAGAGGTGCGCAAGAAGCCAAAGCTTAGAACCTATAGACTCTTCAAATCTGATTGCTTTCAAGACGAATATGTACAGAAAATATCTCAGCGAAGAGAAAGATCATTGTTCACACAATTCAGGCACGGCATTCTCCCCTTAAAAATTGAAACAGGTAGATTTAAGAAATTAGAAATTGCACAAAGAACTTGTGAGTTATGTAATTTAGGATGTACAGAAGATGAAACCCATTTTTTATGTAGCTGCCCAACTTATAATGATATTAGATCCCCATTATTTGAAAAGGCTAGAAATCTTGATATATCTTTTGATGATTTTAATGATTCTGAAAAACTTGTTTATTTAATCAAAAACTTTTGTAAAGAAGTGTCGGTTTATGTGTCCAAAGCTTGGAACATACGCCAAAATAGGTTGTATAATTAATCTATGTATTTAGATATAGATATATATATATATATTTAATGTGTGTATTAGTGTGTATTATATTGTATGCGTAATCTAGGTAGAATAGTCATATCACTTATTTCATTGTGTTCATATTTGTTTGGCGTCACATTTATCTATGTATTCATATTAAGGTGACAAATAAGTCCAGTAGGGCTGGGTATTATATTATATGGTTATTTATATATTTGTATTGTACATGTAATATACTTGTCACTATAATAAATAAAATCAAT
>CM032663.1:42821128-42875876 GCA_019095985.1 Streblospio benedicti | reverse complement strand
ACAGGTTTCCCTAACAAATTCAGGTTTTTTATTAATGCAAATGTAGCAAAATAGAAACTTTTATAAAAGCACATGAAGTAATTTATTATTATTCACCATTAACATTAAACAAAGCTTAAACATTATTTACGTTGTTTTTGTACCAGTACAAGAATTTCTTCTGGCCAACTAAAAAAATAAGTCAAAAAAAATCAGATTGTAGTGAATAACTATGACCTACCAACTTTTGCTAACCACCCCCCTCAACAAATTAACCTGGATCTGTCATGATAGTAGCTACATTAAATCTACCTTTCAAAAATGTCAAGCAGTCAATATCTTACAGGCTTTGCGGATCATATAATAAACAAAAAGAGGACTCATAGATTTGAAATTTCTAACAACATATTTCAAAGTTATTTTAAGTAAAGCGAGGGGCACATTCACCGCAAGGTGGCTCTACAGCCAGTTCTTAATCAAAAAGCACAGAAATCGTAATTCGATCCGCGAGTGCACAGTGCGCAAACGCGTGCGTTTTTCAAGGCAGACGGTGGCCGCCCAGAAGAAGTTTGGCTCTGCCCAAACTTCTTTCTTTCAGCCCGCGCCATGGCCTAACCGCCGTTGAGGCAGTGCGGAGACGCCTTCGTGGAACGCAGAGGATTTACTTTCGCAGACGTTGTTGGCACATACAGTACTGGGGCCGTGGCGTTCCCGTACCATGAACGTGCGGGATCCCGTACTTTGTAATCACATGGTGCGTAGAGAGCGTAAGTTGGGCCAGCAGTGGCTATCGCACGTTCTATGCAAGTTGATCTCACGGCCACCTCAATAAAACCACTCCCTGTCCCGACGCATTCTAACGACGGGGCCGTGCGTATGTGCCACAACTGTACTTTTTGTCAATGCGGAAAACGCCGTGAGACGCCGCGAGACTTTCTGCGCCCTTGCGGCGACCACCGCCGCAAAGGTGGGAATGTGCCCCCAATATATAGATTTATGTCACTAAGATGATCGTAATAGTGAAGTTATTTGAGCACTCTCATTCAGCTACATCACACATCCATAAACTATTACATACTAATCATACTTTTGGGCTATTCAGCAGCCCAAGACTAACCATTAAAGCTACCTACACTAAGTCTAGTAAAGATTGCAATTTTACCATTAATATTACATAATTATATATTATACAGCAGTAAAATCCAGAGCATAATGATAGTAAATCTCAGAGAAATGTATACACAACTTAGTCTCCTGCATCCAGTGTTTTTACCATTTTCAAAGTACATAATGATAAATGACTTGTTAAAATAAACTGAAGGTTAGCTAAAATAGAATAGTACCACAACTTCATATCAATCCACGAAAATCACGAGTTAAAAAATGCTATTCATCATCAAGGCCGGCCATGGATATGAAACTAACTGGATCTAATGGTCAATCCCCAAACCCAACTTTCGGCGATTATTTCCCTTTCTTTGTATATCATAACTATACATCATAGATGAAATATAAGAAGTAACAACACATGACAAACTAATCATTCTGTGATAAATAAAATATTTTTAAATCAATTCCTTAAACAGAGCTTCATGTCTGTGATTTCAATCACATATGCATCCACAAAATCATTTAAAAAGCAATATTTATAACAAACATACATCTTTGAAAATTGTGGCCGCTTTCATCTATCTCATTGATAAAAAGTAAGTCCATAATTTTCTCCATAATATTATTTTAGCAAGAATAGATAAGATCTATTGTATCTATCTTATCTATTCCTTATATTAGTCCATGCCATATGGATTTTGCTAAATGGATATTGGCTTAACTAAGAATGAAAGAATATCTGCTTAAAATTATATAAATAGTAATTAGTTGAGAGATAATTAATTTTGAATCATTTTTTGAGAAAATTACCCTTCATTTGTAAAAGTCATGTTCATCTCACAATTATAATTAGTGAACATAAAAAGAAAGTTTATAGACACTATAATAGTAGCATTGTGTATCACTCCGATAACGAGTAACACATTATGGATATCTCTATAATTATCAATTCATAATTATAATGTCTATGGCTTATTTACCTAAAATTAAAGCACCATGTTTTATGTTAAAGAAATTTCAATGTAGGTAAAGACAAAAGTTTGTATGTAAAATAAAGATGTACATCTTTGTTATAAAACGTTTGCAAATTTTGCTATCTAGCAAAAATTTGCCCCAAAAGAACAATACCCATTGTATCAAAGATGCAAGTTTTACCCTGGATTTACCAACCCTGGAGGATAGATGAAACTTAGTGGCTAAAACAAGCATAATGATCTGTTATGTGGTTCTTATAAGGTCTATTGATAGTTAGCCTAAATGTCATCCTGAAATGCATATATGTACAACTTAACTCTAAAAGGACGACTAAAGACATAGTATATCAACTGTCAATCTACCTTGATGAGCTCCTGGAATAAGGACTGTTGGACATGAGTTGAGCAAAAACCTGCTCAAATTGTTCCACCTGCTGCTCAAAGTCCTCGAGGATGAGGTCCTCCTGAATGGTCTTCATATTCAGCATCCTCTCTGTATCCTCTGTAGCAGACTTCATTCAGTAATCCATTTCATTGACAGCATATATAGTAGATAAAGCATTGGTAAAGTTCAATTGTGCCATCGCAGATTTATGAAAAATATTATCTTCATTTTGATCGAGGATTTTGATTTTAAGGACAACGTGCTTTGAATAAAGTCTATCGATTATCCAATCACACTATTCCATATGAAATCCTTTGTACCTTTGTTAAATTTGAAGTATTTTTGTATAGCATTGTAATACATGCACATGTATGATAAAAGTAAGATGATGTCGAAAAATCGGGTATCCATCCCGCAAAAATGTACATTCGCGTATGAAAATAATTTAAGGTGTTCTCTAAACAAAGTCAATACTTCTTACTGATTTGTGTCATTGGCTTCATTATTCCGTGCACCCTAACAATACTCATTCATGAACAGTACAAAAAGTTCAATAAACAAGAGATATAATCACCACGATCGCAGACAAATCTCAACTTACAGGACAATTTGAATGTCATTTCATTGCTGGTAGAGCTTTAACGTTTCTTCTACCAGTACATTAATTATGCATTTATACCTCCATTTGATATTGTGGGTACTAATGGGTAGAAGTACTTAGGGACAATCAGTATATATACATTGTCTATGTACTTGCCTTCTTCAATCATATAAACTCACGTTCATGTTTCCAATATTTTGAAACACAGTTGCTTCTATCATAATAATCTCTTTAAATGTCCATATGCTTTCTGACTTAACTGTAGCAAGTTATCAAAGTCCTTATCTTAGAAATTAGTCTCAATTAATAACCAGTTGTTAATAATCAATTACTATGTCAAATCCATCAATGTCAACTGAAGACCTGTCATAAGTATCCTGTAGGCAAGAAAATAATGGCATATGATGTATCCAAACATTTGTCTCAACTATATTATATTATAATTCTGCACGAAAGAGAAATAAGTACAAATGTACCTTGAAATACAAAATTTACAAAATCAAAGAAAACATTAGTCATCATAATATTCTTCCTTTCAATGGCATTGCTGATAAAGCACTTAACTACTCTACTAAAAAACTACACACAGGTCCATTTCAAATGTACCTAAATTCAAATGACTTCAATTTCAATTTAGAAAACCTCAACTGATTTACATTTCCTTGCTTGCTTCACACTTTCAAAATATACAGTATATTAAAGAGAACCCTTCTAGAGTTTTATAAAGATGTACTATGTCCGTTATCTTCTTGCTACCTAATCGCTTGTCTTTTTATCACACATAAAAAGTATTGGAGAGAAGCCCAGAAGAAGATTCATGTTAGTCTTCTTTTGCAGAAATGTCAAATACTAAGACGAAAACTAAAAAATATGTGCATATAATATCTTGGCTAAAATTTTATCTATATAACAATCCATTGTGTTCGGTATGCTGTGGTCACAATTCAATATGCAATGATTGACACCGTTGTCCTAATCTAATAATGTAACCATGCCATACATCATTTTTGTTATTCAGATGATAATTACTCATATTCACTATCGGAATGGCTATTCATACATCTGATATCTATCATTAGAACATTATTAAATTGAAACATTATGCACTTCTTATTAAGAAAAAATCATAAATATTGATAAACAATATCATATTATCATTTGTAAATCAACTTTGATAACAAATTTCTGTGTTATCAACTCACAAAGTATTATATACCATAATACATGGGGAACAACATTTTAATAGCTCGATAATCTCAATTTGGCCTGCTGTGGAAATGTTTATGATTTTCTAAATATTAAACTAAGGGACACAATTTTTTTTCATTGTATTTTATGAAGAAAATGTTGTGCGAGTTTTTCAGAAATAGTTTGCTAGTAATTTCTTAAAAATAAATCAGATTTTGCTGTAAATTATATCTGTCTGTTCTTGGCCAATACTAGTAATGCCCAGCTAAAATAAATAATGCATTTCATTGAACATAGGCCTTTTATTATATAAATGATCTCAACTGACACAGATTTCTATAAAAATTAGATAATTTCTTTCGAACTTCTTTTTTCCTTCAAAACCACTTTCATCAGAACACATAGCTTAAAATAGCAGACAGCATGAGTCCATGAATAAAAGGTGTAAAAATCTGGCTATTAGTGGGACAAGTTTATCATCTATGTTATCGAAGGAACAAGTTTGTTATCCATCTGCTGCATTACGTTATGCATCACTCACAAACCACGAAATGCAGAGTATGTAAACATACAACAGTTCCTGCCATGAACAATAACATGCCACCCACAGATAACAGGGGTGCAAAATAAATTTGACAGTTGTAGCGTATCTCCTGACACTAATTTTATGCCATCTATTATCATGTCAGTGTGCTTTTTTCCCTCACCGTTATGTATGTATGAAAAGAAATATGTACGATAATAGCCCCTCAGAACGGGGGAGATTTAAATGTAAAAAATGTCCAGTGGTCGCAAATGATTTGCTTAATATCAATGGTCTAGTCAATGTAGGTTTTTCCATGGTCATTTCAGCATGACTTATAAATTCATAAATAGGAAAATTGCACATAAAAAATTACTTATTTTCTGTTTTTGCTTCTATATCCACTGTCATCATTGGCATTAACATTGATATGCCCTTGATGAATTATAAGACTGAATATACTTTTTATCCTAAACATTTTTGTGTTATTAACAAAATAAATAAGACACCGTATTTGTCCATATACTCTTCAACAATTTTCATTTTCTACAACACTTCATATCCAATGCACAACATTTTGATATCTTGGAGAACACAACTTACACATCAGTCTATACGAAGAAAATTATTCTGTCAAATATTACTCCAAGGAATGTTAATAGCATATAAATCCTTTAAAGTGGATTCATATTTTGCCACACATTAGATCAACTTCTATATTAGATCAACTTCTAAACTTGAATGACCACAAACACAAATCTTGTCTAATCAATGCCTCTCCTTAAATGGCATTTGAACATTTCACTATGATTGAATTTGAGACTGATACTCAGGTCACAACTTCTCATGGGTTTCAGTCTACATAATGCATGTGTTCAACATGTTTGAATCTTTCCTCAAGGTAAATCTAGACTTGTAAAGATCTCAACACAGCAAAGCTCTTGTTTGAATAGTAAATGATATATTATCCATACGTGTGACCACATAAAATATAATGCCTAATAAAATATATAATTCAGACTTAAGTTTGAGAACACTACTACTGACTAATTCACAAATATCTGGATATTCCTACAACTAACAATAGTCTACACAAATATATATATATAATGTTTTTTCACTTCTTAAACTACCAATGGCTATCAGTGTAATTAGTCTACTACACTGTTTTAAAAATGTGATTCTAGATAAATTCTAAAATTTCTAATAAATATATCTTATAGTATTTGCTGTTTCTACTCAAGGCTGTGACTCGTAACTAAATAAGATGGAAATTATTGTGAGTTCTAAACATAATAAACTAATTTTTCCCTAACTGATGAGACTCATGCCATTCTATAACACAAAGGATTCAACCACTAAGTTTTCACCACACCAGTAGTTCACTAGTTTACATAAAATATGTCATGGGAAAATCAAATTAATCGGAGACGCAAAATCTCTATAAACCTCATTGTTGCCCTGTCCTTCATGCTATCTGTCATTCTTTCAAATAAATTCTAAGACATCCACAAATATAGATGGCACATACATGTATATGGTGATATATCACCATATTATAATTGTAAATTCAAGTGATTTCTTCGAAATCTTAAAAGCTATTTGTCACAAATTTAAATAATAAACATAAACACTTTTTATAGTCATAGTAATATCAATCTAACTGACCAGTATAATCATCATCAAAAGTAATGTAACCAGCACACAGCACTTGCTTGCCATAGAAAAGAGAGAGAGAAGAATATAATCATCACTTGTACACAAAATATAAATAGTATATTGTAGACCACCATTGTAAAATACCACCTTTGCAACATCAGAAATAATACAAAATGATTATCCATCCCAGACACACCTCAACAAAAACACTTAATAGCAACACGACCATCATCAAGTAACAAGATAAACAGGTCCATGGAGGAGTTAAATACAGTGTAATGGGAAGTGTAACATCTTGAGTAGAAAAACACCCAATGTCTCTTGAGAGAAGTTCAAGAGAAAGGTGATTATAAATCTATCTCATAACATGCAGATGAGTAAAACTTCGTTATAATAATGCATCAGAACCCATGATATTTTCAGAAATTTGTTCTTCCATTGGTTAATGAAAAGCAACTTCTTCAGTAAAATCAAAAACTAAATTATTGAATTAAAATGCAGTAAGAAGAAAATTGTTATGAGATTGATCAAAATATTTGATTATCCATCAGTAAGTTGACTTCAAAGATAAAAACTCATACATCAAATAAATTATCTGTCACATTCAGTGTTGTCATCTCAGGAAAGAATTTAAAATCTCTTATTCAAAGGTGAGAACCGCGCGTTCTAAAATTGTAAGACACATACGACTGTAAGGATTCATCAGAAAATCATTTCATCCATTGAAAAAGAAATGCAATGAATTTAGTTTCAATTTCTTTCAAACATAATTCCTATGTTTGATCACAACATTGACACCCCAATATAACTCACGATTAACTAGTTTCTTTTCAATTCAATATATCCATGATTATTCTGTCATTTCTATTATTGGTATGAGAGATTTTCTGAACAATGTTCTGTGAACATCAGCCTCAATGACACAGACTGTAAGAAAACAATTACTATTTAGGAAAAGAATTTGTATCTTCATCTTCATGAAAATCAAACCTATTTGCCTTGCAGTGACAGAGAACAATAGATGCCTCTGTTTTGTATAACAACTGTCAGCCTCAAACCCCATATAATTGTAGAATGGAATATTTGCAAAATGTTATGCCCTCATACTTTAAAATAAACAGCATAGCCATATCTTTGAAAAGGAAACAAATGCACAAACATGTGGCGGGGTGTATATATTTATATTCATCTGGTTGGTTTTAGATCTCTTCTACTTATGCATACATTTGAGCATAAGGCAGCATATATACATTACTTATAATATAATGATATCATATTTCTTTGTCTATTTTTTAATTCTATTGTCTATATCATAAATAGAATTTTCAAAATCTTTTTATTTTTTAATGATTAACAAGCTCATTCATACAATGATGGAGACCATACAAGAATCGTGAATAAGACTCTATGAATACAAAATTATCAAGTTAAAATGTCAGCAATGTACCAAAATGTGGATCATATAAAACTTTTGGGGTTCACTAATCATAAGAATGTTCACTTGTGTCTTACACAAAGCAACTTTTAATTGAATTGCAGAGGATGCTATCTTGATTACCAGAGTAACAAAAAATGCTTTCACATATGCATAGGCTGCCAAAAGACGTGGTATCTAAGGGTCCAAGGCCCTCTATGAAATGCTTGTTCAGTCTCGATCTTTGTGCCAATGTGTCAGCAAAAACAAGAAGTTAGATAATGTCATTAGTTGTCAATCACCAATCCCTAAGCAATTATTACTTCAATTATACTGGGTGGTCTCTCATCATTCACATTGATATTTTGTAGGGTTTACAGGATCGTATAATTGTAACACCCGATCTAAGATGTAGGTATACTGTATAG
Source organism: Streblospio benedicti (assembly GCA_019095985.1). Lineage (NCBI taxonomy): Eukaryota > Metazoa > Annelida > Polychaeta > Spionida > Spionidae > Streblospio > Streblospio benedicti. The sequence continues at coordinate 42,867,615 of CM032663.1, read as the reverse complement.
TTATTACTTTCTGTTGTGTGCTAAGTTCAAGAAGCTGTCTCTATAAACATATTTCCGATTGCGTTCAAAAAGATTTTGCATCTATGAATAGATAGATGTATATTCTCTCCAGTAGTTTCAGTGCCAATGTTGTAAAACTGTTTGTGAGGGTTTATGCTTTGATCTGTCATATTTGGCCAACTAGAACATTTAAATCAAGCCAAAGTCACATTTGACATGCAGGTTGAAAACATTTATAACACAAGTTTTTTCAAATCATGAAATAGTTTCATCACTTTAAAATATTATTAATTACACTCAACGAGCTCATCTTATTATAATAGAAACCTTTCATACATTACTATCACTCATTACTTTACTTTGGATCGAATTTCTTGCTTCTCAAATTTGATAGAATGTAAGGTTAAAGATTGCTCCTGTCATCAGTTGTGATCTTTAACTGTATCGACTGGTATATATTTCACTAAAACCAGTAGTCAGGCTGGGAGAAGTTGGAAAGAATGGCAATGTGCAATTGTGCACTAATTTTTAATACTTCAATGCTTTAAATCTGAAATCACATGGGAATGAATTTCCACCTAGTTGATGATAACTAAAGCATTTTTCAATGATTACCCTATTACCCTTTCTAGCTCTGATAAAATCTGTGTGGTTTTACAAATTGTGCAATGCAGATATATATTGATGAATGGATTTATTAGAATTAATGTTGGCTCAAGAAACAGTGTTCATATGACTCACTAGATTATTTGGAAATTCAGATATTTCATATCTTCATATCGTGCATAGAATTTCTTTCTCATGTGAGGTTTTTGATATCATGGAATGAAACCTCTAGTCATCTCCAGCTTTTTAGCTCTGAGCTGTTTGGTGCCAGCTTGGTAATGATTATGGGTTTGGATCTAGATCTAGGCTGACTAGTTTTTCAACACACTTTGATGAGAACACTCATCTTTACAACATATACAAAGTACAATGATATAATTCATAAAAAAATTATCCATATGGATTTTATAACTATATTAGTCACCTACACTATAAATTCTTGATTATCTGAACACATTCCATTACCAATGGAAATATTGTAACAACACCTGGCAACTTATCAGGCTTTATCAAGCCATATTGTATTTGATCAAAAAACGTCTGAAAAATGGTTCTCCAAGATTTGGCTATAATTTCAAATATGTGTGCACATTATTATTGTTTCAAAACATGTCTAATTAATCTTATCTAAGGTTTCATCCCATGTTTGAAATATAAATTTATCGTACATTTCAAGCTACATCAAGAAACTTCGTACAATTGAGATATGTTTCATGCCAAATTTTCACGCAAAATGATGATTTTAGAAATTGATCAAAAATGCATGGATCTGAAACCCCCAGTCAATGCACAATGTTAAGTTTTTTGATTATGGTTTGTTCACAGTGGAATATGATATCATATACTGTATATAGTCATTCAAACAATATTCACCATCCTCTACTTTTGCAATCACATTGGTAAAAGGGTGACTTACAAATAAAATACCATGCTTCAATGTGAATAAATCATGTCATAATCATTTTAATTTATCATCAATTACTGCAACCGAAATAGAAAATGTTCATTATTTACTTCACACACCATAGGTCAATAATTCCACTTATCAGACAAACTTCTTCAAATACATTCCTTATTTTCAGAATATGATTACAGAAACACTTTCACAATTACACAAAGAAAGTTAAATCTCTATCATCATATCCATGCGATAAATTTTCAGCTTAAATATTCAATTACAACATGTATCTATTGTTCCAAAAGTGTTTGTCATGTGTTATCACAACAAACATGAGAGAAGCAAAGTGCTCCAAAAACATAACTGATACATAGTTATAAAAACACTTGGAAGGTTGCGTACCATCAACTAGTACAATAATCTCTTTTTCTATCTCTAGTGATATTTCAAAAGCTGATTATTCAAGTTTTACCTTATTTGAAAGTGTACAATCATTATAAATAATCATTGTCGATGGGAAGCTTATCAACTTCTGTATCAACAGATGAAACATTAAAAAGTTTCCAGTTTATATCAATTCACCATAAGAAATAATTTTGTATTACCAAGTCACGTATTGAATTTGCATTCAGAAGATATGATTTTAGAATAATGAGTAGGCATTGTTCAAGTTGTTGATAATCATGATTATTACTCCTTGTCAAATTAAAATAATTTGTTTCTGTTTCACATCATAGCACAAAATGATTTGACATAATTCCAGATTGGCTGAATCTTCATAAAAGTATCCACACAAAATACTATGTCTTCTTCAAAACATCAAAGAAGTTGACTATGTCCACAAGTCTTACTCCACAAATGAGACACACACATCAAAATTCTTCCTCACGTGGTCTGTGTTTATGCTGCGCTATTATCAACACCTTGCATGGTTTTTACGAGTGCTGCCACTTCCAATGAATGATTTGTCTCTCACAAACTGCCAGACATTAGTTTGTTTATATCTACCAACTACTTGAGATGTTCACATATTATTACATAGTTCCCGTACTCCGTCTGTTATACAAACTTGTTCCACTGAACTACCATGTTCCTAAAGTTCAAACTAGTCCCAAGGAAAACCTGTCATTAAAATGCGATAGCTTCGAGGGCAAGTAAATCTGAATGCTATGTATATATTAAATGGTCAGCTGCATTCTTAACATTAAATTACGTTGGAGTTGGAGCTACATCACATTTTGTAGAAGATAAATCTTGTTTATTACTACTTTAAAATCACTGAAGATATCTAGGGAGATTACATTCTTAATCATAACTATTGTCAATCCTAAGTCATTTGTAATTGCCTATAATTGTTTCAAGGCTAAAAACAGCAATATATTGCAAGTTTGTTCAACATAAATCATCATGTCTAGCATACGACAAATAACACGCAAATTGCCCATCATACATTCATTCAATGGCAATTAGCAAAATATAGAAAGTAAAGTGGATTGTTAAAATAATTTCACTCAGCTTAATAGTCGCAATAGATTTCAAATAATATAAATTGGGATAAAAACAGTGCAAAAAAAATGACATGTCACAGTAATGATTTTTCAATATTAAAAGGTTACATTTAAATGTGCACCAAATATTCACTTAAATAAATGCCCATGGGTTTTCAAGTTGAACCTTGAATCATTTGGAATGCAGGCTTATGCATTAAGGTTACTTCATACATACAATTCTGATACATTGTATTTGATCTTGGTATTTGATAGTCTATTTTTGTTGTCTTTGGGTGGAATTTTGTGGCACTTTTGATTATGCCAGCAACCTATAGAAGCCAAAGATTTTGAATTTTAAAAAAATCAAAATTACAATATTTGTATGATATCTATCATAAGATAGAGGACTTTTATCTTTTTCTGCTAATAATAAGTATATCTTATATCTCATGCCTTTTCTGCTGGACGAACATGAAATTCCTCTACAAAAGCAACAACATATCATATCAGTGGCTCCACCTGGCACACAAGAATTTACTAAATTGTTGCATATACTGTAGCGCCACCTATAATAGCACTATAAGTCAGGCTTTTCCTTCTAATAGTGATCTTATCAATTTATTAAGTAGTAATCCTACAATTTCAAAAAGAAAACTTTCACTGCACAATGATTTTCACCCAAATGTTATTTTCCTATATTTAGAAACAATTTTCAAATTGAAACTATTCAATCTAAACAAACAACAAATTCTTTCACAGGTAATTAATTACATAAATATACTGTTATGTGATTGAACAACAGATATAAATTTAATATATTTCATGTTTGATATATGTACTATTCAGATTTATCAATTTAACATACAATTCTACATCTTCCAACATAAATTTCGAGCAGTAAGATATGTAGATGAAATTCATATTCCCCGTAGCATAGCAATAAGATTGACTGACACTGGTGACTAAATCTGAATTTATTATTCATTTTTTATATCAATTCATCGACTAGGAGATGCTTTTATCTAAAAAAAAAATGAATATTATTGTTTTAGTACTTTTTTCAAATGATTTACTTTTTGTAGTCAAATACTAGTTCATTATGGCTCACATTCAAACATATAAAATTACAATTGTAGTTGGAATATTTCTACTACTTATACTTGTTTTAGGAGTGCAAATTTGTGCTTTTCTCAAATCAAATAAATGTAAGCTTTACATTAATCTAAATATCAATTGGGACTTGATATAGCAAAATTAATTATGATGCAAATTGATTTTGAGATGAGCTACTGGTAATTTAAAATCAAACTTTTAGATTTGTGCCGTGATCAATATCATATGTTTGGGAATGTTACGACAAAAAACGCCATTCCTCTTCGTGACGTGAGTATAATGATGGACAGTCAATTCAAGACAGCAACAGGTAAATATCTTAATATAATTAATTATCGGTGGAGTTTTAGAATACTTATATACATCTCAGAGAGTAAAAGTAGTTCAATTGCAAACAAATGAACTTTTCTGCCCTACACCAGTTGAATTCAAAATTAACATATCTTTATTTCAGATGAGACTGGAACATTTTCAATTTGTGTGAATAACAAAACAATATACCTACATTTCATCAAAATAGGATACATTTCAAGATATATTTCTTTTAAGGAAAACCCAATACACATTGATATGGTACAGTTTGGTAAGTGTACATTGATTGTTATAAATTTCTCCCTATTTTTAGAGTATCGTAGAATTCCTATATGCATTTTATAACCAACAGCAATGTGCTATGTATAGCAAAAAATCATTTAATTGTTTATTTGATTGATGAACAATTTGATTGATGACAATTGATGAAATAGTACTAGAACTGAGAGAAATGTACGTACAATGACTGAGTTCAAAACTCGGAGGCAGCACAGTAACTCTTCCATTTACAAGCAATTTGAGACCATACGTATAGAATATTTTGTCATATGTTTAATCAGTGCACTGTGAAATTAACGCCTGACCCATGTCCACTGATATTTACACATGACAATTGTTTCGTCTACAGCACTTCAGATTTTGAAAGTTACCCGGTACTGGACTGTATGCGTGAGCTTATCATGCTCATTATTTAAAATTCGATAATATTATCATGTTTTTCATATCACATTAATAAACATGATTTGTGCATCCAGGATAAAGTCATGGTTCGTAGTTTGTTTCTATGACTTGGTTAGGTAATGATAACTTGATGATTATTATGGCCAGAAAGTTTAGACATCACATTTCCACTTCTATCTTTAAACGTTTAACAATTGAAGTGTGTATATCACCAATGAATCACAATGACTTTGTTATAAATTGTTGAATATTGAAAATTCCAGTGCCTTTGTCTGTTACTGTGCATCCTTCTTCGCGATCTTATCTCACCAATGACAATGTAACAATGAGCTGTGAAGCTGATGGATCGCCACAAGCTCAAAAATACACCTGGTATCATGGATTTCTTTTATCATAAACAGTTCTCTATATAAACATATATACTTTTTTATCATGCTCCTAAAATAGTTGAGTACTTTCCCCTCTGCGTGAAACCAAGCACCTTTAGGTTATATACAGTAAGACCTCCAATTAAGACCACCTATCTAATGTGATCACCTGTATAATACGACCATTTCACACGGTCCCAAACCTTGATAAAGCTACCATAACGAACCTCTGTATAGAGACCACCTCTCTATTGAGACAACTTAACACTGCTCCCAAAGGTGGTCCTAATAGAGAGGTTCTACTGTATATAGTCAACTATTTCAAACAAAATCTGAGATGCACCAATTTGATTGATTCGATTCTATATACTTGCATTGTATGTATTCAAGTGTCCAGTCCCACTTCGAAATATATGAGTAAAGCAAGTTTAAACATTTACACTTACTTTACAAAATAACTCACTCTCAATGAAGCAATGAACTTTCAGGTTTAAAGACAAAACCTTACTCATTGGCCATATAGGGAAAATTCTACGAATTCTCAATGTGAAGAAAACACATAATGGATACTATCAATGTAAAGCTGAAAATATCTATGGTGTTGCTTTTTCTAAACCAGGACTCCTCACGGTAGCTGGTACTAGTATTTTTTCTTATTCTATTATTGTAATATCCTGCTTCTGTAGCCGAGTGGATTGGGAGTTGGACCTGAAGCAAAACGTCTCAGTTTGATTTCTGGGCTGGTCTGGTCATGGGTATTGAGCAAACTCATCCCTAAATAATTGCACACTGTTTCATGGTACCTACACCTTAAATAGGTGCTGTATGCTCCCTGGGGAGTTAAAATGTATGTGTGACAAGGGTGCCAAATGACCTGGTGTGAATGTAGTCGTGGGATTTAAGACCATAATCCAGACATTTACATTATATTCTCAAATATACAGTCTCAAGTTGTATATACTCAGATATACATGTACTACATGTATGCGATAAAATTACATACTACTTCCACTTTTTCAGTTCAACTACTGGTAACAAAAAGTTATTATTAAAAGTAAAAATAAAATGTTTGTGTTTTTAAATCTTTGATAATATATTTTTTTACATTTAGATTCCAATAATGAGCTTTGTCCCAAAGATCCAATATCTCATCTTAAACGGCTACCATCTCATACCTCATTAGCTTCAACAGGCGAGCAATTTTATGAAGCTGGACAATGCCCTAAAATCAGATGTTCTGTTAATAATTCCTACCGGTATGATAGCTGTGAACCAGTCGAAGTAGAAAAGAAAGAATTCTTAGTAAGTCAAAAATGGAAATAGATAAAAAATGAAAAGATTCTATGACGAAATTGACTTTTATCACTAAATTTTGACAATTACATCTGTTTATCCAGGATATTGTTGGTTCAAATGAAGAATAGGACAATTAAATAATAACAATAATAATAATAATGTAGCAAACTCCTTGAACTCACTGCATATCTCCTACAGCCTGTGTATATATAGTCATAAAACTCCACTCTGAATAATATCATAAGTTTCCTGTACATTTTGTATATCTTATTTTATTTTGCCATCATTGAGAAAATATATAGGATATATTTTAGGTAAAACGGTTCAAAAAGGTTGAATTGATTTCCTTACCAACTATCGTAGCTTGTGGTTGCAAATCTGTCAAGAACACAATAACTGTGTATGGTTATGTATTGAGTGGACTAAACCATCATCCGATCAGAGATGTTGAAGTCAGGATTTTAGTAGATAATGTTCACAGTGTTACAAATGAAGATGGTCATTACAATTTCGAAATAGAGAATCATAGGGAAAAAATTGTAGTTAGGTAAATATAAGCATTATTTAATCAAATTCAGGCTGAATGTACAGAATGTGTGCAAAAACATATTTCAACCAACAATAAATTGTGTTTCAGGTTTTTGCCGTCATTCAATCTTCTTGAACAACTAATGGATCAAGTGAAAATAATCAAAATCCAAGATGGTACAAAAACAGCTATTAGACAGGATGTCATCTTGTGTCCTTCACAAAGGATTGTAGAATTTAATCCAATGAAAGGAACAGAACTAACATTCTTTGCAAACAAGCGAATCCTTGCAAATATCACTATACCACAAACAACTTTCTATATGAACACAGAAATGTATATTGGTAAAACTGTAAGAGTAAAATTGGCAACCATTGACAGCAGGGATCCAAGAAGTTATACCATGTCACCCAGTGACCAGATATTTTACTCTGCAGAGGGGGAAGAACAAGGGCTTGGTAGCTACGGAATATTGGGAATAGAATTCCTGGACGACCTGGGGAACAGATTGCAAATATATGATGAAGTAAAAATAACAATTGATCGATCAGTTTTAGACAATGATGATGATGTAAAACTTTGGTCCCTAAATGCTGAGAATGGATTGTGGGAATACATTTCAGCATTCGACAAAACGCAAAAGGATGGCGAACAAGAAATAACTAATACTGCATTCATCGTCATACCCACAAAGAGAGTTTGGCTTAACATTGCAAAACCCTACCCAATTTGCTTTGCAAAAGTTAGAACATTCATCAATGAAGAATTAAAAGAAGAAAATCAAGCTGAGAATGTTCATGTAACTGTTATAGTTCATAGTTCAATTGATGATCACCAATGGTTAAGCTACTCTGACGCAGTGACAACTGACAGAAGAGGAACTTGTGTGTCTACATTATGTGATAACAGAGGATCATTTAGAGCATATATTCAAGCCCAACAAACAGGGCATGCACGCATCTTGAAGCCCACCAATCAAGGACATAATTTGCGAGGTTTATCAGATCAGCAGTTGGCACAACTTGAGTACGATGTAATGCAAGATGTTCAAATTCATGTAAAGGTGGATTCTATACATGGCCCGCCATTCTATTACAAAAATATTACTGCATGTGAACATGCCAGCTTTTCCCATTCACATTTTACATTCTATTATGATGACGCTCTTGAAGGCTGTCATTACAGTAATGATGAATTTTTCACAGAGCCAGACGATACCTTACTAGGCACAGATGATGAGCTTCAAAATCTCATGGCATTTTACCCTAAACCAAATAATGTATACAACGTATGTTACATGAAAATAAAAGCTGGAGAAATGATGCAGAATATGAGTGATATAGCATTTCTTATCGCTGATAATATGGCCGGCTATTTTTCAACAAATAATTTACCATGGAAGAATGTGTCACAGTATAAATATAATAGTTTTGGTATCCGAGAATCTTGTTTCCACAATGGATTTAGCTGTTTAGAAATCAAGAAATCTGGACTGGGATACGATAAAAAAACGTGGATAAATACTGATTTATATATTAACATGTTTCATAAAAGTTCACAGATTAAATGCAGTCTAACTATAAACAACAATATCCATTCAAATAGCAAACGGCAAATTTCCATAAATACAATATTTCCAGAAATGCAAGATGCGGATAATGGTATATACTGTTCAAGTCATCTAGTACTTGAAGAGGCAAGAAACAAAGCTCTTGCTCATTGTTTAGCGGGATCTTCAACCAGCACTAGCGTCCAGATGAAACCTTATGGAGGATATTTTACATACTGCAAGGATGAATGCAACGTAAAAAAAATAGATGTTCAAATATATAGTAAAAACATGTCAAATGTTAAGAGTTTAAACTTGGTTCCAATAGCTCAATTATACTGTAGTTTTACTTTTCAGCCATCTCCTTGCACAAATGGTGGTACATGCCACATGTATCAGCAGCACTATGTCTGTGAATGTCCACAGGCTTACCCAGTTGGTCCTCACTGTGAAGATTGGTGTGTATCAGTGAGTTTCAATTGATCATTTTGTTTCATTACTGGCATGGAATTGAAACTTATTATTATATATGCCCAATTGGGTCATTCACTTGGCTTTACTTCTTGACCATTATTTTGCACATTAAGTATGTTGTAATCATGGTAATACCAGATAGCACTTGTGACACACATGATAAAAAACGTCTAAAATAATCTTATCAATTATCTTTTTAGAAACCATGTCATAATAATGGAACATGTTACAACGGTAGACACCAGAAGGGGAAGTGGATGACACCTTTTAGAAATTTAAAACAATCACAAACCCACATTTCTAGAAAACAATATAAACCTGGGATAAAAGACCAACATGCAAACAACAACAACAAAAACTTCGAAGAACAATTATATGATGACTACTCAAACTTATCTGATACATTCTATTGCGAATGCCAGCCAAATTATCAAGGAGATACTTGCAAAGACTATGTGAAATACAATATGTGCTGGGGGAGACATAAATGTGGGGTTGGCCAATGTACTTCAGAAAACTTTGATTATAAGTGTTTGTGTCCACCACACTACTATGGACGAACATGTCAAATACACACTTACCACGACCCATGTGATCGTCAGTTTGAATCTCCAATATGTGAGAATAATGGTACCTGTAGCAGTACTTTACAAGGCATTAGGGACTATCGTGTGATATGTATTTGCCCTGATGGAATTGATGGAGAATTTTGTCAACGAGATGTCAAATGGAAAGAAGATCCATGCATGAATATAAAAGCTAAAGAACTGTGTGTCTATGGCGAGTGCAAGTGGGATCCCCTTACTAGAAATTTGTGCATATGCAATGCTGGATTTACAGGACCAACATGTGAACATATGTTATAAAGTTACAGATAAAATTATTTGTATTCCATGCTTTGTTTGTTCAAGAGTGGTAATTGAAGAACATAGTTTCATGCTTAATTAAAGTTAGCGGTTCATTCATTTATAAAATACAATATCTAGGTTGCAAATGGTAGCAATAATCATATTGTAAATTAAGGTACATGTACGTAAAACAGACAGACATGTCATAATCTTTTGTCACTGCACAATTTTATTACAATAGGTTTTGTGCACTTACTCTTTGTTGCTGTAATCAGCAGGTACATCAGAGCAAATATGTGGATTTTGGCACATCTTACTACACTCTATATATTGTTAAATTGCCACAGGAAAATATTGCTCAGCTGAAGAGTTGGCTTTGGAAATAACTTGATTTGTGCACTCAAATTTCTTATCAAAGTTTCAAAGACAATGGAAATGCTTCAGAGAATCTGCTCATCCTCACCTTTGCCAATACTAATACAAGATGAGTGAAAGTGAAATCATCTGATTTGTGTGGATAATAAGTAGTCATTTAAATTATATTAATATTCCCTGCCAACACACAATCATATTGGGATGCATAATCAAAAACAAAAATAACCCTAAACAATAACATGTAATAATGTGTAAACGTGAGATATCTATTAAACACTATCAAAAGACAATTAGCATTTCTATATATAATATACACATCAATCTGCTTTCTGCTGAGTATGTCAATGATAATAATAACGATTACATTCTAGAATGACAATAACAATAACTTCACTGTGGGCAATCCATCTTCATCAAACTTCTCACACTGTTCAGAGGTAAGGATTTATAGTATTTTGCCAAACTATGTTTACACGGCTAGCCTATTTTTCATCAATGACACATATTTACATTTTGCTCATAGCATGTTTATATGTGTCTTTAACATATTTTAAAATCCCACAACATATTGTTAAAAGATAGTGTGTACTTTACATAAGAAAATTACCCTTTTTACGCATGAATATAGCTAGCAGGAGTGAATGCAATGATGCTAAAACCTGTACCATCTGATTTATGGAAACAAGTTTTCGGAAGTTTGTAGACCATCTCAGTGATTTATCCGACCATAGCCATCCTGATGAACAAAACATAAAAAAAATGTTGTTTGCTTACTTTTATAATAGCCAAACAGCTGACTCAACAGCTCTAATATTTTGCTCAAATACCTGTGAAAGTAAAAAAAAAAAACTTTTATTGCCTATTTTACTAGGAGAAAAAAACTTAAGATGTCAATCTCCCTAATGCTGCTGAGAAGTTTGAAAAATGTAATCTACAATGGCATCCCAGAATTCAGTTTGAGCTTTTTCAGATGGAATTACAAGCGAGGCATTTCTTCTTCATTTACAAGCATTTGACTCATTATTCAACACATAATAGATATTTTGTAAAATGTCAAAATGCCAAAAGACAAAGTGAGACCAGGCGTAGTATGTGGTTTGGCACTTGTATCTTGTAATGCAAAACATCAAAAGATATAGGTAATATTCAGCTGACAGTCGTTAGAACATAAAAATATGATTTTTCTTTGCTGATAGCGTGGCAATTTTTCACATTTACACCAAAATATAACAAGTTCTATCCATACATCATAAGTTTCACAATTAAAATTAATTCTAGTTGCTCAATAAAGGGCAATATGCATTCAAAAAAATTATATTGAACAATATAACAACCAACATGTGTATATGTACAAAACTATAATTTGCTTACAATTGAATGAAAACTTTTAACATATCAAATTTTAGCTTTTGCAGGTTGATAGTCTAACATTATCACCTCAGCACATTTCTTCCCACCATACTTTTGACCAAATCTTCCAGATAGATAATCAAGTATGTTTTGATTATCATTTCCAATAAAAGACCATACTTTCTGCTTTGTTTGAGCAACTTTTAAGAGAAAGTACGCATTGACAATTTTATATAGTCCTTGTTTTCTATATTTTTCTACAGTATGTGACATTCCTTGACAAGAATCCACTTTCTGCATAGTCCAACTAGCTGGATTTCCATCACGATCAAAAATGCATGCTGATAACTGCCTTGATACAAGAAATTCATACTAAAAGATAGATATAATAAATAAATGTAAAACACAAGCAAATTTTAGCATAACTATAATTTTGGTCCACTACCTTTAACACTATTCATATCAAATCTATTAAATATTTTCACTTAAAACTGACGATGTGGATTGCCAAATCTGTACTTACCTGGTCCTATCCACATGAGTAAATTGGATGATTGGATGATGATAAATATACTGTGTATTTCGTTAATGAAAGAAGTTATGTATTACCTGCCTGACTAAGTCATCATAGTCATCCTTGATAACTGACTTATCGTTCCTGTACACCCAATGTTGTAGGATTGGTTCTACATGACTTGGATTCAAACTTCCCAGGGTAAACCCTTCAGGTATTTTTGATATTATAGATCTGCAATATATAATACAATGAATTCAATTTTAGAACACTAATTAATAAAAGTTAATCATACCCTATTAAAATACCAAATTACTGACAGAGCATTTTGTTGTATGGATCATTTCTATGCTTTTTCAATGTGATACCGTCCTGATGATGAGTTATTATGCAGGTGGCAAGATACTTGACATGTGAACCGTTCTTATACAGATCTTTGGTGATGCTATCACGCCTGTTACTTCTGTAACTTAGTAATCCCTCAATGTCTATAAGGCAGTGCAACCTTAGAGAGCTATTGTGCTGTCCCTTTTCAAACCGCCCTTTGCCACTGCCAGACTGCCACATATTCAGGTTTGATACCTGCATAAAACACAGCTGAGGCAACACAAATACTTTGTGATCGCAGTGTAATAGTAATTCTGCCCACCCACATTGCTTGTGCACGTAGGGTAAGGGGTCTTATGCAAATAGTTAAATCGTATCAAAATCACGTTGATCGGAGTCATACAAACACTACTCCTTAGCCTACTAGTTCAACCAAAGGGAGAGGAGGTGGAGGTGGGGACTATGGCTTAATGTTGATTGTTGTGAATATAAGAATATTGTCACCAATCTAGGTATGGGTAATTGGGTATAATGCATGATGCACATTAATATGATGTTTAGTAGCAGTTATTTTTATTTACCTCAATTCACTTTCATTCTTTCCTTTGATCACATCTTGAGAAGTGACTAAAACAATCCACGGTGGTCCCATTTGACTGACTATACCTCCATGGTTATTTGCAGCAGTTTTCAAAGCTTCAACTAAAGCCTTTGGAGTGGCTTAATAAAAGAAACAATAAATCACATATTCTTTAAAGCCTGGTTCAGTTTTTATTATACTCAAACAAAATGGTTTGTACACAGAAACTCACCAGGGAACTTTTTATTCACACACTGCTAAGTTAACACTTCCACTTCAACTGGCAACTGTTCAGATCTTGAGAGCCAACTGAAAAAGTTACAACCACTTTGGAGGACAAGAGAATGTTCTTTGTATTTTTTGAGTAGAGCAGAAAACCTGAATGTGACAAATAAGCAGAAATCAACCATGTAAACCAAGTACTTAGTATTGTCTTTTAAAATCGCCGAGAAGAAAGAGAAGATCCTGGAGAATGAAGCAACCATTTTGAAGGTGAATTCAGTCCAGTTACAGTACATCAGAGGACCTCAGATGTGATTCAAAGAATCTTCAAGAAGCATGGGATTCCTAGTTGTCACACACCATTTATTAATTCAACAACTTTATAACATCCGATAGACAGTTCAGATCCTCAGAAGAAATCCGGAATGTCTACAGCATCTCATGTCTCTGCCAGCAAGAATATGTTGGAGATGGGCCAGAACGTAGGCAAGAGACTATCAGACCATATGGATGAGAACTGCCAAGCTTCAGCAATCATACACAGATTCATACACAGAAGACAGAGAGAGAGAGCACAGCAAAATGGTAAAAGTGATCGGCAGAGAGAATTGGTCCAGATGGAAGAAAATGTTAGCCCTGGAGATACACGAGGAGTTCAGGATTAACACGATTAACTTTAACCAAGATCCGTACTGCTGCTAATCGAAATAATAGGCAAGTGTGTCCCCAAAACGTATGCAAATATAAAGTTGGTTTCTGTGTTCCAAACAATATGTCAGTCTGATATTCGATCACCTATTAAAACTAACTTCTTGTTTTGACATGTCATATTCATTCTCTATTTGAATAATAATAATATTGCATTATACCTGCAAAAACGTTGCTACAATTCCAGTCTACCACACCAGGGGTCTGTATAAACTCAAGAAAATTGTCAGGATCAGCACTGTAAGTGTACCAACGATTGTACTTAAATCTGTATTGCTGAAATTATAAAAGTATGTACATGTAACTTTATTTTACCATTGGGAACAGACCACCACAGTAACCTTGCCAATTTTTAGTAATTGATGTACTGGAGGATTTGAAAATATTAAAATTACAACATATGTATTTACAATAATATACGCTCTTAAACATATTCATATACATGCGTCTTATTTTTGTTTGGCCTCAGCGTCAAGTGTGTAAATTTTGGCCAATCATCTACAATGGCTTCTATAGCCCATATATCCAGGAGACAGCTTCTCAAGGCACCCAGCAAAGGCTCCTATAGATCATAAAAAAATGTATATGGTAAGTAAAAACATATGATTATGAATGTAAAATACCGGTAGGTAAAATTAAGAAATCAATCTAATCAGTGCTAGATCCAGGGTAAGTGTTGAGGGTTTCCAATTACATCAACGAATTTCAAGCAAGTTACCCTGATATTTTTAGTATTATATGTTGATAGATTTTTTATCACAATAAAAGCTTTATAATGGTATTCTGTCATCTAGTTGACTTGTTCAATTAATATTTTCATTACAGCGCATGAATAACATAAAGAAATAAACAATTTCTAAGACTGTTCTGACCAGCACTATTCCAATCAGCTACTCTCGTTTTGGAACCCACAAACATGGTATTTAGGAGTCAGAGTTATATACAGAGTCATACAGGTTTACAGTAAAATCTCTCTATTCAGACCACCCAGGATACTGGCCACAAGTTGTCTCAATAGAAGAGGTGTCAGCTGTCTTTATGGAGGTTCCTTATGTTCTGTTTATGAAGGTTTGGGACAGTGAGCATTGGTCTTATTATAGAGGTGGTCTCTTTAGATGTTCTACTGAAGCTTAACATCAACCCTCTTATCAAACACTGAAGCAAAATTATTCAGGCACATTTTATATAGGCAGGATCAGTTAGCTTTCATGGCCTACCTTTAATCCATCTTGTCCATTTTTCAACAGGAAAATCATCACTTCTCGTAGTCTTGTTTTATCCGATATCACAATGACCATCATTTGATGAAGCAGCAATCCAATTTATATGTTTGACAATTTGTGCTTATTCACGAAGAGCAGTATCGCAAATTAAATCATAAATCCAATTTCACACAGCTTAAACACTTTAGTGATAAAAACTTTAATAAATGAGAGATAAAAAATGTACCCACGCTATTGATTATAATTGATCTGTGATAGCATGTTTTTATGTTTTACCTTCACAGCAGGAATATTGTTACTCCATAAGTATATTTACTATAAAAAACACATTCTATGAGTGTCTGCTTCATTTTTGTCATTAAATAAATCATACCATAACGTTCTCATTCTTATAGTGATCTCTGCAAGAGACACGTACTCCCAAAATATTTGAAATCTAGTTGTTGATGTCATCAAATGTGATAGAGGTCCTTCCCAAATGAAACATTTCAAAAGCAAGTAATGTTTCTATTTCTTGTTTGACTTTGTTCACTTCAATGGGGCCTTCAATGGGTATAACAGCTTTAAAAGTGATAAAATACAATATTCGATAAATTTGCACCATATAACAAAACAAAATCTTGAGATGGGGACATAATTCTTTAATCGTGTTCTAAATTTGAATATGAATAGTTTGCTCTAAAACTTGTTTTATAGTACATGGCATGTACTTGTATATTTTAAGCTTTGTATATCATAAATGCAAATATGGTGGTTTATAATTGTGATCGAAGTCTTGCTCTGACAACTTTACACTTTACACTAGGTCATTGGCAATTTGGCACACTTATTGATCATAAATTGATCATTTTTCACATACTTGCACCGGCAGCACATTCAGCACACAATGCTTATCATTCTATTCATTCTATCATTCCGTGCAAAAATCACCGCCAATAACCCACGCTGATTGGTCAATCAGCGTGCTCAATTATACGATTGACTGCACGCTCCAGTGATTGACTGCACGCTACGACACCACCAAAAAAAGTCTAATCACTAACCTATAGTTGTTGTATTTATTTTTCTTGGTGTCAAAAATCAATCGCATATTGGTCTTTTATCATTCACAAATGTTTTTACAGTGGATAATTTCTAAACTACGCTAAATTCAAAGGTTTTAACCGAATACCAGTCTCATTCTATCATGACTAAAATCCACACTAAATGAGTGTCTGATTCGTTTTTATTTTGAAATAAATCATATCATAACAGTCTCATTGCCATTTTGACCATGCGACGTCACAAACCACAGTCAACACTAGACTAGTACCATCACATTTTCTATACAGCTGCTGACGTCGCAGGGTCAAATGACAATGAGACCGTTATGATATGATTTATTTCAAAATAAAAATGAATCATACACTCGATTTTAGTCATGATATGATTTATTTCAAAATCTTGAAAAAACGAATCTGATTTACCCTCATTTCGCCGTTCGGGTAAATCAGGCGTCAGCATTTAGTCATGATAATTAATGTGTAGGTGCCACGGCTGTTGCAACTATTTAGGTATGAGTTTGCTCAACACCCCATAACGAATCAAACCTTATGGTCACGAGTCAATTATATTGTCATAAATAATGATACCGGGCGGGGGCGTCCAAAAAGCATACTGATTCCTTTTGACGTCTGATTTTTCAAATATTTCCCTCATGACTATATAGAGGAATTTTTTTTTAGCATTGGGGGGTCACCCAACTTTTTAAAATGCGGGTCGGTTAAATGGATGACCCAATCGTATGGTCGTTATTTATGATCATCAACCTACCAATACAGATTTATAGACATTATCACATATTATAAAAAAAATACTTCAATATAGATTATTTAACATTGAAGGATGATTCCTGGTGTTTTTCTTATAAAGGCATTTTAAGATATCTGTTTTTTATGTCTCAATTCATGATTTGGTTATATCTACACTTTATCTAATTAAGCAATAAATCTATTATATAAATGGGGAGTGTATTGTTCGTTATTTTCAACATCTTCAAAGCAGATTTCAACCCAAGGACCTGTACCTAATTAATGTGTAGGTGCCACGAAGCTGTCTGCAACTATTTAGGTATGAGTTTGCTCAACACCCATAACCAGACCTGACCGGGAATCAAACCTTATGGTCACGAGTCCAACTCCCTAAACACTCGGCCATAGAAGCACACATTATATGATAGCGAACGGTCATAAATAATGATACCGGGGCGGGGGCGTCCAAAAAGGTGGGGGGGGGGGTCGTCCAACTTTTCTGATTCCTTTTGAGGGGGGTCGCTTTTTTATCACGCTATGCAATATTTTTTCAAATATTTTCTTTTAGCAATGCAATGACTATATAGAGGACTTTTCTTTAGCAGGTGGGGGGGGGGTCACCCAACTTTTAAAATGTTGATTGGGGGTCGGTTAACTTTTTCTTCGAGCCCCAAAAAATGGATGACCCACCCGGTATCGTTATTTATGATCGTTCCCTACCAATACAGATTTATAGACATTATCACATATTATAAAAAAAATACTTCAATATAGATTATTTAACATTGAAGGATGATTCCTGGTGTATTTTCTTATAAAGGCATTTTAAGATATCTGTTTTTTATGTCTCCCACCATGAGCCCCAGCATCATGAGGGGGTGGAGTGGATATGTTTCTCCCGGGTGTTTGCTACTATGATTTGTAAACACTATATCATACATAGTCTTGGTGCAATATCACTTTATCTAATTAAGCAATAAATACTTCATATTTCTCGTGTCTTTATCTTTTTTCAACCTCAAATTGTTTGGTAAAAAAAAGTTACATGAAAGATGTCATTTTCCCTCACACACATACTTGATTCTACACCAATGTGGTGGAACACAGGTGGCCTTCTGCTTGAGAGCTTTTTTAATCAAGATTAAACCAAACGATATGTTTACACTACGAGATACAAACTACAATGAATAGTAATAAACACAATACATACTGTACATATTATACAGGAATATGCTGGTGTTAAGTAAATTTTACTAATATATTACTTAACATTAAAAAATGTATTTTTTTCTTTTTCTCTCTCCCTTTTTTCTCTCTAGGGTATGAAAATATGCAATTTTACATTGTATAAAAATTTGCTACTTTATTTAAAGACCCCCCAACCCCCACACACCCCCTACGGGTGTTTTAAGTAAATAACCAATAATACTCACTATAATGCTATTATCAGATATGAAATTTAATAAGTAGCATTGCCTATCATGCATGAAGTAAATGTTAAATACTAACTTAATTAAATAACATTTTGATTGTTAGTAATATTGTTACTATTTACCTGTTAGCATACTTCGGTTGCGCCAGCTGTAATTTATATGACAGCAAGGTAACTTTCGTACTCAATGTATTCCTATCTTTCCTTGTAATATCCAGTTCTCTTTCCAAATGATGTATCCTTTTACCTTGCTGTTTGATAATATTGTCCTTTTCTCTAATAAGTCTTAACAAGCTTTCTCTCACACATGAATCAGTTCTGTGCATTGACATTGTTTTACCACCAGTAATTTACGCGTTCCATTTGTCTCATCACGAGCTGTCAATCAACCTCAACCTCCTTTTCCCTCCTTACATTTCAATGAACAGAGCTAGACTAGCTGTCAATCAAAATTTAAAGGGAAAATATTATATTAACTTATCATAATTGGAAACATATTATTACATGTAAAAGTATTTAGTGTGGAAATGTTTATCACAGAAGTTGTGGACTTATTTACTACAATAATTATATTATAGACTAATTTATAGGGTGTCTTTCTAGCTTTGTTGGGCGATAATATAATCTAACTGTTTATAAAAATCATATGATATTCTCGTTTATTTTGTTTTCCGTATGTATTCACTCTTTGTAATTGAATATATTTGCATACTCTATGTTTTGGTAAAACTAAATTAACAATATTACATTCTTTGCTAATTTTAGAAGGTGTCATAGGCTCATTCGTTATAATTAGTGCTTATTCACAGTTGAGTCTTAGAAAGGGGGTGGGGCTATTCAATCTGAATCTGAATGCATACGGCGCAGGACCTGTTATCGGTATTAGAGCGCCGTGGAGGCCACATGATGTTGGTACATGGACCTCCAGAGGCAGGCTAGGTAACCAACTGAGCCTCAGGGGGGGCTATAGTTTTCAAAGGGGGATCACCATATGCCTATGCGGTTTTCAAGCTAGGTCAGTGGTTAGGTCACCCAGTAGGTGAGTTCTTTAACGTGCAGAGGGATGACTCTCCTTTACATGGGGCACGCCTTTTAATGAGGCTTCCGAACCTCGCCGCTTGGCGTCGACACTGAATAGCATTACTGATCAACAGTGGTGACACACTTCGGTGGAATTGACGTACGTAGCATTGATGTGAAACGTACAACATAACTTATTGACGCCACTCAGTCTGCCGGGCCCAGGCCGCGAACTCACGACACAGCAAACTCCGTCTCTGAAGTCGTACGCGCTAACCATTGCGCCGTCTATGTTCATGACTCATGTGTTCTTGTATTTGGTACCGCAAAATGGTAGACTTCAAAAGACGGCTGAGATAGTACTTGTTACTTATCGACATGTATAAGGAAAAAGACTTGGTAGCTAAATGGTTATAGGGGGTGCAACGTTTGCCTTCCCTTTGAGTTCAGATCAGACAGCACTCCAAGTGGACCTTAAACGTCTCGAACTGTGGGCTCAAAGTTGGGAGATGTCTTTCAATGCCAGTAAATGTAAGATCCTAATAGTTAAAGGCAAACTTCCATATTTCTATACTATTCGTAATACCATCCTAGAGCAGATTACCAATAGTCCGTGCCTCGGCCTGGATATCGCGGATGACCTTAATTGGATAGACACATCAGTAGGATACTAAGAAAGCGAACTCAACACTTGGGTTCCTCTGCTGGAACCTAAGAGGTTGCCACGAAGATCAGAAACGTGTGGCCTACGTAGCATTAGTCCGTTCTATTCTTGAATATGGATCACTTGTTTGGGACCCCTCTCAGAGGGACCCCTGCACTAGAGGGAACATTGATCGCCTTGAACGCGCAGGGTGTTGATTAGGAACTCGTCACTCGCCCCTGGCTAGTGTAAATTTCTCTTGGCTAGTGTAAATTCAAAGTCACTCGCCACAGTCGGCGAGTATGATTACTTGATTCTAACACTTTAATAACTAAGGATGGCTAGTTTGGATTGAACATGGCGAGTGTAAATTGAGAGTCACTCGCCACAGAAGGCGAGTGTTCTATTGAACGAGTCACTTTCCCTGACGCGTCCAACGGTGTACAGCCAGATTCATGGTGAACAACTACACCAACAAACCCCCGGGATGTGTTACGGTCTTACGGACACGCTAAACCGTCTTGAACTCAAACCTCTAGAGGATAGGAGGAAGAATCTAAGACTCACATTTATGTACAAGGTGGTGGAAGGGTTGGTGCTGGCTATTCCAGCACCTGATTTCCTGGTTCCAGCCAAGTCAGGACGTCGACGTATAAAGGCTAAATCATTTAGTGAATACAGCTGTTCAAACATTGTTGAGCGTTCCGTATGCCTCAATAGCAAACCGTTCGTGCCCCCGAGTGCTCGGACGCCTCAGTATAAGGACTCATTCTTTATGCGAACAGTTATTGACTGGAACTCTCTCCCGGAGGAGATAATCCAGTCTGAGACCGTCGAGTAGTTCAAGACTGCAATCGACCGCCCACGCATGCAGCAGTAGAGTGCACTTCCCTGCTGCAATCGCGCCTGTTCAGGACCTCAAGCAGTAATATATATACAGATACAGATAGTTTGCAGCCCACGTCGGACATAATAACATTTATAATAATATTTATTATAACATTTAACTATTCAAATACTGATTCCATTGCAGCGTGTCACCATTGTTGAGTATAGGCCTAAAGCAAGACGGCTGCAATATCATATGTAATATATGTGACGCCAGCTTTAAAAAATGCACCTGTAAGGTGTCAATTTATGGGTACCAACTCGTTGTTCTCTACTGTCATTGTACAGCATATATGTCCAGTAGATGGTCTATTAAGACCACCTGTGGGACTGACCTCTAGTGGTCTCAATAGAGAGGTGGTCCTAATATGGAGGTTTATTTTTGTCGCATGTTTATGAACGTTTGGGAGCACGAAAAATAATCCTATTACAGAGGTAGCCTCAATATAGAGGTGGTCTTAATTGGAGGTTTACTATACATGTATTATTTATGACAATTAATTTTGAGATGAAGGTAAAACAGGCATAATGTTCAAACTAAAATATAGTAGAATCTCCAATTAAGATCACCTCTATATTGAGACCACCTCTGTAATAGGGCCATTGTCATGTTCCAAAACGTTAAATAAAACGAACTATTAAACCTCCATATAAAGACGACCTATACATTGAGACTACTAGAGGTCAGTCCAACAGGGAGTCTTAATCGAGAGACTCTACAGGTGGAATATACTCTAGGTACTTCTTGATGTGAAAAGTCCATGTATGTTTGTAGTATTGTTGTTGCCATTTGACATGGTGATTTTCTTTTATATTAAATTTGGAAACTCGAGGGGAATTTTTATTAATAATAAACATGGTCATAGTGTTAAAATGGGACACCATGTTATCTGCAGCTAAGATTATGGAACTTTTCTATGTAGAGGCATGGTCATGATATAATTCTATTGCTAATTATTTTTAGCCATGTTAAATGTCATTTCATGTTCATTTTCATATATGTATAATATATATATATGCTCATGTATAATTTTTATATATATCTAAGTTGAATTTGACAGATGTATTATAAATGAAGAATCCCATGGATAAACCATTCAACATACCAGTAGTACCTCCTGATTTACGGAAGGAAGAAACTATCCTTCAAATATGTGATGCCTTGGCATATTTAGAACAAGTTTCAAATGAAGTTTTTACACGGATTGGTAATAGGGTAGCTGAAAACCATACAAGATTAAAGGTAATTTTGTAGTTATGTTTTAATTTAACATATATTTGTTTCATTACAAAGGACCCAATTATAATGAATTCATTCTTTAATGAGTTCATTGTATTGGTAAACAAATAAATCTATTATTTTCATCTTTCACAACACTTAAGATTAATTACCGTTTGACAGTTTCGTCTGCTACTGCAGACATTTTCAAAAACACTACTGCGCATGTCAGATCATTGTTTACGGCCGCCGTCCCCGTGAATTTCACCAGAGCTGCCAAAAAAGAGTCTGCTACAGAATTCAACAAAAGTGCCATCACAGATCACATCAATAAAGAAAATCACAAGATTGATTGGAAGGGGGTGACAGTTCTAGATAGAAAAAGTGATGGTAGGACTAGAGCAATCAAGGAAGCTATCCACATCCGGATGCAAAGTCAGACCATGAACAGAGATGAGGGGGCCCACCAGCTTGCGAGAGTCTACGACCCAGTGCTTACCGCAGGCAGGGACGGCAGCCATAAACCATGATCTGACATGCGCAGTAGTGTTTTTGAAAATGTCTGCAGAAGCAGACGAAACTGTCAAACGGTACTTAATCTTTAGTGTTGTGAAAGATGAAAATAACAGATTTATAATGAATTCACTTTGAAATACCACACAATTACTTGTGTGGCTCACTGCAAATGTTTAGCGTTACAAATTTAAAAGGCGTGTTCAGTAGATCTTTTCAGCATACAGTTTTACTGCATATAGATCTTTCGAAGACTAATTAATTTATTGACTATGTTACATAGGCAATAAATGAAAGAGTGGACCTAGCTCAAGCTAAGATCAACAAAATTAAAGGAGGAAGTAATAAAGCCACTAAGGTCTTCTCCAGCGCTAAATATCCTGCTAATGAAGAGAGCGCAAATTATAAGTGTTTGTTTGGCGAGATAGATGGAAAACTGCAGCAGGTAAATATGCAGCATTTCCAAAACATATTAAATGTAGTAATTATTATACCTAAAAACTAAGGGGATTTGGAGAGCTTAAAACTGAATTTGATTTAAGGGGTGGTTGTTTAAACTAATGGGTGTACAAATTTTACTTACTTTGTACATACTGTTGTATTTTGTAAGTGGAGCTGAAATTTTTAATTAAAATTACGAGATGACCATTGCCCTTAATGATATAGATACAAGGCAGGGAAGAAAGGTACCTACAACTAAGTCAAATCATTACCTTTTCAACTCCTATTTTGGGAAACCAATAGCATAGATAGGATTTGATTGATTGATGGATTGAAATATCAATTTATTGATTGATTGATTGATTGTAGTCAAGCCATTAGCATTAGTTTGCATTCAGTTTCATTCCAGTAGAGGTAATTTAGTAAGATTCAATATACTTGGCCTATTTAATGTAAACTATTTAGGACAAATTTCTACTTCATAGGGGAGATTTGTATTTTTCAAACTCAGCCTATCTTCGATAACAATGTTTTTATGTATCGGATGCCCACCTTCCCACCCCCAGTATTTTTATTTGAGGTCATCGTTCATCAATGCATTTAACATCCATTGGAGCTGTGCTACCCTTCTCCATGATTGATTATGTATTTTGTAAATAGAAACTTACATTTCTATTGTGAATTTATATTTCAGGTTAAAAGGCATAATTTCAAGCTGCAAAGTAAACATAAAGCAGTAGACGACAAAGTTATGAAGGAGAAGCTACAGTTCTACAATGTTCAGCTTAATTTTCAAAGAAAACAAGCAGCCCACCAAGAGGAAGGACTTGGCAGGCTTCCCTCCAATATTCCGTCTGTTAGCTCTCTGCTGTTGTTTAATACATCTGAAAACCCGTAGGTTTATTTCTTTTTTATTTCCATGATACTAGTGTATGTTTTATTTTTCTTTAATTTGAAAAAAATCCTAACATTTTATTATGACTGTCATTATGACTGAGGATATATTAATGGAATTGATTTATTTTTCTTTAAGATACAAGAAGTATGTGATGCTTGATCCACTTGGGGTTGTGACCAGGACTAGAGCAGCTTTGGATGACAAAGTTGAAGGTCCTGGTGAAGCTCCCAGCACTATAGGTACTGTTTATATTCATTTCTCTTGATTAATGCATTGTTTCTTGTAAATATTTGTGTATATACACACGAATATCATATTCTATTAAAAACAAAACATCGAAAACCACTGAGCCATATTATATATATTCTAAATGTATATACAACATGTTATATACAAGAATTTTAAGATGCCAACAGAAACCATTGAGACTCCCATTTTGGCGAGACTTTCGCTCTTGTCGCAAGAGCTTCTTCAGGCCGAATGACAGTCCTTAGTTGTTAGTTCGGATGACTCGAAATGTGGGATTATATACGAGGTACAGTGTACACAGTGCCAGTACATTTATGTCGGTGAGACCGGAAGAACGTTAAGTACTCGTATCAAAGAGCACCTGAACCCCAAGAGAGTGCCCACCGCTGTACGTGATCACATTAGAGACACGGGCCATACCATCAGCCCCAGAGACTTCAAAAATTGTGGCGCGTGAGGACTTAGAAATCCGTAGAAAGATCAGGGAAGCCGTGGAAATCCGTGTACGGCGCCCTGAGATGAAACAAGACACCGGCTACGATCTGCTCCCCGTTTTCCTGCCACTGCTGTCATGTGACTGCCGCCGTCATGGCGGTCACATGACCAACTAAGGACTGTCATTCGGCCTGAAGAAGCTCTTGCGATAAGAGCGAAAGTCTCGCCAAAATGTGAGTCTCAATGGTTTCTGTTGGCATCTTAAAATTCTTGTATATATCATGAATGAAGAAACCCAAGATGATAGAAGTGTTCATTCTATATACATGTTGTTCCTTTTACAAATTAAGATATATATCACACATTGATGTGTATTTTCACTTGTTATTGTAAAATATAACTGCCTGATAAATATTTGACCAATTAGTACGATTGTGCTTAATATAGTAATAATGTGAAGCACTCATTTTCAAATGATGTGACATGTAGAGAGTTAACAAGTGAGAATCCATATAATAGCCATAATTGAATCATCTAGGGATCCTTTTGATCATTATGAAATAGGTTCAAAGTGGTGACCATTTTCAAACTAAAATACCAAATTTCAACAGTGTACCGGAAACCAGGCTATGCAGGGTGTTGATTAGGCACTCGGCACTCGCCCCTGGCTAGTGTAAATTCCTGTTGGCTGGTGTAAATTCAAAGTCACTGGCCGCAGTCGGCGACTATGATTACTGGATTCCAACACTTTAATAACTTAAGATGGCTAGGTTTGGATTGAACATGGCAAGTGTAGATTGAGAGTCACTCGCCAAAGAAGGCGAGTGTTCTACTGAACGAGTCACATTCCCTGCTATGTGTACATGGGTAACAATTGAAAATAGACCCTGCTATGTGTACATGGGTAACAGTTGAAAATAGACCAAATGATAGACAAAAATTGATGGAAAGCCAAGCATAGACAACCCAAAAAACAAATTTCAGCACGGACTATAACTATTTGTTCTATAGAGAGGTAACAAGCCAAATAGATAGATGACCAGCTAAATACTGTAGAATGCAATAATGTAGAATGTAAACTATTTGTGTCACTTACTTGTTGAAAGGGATGCATTTTTATGTGGTAAGTTCTTTAAAAAATTCTTTTGTAGTTGGAAGAGAAGAACTTGTGAGACAAAGCAAAGAAAACTATTTTTACAGTCCTGGTATGGGGCAAGTTCCAGAATTAGAACTGCCTAACATGCTTCCAGAGCTAGCAGGTTTGTAATAAAAGGATTATTTTCTCAAATAGAATGACACTCAAAGACGATAATTTATTAATTAAGATAAGCTCAACATAATGAACATATTAATATGAATGTATTGAATTTTTAGAAGACAAATGTTTCTATTGTATTGAACGGAAAATACAAAAATACAATGAGGTTCTTTCAACTTTTATTGTGTGTCTACTGTCTACTTAAAGGTTATGCTCAGTGACCAGACAAGTATGCTTGCACAGAAACAATATGATGTGTTCTGTGCATTCTGAAAGTTTCTTTCATTTAAACAGCGTATTAAAATATCCATTGCAATTTAAATCCACGCCATAAACAACTGGCTAGAAACCCACCAAAGCACGTGAATGCCAGAAATGTCAACTGAATGATTTTCGTCAGACGTAACTTGCACGGTGCACATAAAAAGTCGCCTATCTCTCCCATGTCAAATGTGACGTCTACCGTTAGAAATCCACAGTACGTCTGGCAAAAATCATTCGATTATGCAATATCACATGACTTGGTGTTTTAACTGACAATATATCACAGTATTTTTATAGATGTAATAAATACAAAACGTGAAAAATATGTGTCTTATTTTTCCTTCACTTCCAATGGAAAAGACATCCTTTATTGGTACTGGATTTTGCAGGATGCATATATTTTTGACTGAGCATTATCTTTAAATATGACGGGGCTAACACGCCAGATTAATATTTAAGTATATATTTCATTTTTTGTTAACAGGTGTAGCAGATGACCTTTCGTTCGGCGCAGAACTCGGACCATCGATTGCACCATCCTTCCTCCCAGGAGGAACAGTGATACCTGATTTGCCAGCAGTTGTGCCAGACATTCCCACCGACACAATACCTGCAGGCCCTCTGGATGTAGGACCGTCTGCCCCTTCCCTGCCCCCTCCTCCTCCCACCGGGCCACCTCCTCCTCCACCTCCTGGTCCTCCTCCACCTGGACCTCCTGGTGGTGCACCACCTCCACCTCCGCCTCCACCACCACCACAAGAAAGTGGTGCACCTCCCCCTGGAGCTCCTCCAGCACCACCTCCTCCTCCACCAGACTCTGGCTCTGGTGTGGCTCCTGGTGGACCACCACCAAAAGAGGTGCCGAAAGAAGTTGCTGCTCCCGGTGATGCACGATCTAGTCTGCTGGAGTCTATTAGAGCAGCTGGGGGTGCAGGCAAAGCAAAACTCCGCAGCGCCAACAACCGTAAAATCGAAACAAAGAAAAAGAAACAGGTGAATCTTTTGTACATTTGATTTTGAAAAATTACTCATAACATTTACTGATGACGATATGCTAAATTGGCAGAAATTTATATGTATATAGTATAATAAGTATATATTTAAAAACAGTTTTAGAATATTGGATGAAAGTAAGATGAACCTTGATACACATATTTTTATTGAACTCATTTGTCAGATATATCACCCTTGTGCTACGCACTCGATCCATGCACCTGCGAAACTCCTTCAATAAAAGTTTCTTGTATTCAGCTGTATCCGACACATGCGTTCTCATTTATATATCACTATTTGTAGATGTCAAGGTTAAAGAGAAAATTGGTACGAAATATTCATTAAGTACACAAATTTAATAATTGGCATTAGAGGATTCTTTCTCAAAGTCTCTAGGGCTATATCACATAGCCGCTTCAGGGACTCAATCCTTGTCAATACTTACATCCAAGTCAATTAAGTCCATTATATATATATCTATGTATAAATTTATTAATATTTAACGTCACTATTTTGTTACTACTAGTTGGTGTCCATAATATGTATCTATGTAGGACAACTATTAATGATAAAATGTACATTTAAAATTATGGTGTTCTTTGTTTATGATAAAATAAACATTAAAACTGTGAAAATTGATTATTTATCGCATATGATCTCATAGTATACAGCAAAGATCAGTCACTATTTGTTCCTACAAGCCTAGTGTTTACAAAATTTGTTATAGCAGGAAAACTAAATTGATACTAAATAGTTAATTTCAAAACATTGTAAATGTTGCTCTGCATAGTTTATAATAAATATTTAAGAGTTAAATTGTTTGCTCTTTTAACCTTTATTGTACCTTTAATAATTTTTTTATTAAGGAGGAAAAGGCAGCTTTATCTTCTGGTGGTGGTGACCTGATGAGTGACCTTGCCAGCAAGCTGTCCATGAGACGTGCTGGTATATCTGGCTCAAAGTCGACAGCCGTCACCGATGACTCCACTCCATCCACAGGAGGTGGCTCAGCAATGGACAGAATTTCTGCGCTCATACCACCACCACCAAAACCAGAAGGTGACACCGGAATTAGTGAAGACTGGGATTCCTCTTAAATATTGTAAATCGTGTTAACTGTAAAAATTTAATTGGTTAAAACCTGTCAAACGTTACTTTGTAAGTAGTTGTTTTCAAATAGATATGATGAATTAAATTCCTAAAACTTGTGATATTGTTGATTCTATTATATATTTTTTTAGAAAAATACTGCGTATTATATTAGATAAAAAAATGTAAGTGAACTTTTTTTCAATCAGGTAGAAATAATATCTGATGTTACTGTACTCGATTGAGGTTGAACTTAATCTGCTCGTTCAATTGCTTTTGAATGTCAAATTGTGTTGAGACAGGATAGATGCAGCAATAATACTATCCAATTTGTTAATTCCTATATATGAAATCAATTACTAATAGCAGGAATATTTTTGGCGTCACTTGCATGCATTTTTATATAAATTGTAATCAGAAAGAGCTTGCATAGTGTAAAAAATACTTTATGTATTATTTATTAGTACGTAATAAACATTTGTACAGAGAAGTTATTAGTTAATAGTTAATTCCATATACCTTGGACATGACATAATCAATGTGATGATGTTCTTGTACATACAATAAATTGGAGATTAACACTTAAATGGAAAATGAATGTTATGCACTATCGAGAAATCTAGTTTGACTACTGGGGTTGAATCTCGGGGTTTGGGGTGTAAGTGGTGAAACCCGCGACATGATTCAAGAAAGTCATTTTCTTACAGCTTTACAGCTGAAGTGAAATTTGACAAGAAGTGAAAAATTGTGCTGTTGTATAACTTGATGGACACCTGAGGCAGGGACGTCAGAGTTCAACCCATGGAAATGATCCAAAGAGTCATGTTCTCTATATTTGGCTCGTCTTATTTTCACTAATAGGTGAAACCTACTTGGGTCATAAATGTATTGTTTTTGACTGAGTATGCTAACTGTGTTCAAATGCTTTGGCGTTCTTGGCTGTTGCTATTTCTGGGAGGCTATTCCATACATCTAAATGTTCCATTATTTCCCACAGGTGAAACCTGGGGAAATGATTGTTTTGGCTCATGCACCCGACTCTTCCTGACACACACCCAAATGTCAATTCTTAAGCCCAGCCTTTGAGACAAGGTCAAAAACCTAGTCTTTTCATGATTTTTTGTTAACACCGCCCTCGGCGTGAAAGTACTCTGTAAACGGTCAAAGTCACATGATCGAGAGTGCTAATGAAGCAGTCTATTGGTTAAATTATGTCACACCCACCAGTCCTCCACTCTAAGTGGCCGAGACGGACTTCTTGCATAACAATTTCGAGGTGACCTGAGCTGTCAATCATGTCGCATAGCCAATCAGAGCAGCATAGTAAAACTTTCATTCATGATTTGGTGTAAAATTCCTCCTAATCTGGGCGACCCAACATAAAACATGTAACACCCGGTGGTGTGTGTGGGTGGCTTTGCCCCCCAGGAGTTGGGTTTAGTTGAGGGTGCCCGGGGAGCGTCTGGGGGGTAGGCCCTCGCCCTTATGAAATAAAAAACGGGGGGTTCGGCGTATACCATCCCCAAAATAACATTGAAAAATAATTAAAAAAATGATCATAACGTCCTCCTGCCTATAATACTGCTATCAACTATAGAGAGGTGGTCTTATATTTTTGGGTGTGTGGGAGGCTTTGCCCCCCAGGAGTTGGGTTTTGTTGAGAGTGCCTGGGGAGCGTCTGAGGGGTAGGCCCTAGGCCTTATAAAATAAAAAATGGGCGGTTCGGGGTGTACCCTCCCCATAATAACATTGAGAAATAATTAAAAAATTGGTCATAACGTCCTCCTGCCTATGATACTGCTATCAACTATAGAGAGGTGGTCTTCTTATATTTTTAACACTAAATGTGCTTCCTGAACCTGTTTCATCATTCACCAGGGCACCTCTCACTTAATTTTAAAGCCAAATTTACACATACAGGTGAGCGATATTGGGACCCTTATGGTCCTCTTGTTCATTTACTCCTATGCTCATAAAAATGGCTGCAGTGAGTGCAGATTGATATGCTCTCAAAATGAAACTTCTTTATATTCTCTTAAAATAAAAACGTAACACTAAAATAAATTTGAAGCACGATGATTCCCAATGATGTTTTGGATTGGTACTGTTTTAAACATGAATGGTACCGCCGTTTTACCCCCAAACGAATGATGATGTGTCAATGTACTTTTGAAAGCCTGTTTTATCTTAATGGTATAGGATGCCCATGTGTTTTGAGTGGACATTTTCTTGGCCCCCTCTCGCAAGGGGTTTGAGGGATTTCCCACCAAATTTTTGAAAATGTGACAAAATTTTTCTGACATCTAGAGCTACTGGTTGCTCACATATATTTTTATTATATTCCTCGAAATTGATATTTTGCTTTACATATCCAACCAGTACACGGAGGCAATTATGTCCTCTATGTACGATGCGGCAACACGGTATGCAGTATTTTTTATAAGGAAAATTCCCGCCATAAAATAAACATAAAAATAACAAAGGTATCATAATGGGGAAGATTCATGTTGCACACCTACATACAGGTTGAAAAACATAGATTCTGGATAACTATACATTAGGCCTAGAAAAAATGATTGTTTGGTTCCGGTAACATGATTTTGAAAAATAGGTTAGTAATGTAGGTAATTTTATTTTTTTTCATATTTTTTTACCGCAAAAAATTAGGTTAGGTAGGGGCCACTTCTTTTTCTTACTCCACATAGAAAATAGAAAACGAAAGTGACTGCACACACAACATGATGGTAAACATTTAACAAAAATGATGAATTACATATGATTTTTTTTTATTGGATCGCTAAAAATAGTATGATATTTTATGTCTGAATCCATAGGTTCAAAGTTTTTATAAAAAAACTCAATAAAAAGATTAGGTTAGGGGGGTTAAAACGGGTTAACTAGGGTTACCGGAACCACAGGATCATTTTTTCTAGGCCTTATTATTGTGGTAGAAACAGAAATGAGTAAACTCCATTTTTCTTGTATGCCGAAATATATGTGAACCACCAATAGCTACACTTTGATAAAATTAAAAAGATATATGTATTTTTTTTAATTGGAAAAAAATGTATCATGGGAATCATTTTAGATTGGTTGACGTTTATTAGACTTGTTATGCTCACGCTGTCTGTTCATGGCAAGTCATTCATACCCCTGTGGGAAATTCATATGTTCCTTGAACGTTTGCTGATCTAGTTGCCTTATGCTAGGCATTTCCAGCCTAGTGTAGTATTTGTAAATGGTTGGATTGTATGAATATGCATGCATAGAAACAAATCCATTCTAATGTAATATTAAAATCTTATGATGGAAGTTGAATGTGTCCTGCAACACACCTCTTATCCCATAATGTTCTTAAATTATCTTATTTGCTGCAAAATCATTATTGGCTTGCTGAGATAACACAATAGTCCATAATGTGGTATGTGTAATGCTCATACACAAATTATTGTTTATTTGGAAAGTTTTTAACTGCACTTAAAAATGTAGTATATCCATGCGCATGAGTTTGCACATGAAATCTTCAGTTTGTTTGATGTAACAGGTTTTATTGTATTGTTATGTGGTAAGATAAGATAAGATAAGATAAAGTTTATTTAAAGTCGATATAGATTACAGCAATAAACACAAGCTCTAAGGAGCTTTTGATCGACTCATTCATACACAGTCACACATGCGCATAATACACATACACAATTTAATTACAAATAATTAGAGCATAAAGCACCTGACGAAGTAACACAATTAAATAGAGCATGCAGTACATTTACATATTTTCCCATTCCAAGATTGTAAGAGATTAGTGAATTGATTAAAATTCCCCACAGATCTTATATATTCAGGCAGGTCATTCCATAGTTCAGCAGCACTGTACCTGAACGATTTTTTCCCAAATTTAGTGGTTCGTACCCTAGGTAGGTCAACAATATTTGAGTATCTAAAACTATAATTACTATTTTTTAAAATGAACCAAGTCATGAAGACACAGAGGAGCTAATTTGTACAAAATTTTAAATGTTTCTGCTGCCATTGTTCTCACGTCTGACATGAAGGGGAGGGAACACAAGCAATACTTAGAAGTTGTTCGTGGAGCTATAAGTAATCATTATAATAAAAACCAGTAGTGCCCGCTCTTGAATTTTTTTTCGAGCTTTTTTTTGTATTGGTTTTAGAACAAAATGCCAGGCCAAAGGGCAGAAATTAAAATTTGATAATATAAAACCAGAGAGAAATGATCCAATTTTTTTTAAAGCTGTTGTGATTTATGACACAAACTTCTAATATGTGAATGTCAAAGTTTAGTGGTAGTCAATGCTGATTCCAAGAAGGTTTTACAACATCATCACAAGATATTATAGCAGAATCTATATTGAATACAGGATTATTTTTTTATCGTATTGTTACACCAACTGCCAGGGCCTGAAACTTGTCAGGATTAGCTTTCATACAATTTATCTTAAACAAAATCAATTAAAACACTTTCTTCTTCTAATCCTATTAAAACATGATAGTCTGGATGTGTCAAAAGATAGAGTATTGTCATCTGCATAATTATATAATTTTCCTTTTTTGATAAAATAAAAATGTCATTGCAAAACACATTAAATAAGTGGTAGTATGGAAAAGGAACACCTTTACCCCATTCACTGACAACACCTTCAATTTTAATCTGCTGTTTTCTGTTGGAAAGATAATTTTTCAAAAGATTTACTGAAGACTCAGATAAACCATATGCTGACAATTTATGCAATGTTGATGATTTATGTTGATGACTGTACATTGAACAAGCGAAGGCATTAATAAAAATTTGTGACATTAATTGCCTGAGATGAATAGCAACAAACCAGAGAATTTTGCAAAAATAATAAGGGCTGCATGCTAAACCAAATGGTAGAACTTTGAACCTATAAAACTTCCCTAACCACTCAAACGCGCTAGGAAGTCTATAATTGGGTGCGCTAATGTCTTGA
Source organism: Streblospio benedicti (assembly GCA_019095985.1). Taxonomy (NCBI): domain Eukaryota; kingdom Metazoa; phylum Annelida; class Polychaeta; order Spionida; family Spionidae; genus Streblospio; species Streblospio benedicti. The sequence goes on along the minus strand of CM032663.1, from coordinate 42,834,050 downwards.
AAACCATTCTTGAGGTCCACGGACACTAACAAATCCTCATTATCAATCCCCTCAGGCTAATAAGCTTCAGGGGTGAAAACTTGTGCCACTGAAGGTCCATAATCTTACCCCTTAGTGAAACTATGAAAATGATACCCCTAGTGAAACCACTGGATGAAAACAAGAGATCAATACATCAATCAATATCATTACGTAACTTTAGAGGTAGTGATTTTTTTTTGTTCAGTTATGGTGCAGGGTTTGACATAAGGACTGGTGAAGACAACGGGTCTAAAAGTTTAAAAATCAGGTAGACCGGCACTCACGTGTTGTTAAAAAATGCATAATGTTTCCTTCTGTTGCCCTTTAAAAAGTGCATAATTCAATACATTGACATAATATCATAATTCTCTGTGTTTGTTACAAAGGATATGATTCAAATGGACAAGTACTAAAACATAATGGAACTGCCAAAACCAGGTAGACCACAGGTCTACCTACTGGGAAAAGCTGGTAGACCGGCCAGTTTTCAGGTAGATCAGGGCTACAGGTCTACCACTTATGTCGAACCCTGTGTTTGTATTAGTACAACGGACAGTAATCTAGAAACATGGGTCATGAAAAGTGCTATTTAAGCAGGAAAAATAATAATGGAAAAGACTAAAATTATCATGTTTACATTACATGCCAAAATTGTTTGCTATCAAGTAATAAAAACACTAACAACAAAGATTACTATATATTTTAATCTGGGTCCAAGCATACATTGTAGTTTCAATATTATTTTCTGTTTGTGGGTGGGTGGGTGTGCATAATCTTTCATTACAATGTTAATGCATTGTTTGATCACAAAAATGCCATTTTGCCTAAATACAGAAGGGGAAAATATATCAAGAAGTCACAGAAAAAATTATTCACTCTATATCATCGGCTGGTGGGACAAAAGCAAGTTTTGAAAACGTATAGCTATTGAGCCCTTGATATTCAGGGTGAAAATATTTGACACAGTTCTGCAATCTTTACAACGCATTCTTTCTACCTCATTTAAAATGGACTAAATGATCCAACTTACAACATGTTTTCTGTATTAGTTGTGCATATAGAAACCAAGATTAATTGTACAAAGAAATAAAGAAAATGCTAGCCCATAGTCTCTTGATAATAATCAACAAAGGTCGTTTAATAGTAAAATTTGACATTGATCAATAAGGTTTGTACTATTTTCTGTTAATATATCACTAAAAGTCACTCATCCAACAAATATGCATAATTTCATCATCATTTAACAATACATATAGATATTTAAAATAATATAACTTGGATAATTAAAAATAGTTGAACATTATACATAATATGACGTTCCTCATTTATATTGTCTTAGAAAACAATCAAGATGTACAGATCTTGTAACAGATAATTGTGCATCGTATCACACCATCCTTCACTGATGGTTTAGTAGTCATCACCTCTACTGATAACTTCTTTACACGTAGGTCGTAGCACAAGTGTGTGTTCAAACTGTGCTGTGTAACAGCCTTTGATATCACACAGTGGTGGATACGCATCCACAATACCTGAAAAAATGTGAACTTTATGTAACAATTCAATTATCTATGAAAAGGTCTAATTTAAAATAAGTGCATTGTATTTGATAGCAATAATAATTTTAGCAACTAAATTTGGAAATTTCATAAGTGTGTTACACTTGTATGATCTGTATGTTGGAAAATACTCGCCAGAGATGCATAAAGATATGAATTTTCACATTTAAGTATATTACAATATGAGCACATACCCATGTCACATAAGTTTTTCAATCCCATGAGATATTTGGTCTCTCCAAGTCGGTCAACCCATCTCCTGCAGAATGCTAATGTGCCAAAGTGCTCATTGATCACATTCAAGAGATGCTTCGACTTGTTTAACCTGAAAGTGTGCAAATGAAACATAACACATTACTTGGGTAAAATTATAATATTTGTACACCACATGGGCAAGTTGTGTGATCGTGCACTAAGCAAATTGGATATGCTAAGACACAGCAATATAGGATTCAAGAAGATGGTAGTTCCTGAGACTTGCACTGAAAATCTTCCAGCTAGCCGTTAAGGTTGGTCCCAGTGAAATTGTACAAATCCAAAATATTATTCTGTGCTTTTCCAAGAACTACATATTATTTAATTGGGAAGTACATGTTCCATTATTTAAATTAATGGGGATAAGTCCTTTACTTAAAAGATCAAGCAAGAATTTACGATAATGAATATGAATGCAAGTTTCCACCTGAGAGGTACATGGCCAATATCAAAGTTCTTCATATAATGGGAAGTTTCCATATCATCATGTACATGGCCTCGGCCAGTGCTGCCAAAAGTCTCTATTGCATAAAATTCTCCTTCCTGAAAAAAATATATGAAAAATGTATCTTCTTTAGTATATTCAAATGCTATTATGCTAACATGATATTTATCTAAAACTCTTTTTCTTTTAAAATACATACCTCCATTCTTGTTGCTTCTCCACCTTTAACAATAGGAACTGTTTTTCCAGCATGAATTTGATAGGGTGCTATCGAATGACCATTCAAATTTCTTATACTCTTCACTACAATAAAGAAAACATACATATAACTGGAAAAGTGTGCATTAGACAAAATATTTTCCATAAACTTTCAACAAGTTTTTTGTCATTGACTGGCATTGAAATTCATCATTCATTGAAGTTTGATTCAATTGATTATCCATGCGCCAGAAAAGCCAGTTAACTCCATAGTTTTGTGCATTTAGTTGTATACTAAATGGAGGGGACACTTAAGAAATAGACTGAGCAGCCAGGTTACACCCTCGAATTAAGGGAAAATTAGGGCCTGTCCAAATAAATTTAGGATGTGATTGATTGACAATACATTCGACTTAATCTAGTCTACTTGACTTTTCAGGCATAAAATCAACTACAATGTTCTCCTTAGTAGGTTAAACTGCACCAAAATCAACTCAATTATTCTCAAGACCACATTGAAACATTGTGGAACATTGACGAATATAGAAGCAAAGCTAGTACTCTCCGTCCATGGACTAGTACTCTCCATTTGGAACAGAAGAGACTCAATTTACCTTGGTATGTTTTGCCACCAATGTCTACTTCATAGGATTCCATAACTTCTTGAATGGCCTCTCCAACATCACACAACCTCACATCAATTCCTGCTGCCTGTAAAAAAAAAGAAATGTGAAAAGTTAAGAACTTCATTTCAAAACAATTTTTGATAGAAATAATAATAAAGTTAATGTATAATCCACCTAACAACCACAATTCAATCAAAATGAGTACCACAGATGGAGATGTTAACAAGTTACTAATGGTCTTACCCTAATTCCAGTGTTTGTTGCATCTTTGACAGCTTGCAATAACTTATCAAATGTTGGGTCAAATGTTAATGTAAATGCACAATCGATTATGCGACCTGTGGAAAACAATCGTGCATGTGATATATATGAAATATTACATTCAAATCCTCTATCTCAGTTTACGAAAACTAACATTAAATACAAAACATTCAAATTTGCTATTACTAACCATTACCTGCTAAATAAATCTAATATTATCATCTCGTTTTTACTCATAACTAATTACCCGGTCACACCCTCAAATTGAGAGATAATTAGGATGTGTTCAAATAAATTTAGGGTTTGTTTGATTGATATTTATCAAAACCTTACCATTTATGTGTGTGCCAAAGTCGATTTTCACAACATCATTTGGACCAAACACAGTTTTATCGCCTCCATTGGGTGTGTAGTGAGCAGCACAATGATTTACTGAACAACCTGTGGGAAAGGCTAGACCTGCCTTCAGACCATTCTCGTTTATCAACTTTCTATTCATATTTTCTATAGTTTCACTGAAATAAATTATAAGTATTGTCAAAATACAAAGAATATAGATACACTATTCTTGTGTACATGTACTATAATAATAAAGCAAAGACTAATTTGCTGACAAGTTCTTGGAGAAACATTTTCTGTTATAACTAAAAATGGTACTGAAAATCAAAACAGAAATTATAGGTATTATACGCTATTTTTTTTGCTGCACCTACATAAAAATGTGTATATCCTGATTGGCTTACATCATAATGAACACTTACATGAAAATGGCTTTTTTTCAGTCTTGCCGAAGACAGAGTCAGACATTTTGCACGTGCCATCTTTAAGGATTAGGTCCCATGATTAGAACATCAATATTGATTTGCATACACGTGAATATTCACTCAAGTGAGACTTTTTTTCCAATGGAAATATTAGAGTATGATCGTAGTACCAATCCTGCTGTCAGGTGCCATATATCAACGGGTGAGCCACAGAAGCCCGTCCTGAAGCGGTTCGTCAAACAAGTTACCTGATGGCGCCGCCACTGCAGCGTGTATAAATTATATCACATTAAAATATTACTAAATCTGTTCGGTGCCAATGTCTTGCCACTGCCGCCAGGGTTTACGGATCTTAGGCCATTTTCATGCAAGTGTTCATTCTGATGTAAACCAATCAGAATTTTAAAAATTACAATGTAGGTGCGGTAAAAATACCGTATAATTCATACAATATTTATCTTGATATTCAGTACCGTTTTTTAGTTGTTGTAGAAAATGTTACTCCATGAACTTGCTGTCAGAACATTAATACATAAAATACCAACACACTTACCATATTTCGATCATTGGCATTCCAGGTTTGATGTAGCTCTGAATATATTTTCTTGTCTGTAAAATCAAAAGCAAGTAAAATATCTTTAATAATATGGGGCCACTCATTTTTTTAAGTTTTTATGTGGGTCATATGATTCTTATACACACAACTGAAAAATATGAAGTATCACACAGTCGCTTGTTCAAGCCAATATTTTACAATTAGAGGGTATTGGACTCAAGAGTAAAGAGTGAAAATTCTACTAGTGGTTAGTCGGACAAGTAACTCCAAAAATCTCAATAATATACCGGTACATTTATTCATGAAAAAAATCCACTTATCATTTTCAAAAATTGACAAATTTCTGCTTGTCAATAAGTACTTAGTCCTGACACTGTTAACATTTCCCTTGAAGACAAGCGCAGAATTCCAGACAATACAGCCTCCAATACGATGGCGAAAAGAGAACTCAAATAGTAGCGTTGATATACACTCACTTAAGACCAAAGGCAAAATCAATAAAAGGCTGTGAGTTTTCAGTTAAAATCAAAATGAAAATACAGACGGGATTGCATAATTGCATAACCTCCGTGCACACACATTTTATGCGATTAAGCAATATATGCAATTATCAGTACATTTTAAAAGATATCAATAAACAAGTGGTTTTACAGTATTTATGCAATCAAGCAATGTTATGCAATTATCAGATATGCAAATTAGTGATATCGTCTGTAAAATACATATTTTTCATGTTATGCTATTATATGTGAGAAGAAATGCCTTGGTAGACTCATTCACTAAAAACAAGCACCTGCATGAAACTGAATGATTTTTGCTGGAAGGTGACAACAGCAGACGTAACATAAACTGTTTCTTACATGTATTGTACAGTTAATCTGATAAAATCATTCTGTTGATATATTACAAGCCTGCAGTTACCATTTTTAACTCTAAGAATTTTTTTTCAGATAATAACTATGGAATGATGACCTTAAAGGCATACATATTGTGTGCAAGTTTGATGGAAATTGAATGGAAAATAAAGGAACTATGATTTATACAAAAGAATTTTGATGGAGCCCTTGGGCGGGGTCAATTTCCTCCCCAGGCGGATGATTCAACTATGGAATGATGACCAAATAGGCATACACATTGTGTGCAAGTTTGATGAAAATTGAATGAACAAAAATAAATAATTGTGCAAATATGAATTGTGGACAGACGGACGTCGGACAAAAGGTGATCACAAAAGCTCACCCATGTCTCCGATAGGTACAGTACAAGAAATCAACATTTTTATTCATCAATCACCATGAAGCAATGTCACTACTTACAGTTCTATGGACTTCTGCAGCCAGCCTTGCCTCCTTATAAATGTCAAGCTGAAGTCTGTCTAGTGTCTTTGCTTCTTCAGATGTGAACCTATCTTTTGCCATTTGGCTTAGAAGGAAAAACAAAACAAATTATTATCCAATAAAAACATGTCTATAGCTACCATGATTTCAAAACCAGAATTTTTTTTTTACCTGTCTTGAGGTATAGGATAATCCATTATTTGACCTTCTGGATAATTTCCATCTGGAAATAGCTCTTCAATTGGGATGGACGGCGGATCAGTTTGTTCTTTTGGACCTTAAATAAAATAAGTTTGGACCTTAAATAAAATAAGTTTATCTTATATAAGATAAAATTGAGTTTAGTTGGCTTATTACAACCAATTTTAATAACATTTCTTATTTCACAGAAATGTGATATAAGGTAGAAATCTCTAAAATTATGTAATTAATTTACTTTGCTAATCCAATGTTTCACATACAATTAATCTTCATTCAGTTTATGCGTAAAAAAATTTGAGAAATGAAAAATTCTATTTATACTTTATAGATATAGCTTTGGCCACAGTTGATCCAATCAGTCCTTTGACGACCATGTGAAATTAATGCCAAAGCATATCTTCAATATATAATTGGTCCATGAAGTATGGAGCATGGTAGAAAAAAATACTCAGACGGTCCGGGTGGTAGTCATACTAAACACTATACAGCTAATACTCACTCACTATTACCCAGTTACAGTTATCACTCGCACGTCAATTTAACCATTACATTTCACATAAAATATCAATTTAGCTTTGAATTTTAAGTTTAACTACCTTTCTTTTTCTTATTCTTCTTTTTCTTCTTCTTTTTTGCAGTGACATCACCACCTGCTGCGCCATCTTCTTCTCCATCTTCACCCTCTTCATCGTCTATTTTCTGTTCACTTAACTTGTCTGCAACTTCATTTACATCAGCATCTGGATTTTCTGCATCAGCTATGAAAAAGAAACAAAATTAATTTTGATTGCATTGCAAAATAATGCGTCTACAAAAAAGGGATAAAAAGCAGTTAAAGAGCCCAACACCGCCCAACACAATAACCAAGTACAGTATAACCTCGTTTAACCGAATATCAATAAACCGAATTTTCCCATCAACCGGACGTTCTGCAATATTCTTTTTTTCCGGACATATACGGGAGATCGAGAAATAGATCGTGAAATATCGGATCATACACAGTGCCGGTGGAACTCGTTCAGTAGATCGTCAAACAATCTGTTTATGTAGCATCCGGTGTGTGAATTTGTGTTGAATAACTCATCGTAACGATGATAATTAACAAGTAGTCGTAGGGAACGCCGTAAATCTCCCCTTCCCCAATCAGGCCATTTCCCCGATCAGACTATTTTTGAAAGGTAGACCAAAGTACTCAAATATCAAATCACATGAGGAGAGTGATATAGTAATACAAAATGTCAAGTTTGGTGATGATAGGTAATAAAGTCTTCCCAGGAGACAGATAAATACGAATTCGTAATAATTTGTTTTTAAAACACATCGTAATTTCATCAAAAGTAGGCCAAAGTACACCAAAATCTAATCAGCTCTGGAGAGGGGTACAACGAAGCTAGATATGAAGTTTGGTGACCATAGGTCAAATACTTCTCCCTATAGAGTGGTAACAAGGTTTATTACGTAACGCTCATAAGTTCGAAAAAAGTAGGCCAAAGTACACCAATGTCAATTCAACTGTGGAGACTAGTATAGTGAACTTAACTGTAAAGTTTAATGACCATAGGTGAAATACTTATCCCAGTGCAGAGATGTGAACCCCGAGCACAAAAAATCTTAATCAATGGCTCAAAAATCTTAATTTTCAAGGAAAAATCTTAATAATATTTGATAAAAATCTTAATAAAATCTTAATGTTTTTACGAAGTAATATCTTACTAAATTACATATAAACGACTATCAGTGTACTTTATTTTATGTTGTGATGAATATGAATATTGTTCAACAGAATATTGATATATTATAAGGGGTATTGGGTTAAAGTAACAAAGCAGAACAAAATTTCAAATCATCTGTTTATTTTTAATCTAATTTTGTCTGGCAATATATGACATATTTATTAAAAATTCTGAAACAACAATCTACTTAAATTAACAAACATGTACAATAAACTTATATAGTGCATTAATGAAACAGCATAAATTGACATGTCAGAATGAATAAAAACTACCTAACAAACTGTTGATTTCTGCTACATTCAATAAATTCATTACTTGACCTGTAATGTCAACACCAGAAACTAAAACATATCCAATAAATTTTCAGCGAGGGACGAATGAAGTGAATTCACAGCATTTATATAGCACTCACTGAATACATTGTAACACATTGTTGCAACATTTTGCTTTTCTTTGGAGACAAAATCCTGAAATATCCACCACGTTTGTGGTAGATACAATGTTGCAACATTGTTGCAACATTGTTGCAACATTTTGCTTTTCTTTGAAGACAAAATCGAATTTCCAGAAATGTCAACATATCTCCTGAAATCAGACCACAGGCAGTGGTTGGCACCCTGACTCTACTTATATTGATTGCAACGCACAAAACATAAGCGTGAGAACGCATTTTCAATGCGCTACATGTAACTGCCGGCGTGATCCAGCCAAAAGCACTTTCGTTTTTATGAAATTGAGGTTGCATTATGAGCAGCAAAAACTGGGTCAATGTCTGTCAAACCGCAGACCGCGATATTTTAATGGAAAAATACATCTTTTTTATGAAACTATCAGAATCCCGTAATAAACCTACAGCCCGGACGTAATGATTTTATATTCCTTAAAAAGCGTAATTTTTACGGGGAAAAAAGCGTAAGTTCACATCTCTGCCAGTGCAGTGGTAACAATAATTTTACTCGAATATTAAAAAAAAAAAAATCAAAAGTAGGCCAAAGTACACGAATATCCGAATCACGCGAGGAGAGTGATATAGACATACCAAATGTCAAGTTTGGTGATGATAAGATATAAACTGTTCCCAGGAGACAGATAAACACAATTACGTAATAATTTGTTTTTTAAAAACACATAATTAACTTCATTAAAAAGTAGGCCAAAGTACACAAAAAATCTAATCAGCTCTGGAGAGTAGTACAACGAAGCTAAATATGAAGTTTGGTGACCATAGGTCAAATTTTCTTCTCCCTGTAGAGTGTTAACAAAGGTTTATTCCCTAACGCTCGCAAGTTCATCATGAAAAAAGAAGGCCAAAGTACAAACAACATTTTTTAAGAGGTACTTTTTTCCTCAAACAAGATATATCAATTTGCAAATCAATAGCTCAAAGTAGTCTTCGAGTTATCAGCCTGTTTATTTTGGCCGGACGGACAGAAGCAAAGCTAAAATCTCCCCGGACTTTGTGGGGGAGATTTTATTATTTGTAAAAATATTATACATTTGATTGTATCTCATCACGCCATTTTGATATCCCATAATTTCAAAGTGACGTCGCTTCTCATTGGTCATACAAGCAAACAGGTGCACGGGTTGTAGCCTTTATCACATGGCGGTGTATTTTAAACCCCAATTATGGAGCACAGTGATGTAGACTAGCGTCTTAACTAGCCTTTTCATAACAGATGAAGTGCATTGTTGTGGTATTGTGGCAAGATTTAAAGGCTGTTTATTTGTCGGGCTTTTCCAAATGACGTAATTTAGAAATATGTGGGGTCAATTTTCAAAGAAATGTGAATATTTATTTAACAAAAATAGTTGCAAAAATGGATTGCCGATGCGCAAAAAGCCGTTTTTTTCCAAATGATAGTAAAATTATATCAATACCCTGATTATTTGCCACAATTTACATTGCTAATATTATTATATATTATTATATATTTATTTGTCTTGTGTTTGACATGCTAGATTTTTTACGCAAGTGTGGGCAGTTGTTCTTTATGAAAAGTTGATTTATAGAGGGCAATTTTCCCATGAAAAAAAGGTGACTCTGATGTGGTAGACTCTGACTTAAACAATCATAGCAGAGCCTATTAAAGGAATTAACAATGGTGTCTGAGGTGCCAAATTTAAGCTACTTACTTATATTTTCGTAAGATAAACAATTTTTATGAATCATTAAAATTACATGATCTATGGTGCATTCTGTTATGGCATAATGGCATAACGGATGCACACCCATCTCGTAGCTGGCGATGATATGTGAGTTGAACATGTTTATTTACATTAGATCTTACTACATTTTTTTACACTTTGGCACCGGGAAAACAATTGTGGTCATGGTAGAAATATTATTTACTGTTTATTTAAAAAAAAACACATTCCGGATGGGTGTGACCTACGGGAAATGTAAAAAGATTTAAAATAATATTAGCAAAAGATTGTGTGATGCTATTTCCGTTACTTAAAATCGCTACAAAATTCCTTTGTTTTGTACATCAGAACCCATAGCATTGGCTTTAAAATTCATATTGTTTCAACATATGCGAGTCTCATAGAACTAATTGTCGCCAAATTGAAAATTTATCAATGCATTACCAGGAAAGAGCCAAAGATTCATGGTGCTTCGTTCGGGGCTATCATACATCTACCGGTTACGCATTTCATGCTCTGATGGAATGGCTGTACACCAGACTGTAATCTGCTCTTCAATAATTTCTTGCTAGATCTATGTTTTACACCACTTTTACTAAGAGTGGTGTGAAATGTAGATCTAGCAAAAAATGATTGAAAATATCACCAATCAGCTTTCTCCTATGTGCATTACACAACCATTGGGATTCATGGATGATCATGTCATATACATTTTACAATTTCACCAACTTTCTCCACACAGATGGTGTATGGTCATGGTCGTGGATACTCATGACGGCATGTGCCATGATTGGCACGACCGCACACATGACCATGTGGGTATAGCTATTATTTTGGTACAACGTTAATGCAATTCTTACTCTTGTTTTTCTTCTTTTTCTTTTTTTTCTTCTTCTTCGCCTGCTCTTGCTCGCTTTGCTGTTCGTCAATCACACTAGGCAAGTCGTTATCATCATCATTTTTTATATTTTCTCCATTTTGAAGTTCACAATCGACTTGATCAGCCATTTTGCTTTGTTAATTTCCGAGTTTAATTTGTTCGTTCTCTTAGTTGGGCTTGGTTCGCCGACCTCGGCATTTCCGTAATACAAAAAAGAGGTAAAATTTAAAATAATTTGGGTAATTGTATACAATGTGGTAAATATTTTGTATATTTGTGCTAATTTAACTATTTGAGAAAACGTCCATGACGCCAATCTGTGTCCAATTAATTTTACAGAATTTTCACAAGCCTAAAAACCTGCCGATACTGACCACTGAATAGCAAATACACGACTTTTTCGGTTTCTCATTAAAAAATAAAACGGAAATTATATCTTATATTTACGAAAAGTACTTCGTGTTGGTTCGTAAACAAAGCAGTACTCTTTCCAGCATACGCGTGACGTAAATACTTTACTTAAGTGGATTAAACGGTGCACGTGACGTGCATGAAAAGGCACAACCTCCAAGCAGCGAACTAACTAAGTTGTTGACAGCTGGTGTAATACCCTGTAGTTCTGTTCTCTTAATAATGCCTAATCAATTGCAGATTATAATTACGTCTGCCGTGCGTTAAGTACCTATTGGATTAATCAAATCAAGTCAAATATACTACAGAGAATATTGCATAACATAAATTTAATCTTTAGCAAACTGATGGTGTGTGTAAAAAAAAACTGTAAACACGCAAACACACTGTGTTCTTGTAATTGGTTTCTTATGATAAAATAATAGAAAATAAAAAAGTAAAAGATATCCCATTTTGTTGCAAAATCACACAATTTGGTTATAGACACAATGTGTTTTTTAACATCTCTGAAAAAAAAATCTAAATATTCTTAAGATTTTCAAATGGCCAGGGTTGTGGAGATTTTTTTTAAAAAGTACACTCAAATTATGCGTTCTAGTACCGCCCAATTCTGCACTGGTTTTCCAGCTAGCATATATTATACAGGATACACCTATATAGTCCCTACACGGGCTTGCCTACATGAAGATATAAAAATTAAACCCATAGAATATATCATAAGTAGGGCCAGGTTATATCCTCCTTTTGGCCACTAGCTATTGTTTTCAAACTAGGTGAGTTCTTTATTGTGCAGAGTGGTGGCTTGTCCTCTGTTCGGGTCGGCTTTTTAACGAGCCTTGCCAACCTCAGGCTTGGTACTAGTACTAGTGTGGCAGAAAAATTCTCCGCCTGTTCGACATGAAAGGCGGAGATCATATGACACCAAATGACTTAGCTCGTGACGGCAACCGTTTTTAGTGTTTGCATTGTGACTATATACATATACACTCATTTTAAACAGTAATATTATGATTATATTAACAATAAAGAACTAGAAAACGCGTTCACAATTAAACTTTAAAGAAATTAATTTTATGTTTTAAAAGAAACTTGATTGATTCAAGTATATGGCTTCCATCTGCAACAGTACCTTGCAACATTTCATGGACCAGCAATATCATACCCCCACCAAACAAACATCAGATTCTCTGTAAATCATTTAACAAAATCCAGCGTATAATCATCCTTATCTATTCAGGCTTATTTTAGAGGCGCCGCAACAGAACAAACAAACAAAAATAGTTTAAAGCAATTATGAACATAAACATGCAGGACCCTCCCTAACAAGCAGCTATTTTACAGGACTTTAGCATCTGTTGCCCGCGCCTCCAAAATCTTATATTATCGCTGTTTGACATCAACATGAAAACTGTTTCAATAAGTGCTTTGCAGAACACGCAGCTAGTCTGACACAAAATGCAAACAGCCCTGTACTCAGCTTTTGTGTAAATGGCCCGGGCTCCAGTTTTCTCCTCAAGCCTCTCATCC
>CM032663.1:42787388-42821028 GCA_019095985.1 Streblospio benedicti | reverse complement strand
AAAATCAAAAAGTAGGCCAAAGTACACCAATATCGAATCACGCGAGGAGAGTACTATAGACATACCAAATGTCAAGTTTGGTGATGATAAGATATAAACTGTTCCCAGGAGACAGATAAACACAATTACGTAATAATTTGTTTTTAAAAACACATCGTAACTTCATCAAAAGTAGGCCAAAGTACACCAAAATCTAATCAGCTCTGGAGAGTTGTACAACGAAGCTAAATATGAAGTTTGGTGACCATAGGTCAAATACTTCTCCCTGTAGAGTGTTAACAAGGTTTATTACGTAACGCTCGCAAGTTCATCAAAAGAAGGCCAAAGTACAAACAACAATTTTTAAGAGGTATTTTTTTTCTCAAACAAGATATATCCAATTTGCAAATCAATAGCTCAAGTAGTCTTCGAGTTATCAGCCTGTTTATTTTGGACGGACGGACAGAAGCAAAGCTAGAAATCTCCCCCCGGACTTTGTCTGGGGAGATTTAATTATTTGTAAAAATATTATACATTTCGATTGTATCTCACCACGCCATTTTGATATCCCATAATTTCAAAGTGACGTCGCTTCTCATTGGTCGTACAAGCAAACAGGTGCACGTTGTAGCCTTTATCACATGGCGGTGTATTTTAAACCCCAATTACGGAGCACAGTGATGTAGACTAGCGTCTTAACTAGCCTTTTCATAACAGATGAAGTGCATTGTTGTGGTATTGTGGCAAGATTTCGAGGCTGTTTATTTGTGGGCTTTTCCAAATGACGTAATTTAGAAATATGTGGGGTCAATTTTCAAAGAAATGTGAATATTTGGCGATGTAAAATAGTTTCAAAAAATGGATTGCTGATGCGCAAAAAAACGTTTTTCCAAATGATAGCAAAATTATATCAATACCCTGATTATTTGCCACAATTTACATTGCTAATATTATTATATATTATTATATATTTATTTGCTTGTGTTTGACATGCTAGATTTTTACGCAAGTGTAGGCAGTTGTTCTTTATGAAAAGTTGGTTGATAGAGAGGGCAATTTTCCCATGAAAAAGTCGGTGTAGACTCTGATGTGGTAGACTCTGACTTAAACAATCATAGCACAGCTATTAAAGGGCCATTAGCTAGTCAAATCGGGTACCAGAATGGAATCCCGGCTCATAACTAATTTGTGTCAGTGAACTGCATATCCAAATAAATTGAGTATTGTTGGGAAGATATTTCTCATTCTTTATCACTATCAAAACACGACCTACACATGATATGTTAAAATATACAGACCATTTATCTTGAAAAATGACTGCAATTACCGCCATCTTTGACTTTTTGACCGGATGCGTTGTGATTACGCTCAGGCGTGAACGGCCAGCCAAATTGTCTTATGTTATAACTGACACAAGTGTCGCTATAACTTTCAAACGGCTCGACCAAATGTCTTGAAATTTTGTAGAATTACTCCACATATACAATGCTCTGGCATCCTTAAATCTAGTAATTTAAGAATCACTGGATCTTTTAGTATGCAAATACACCATGACGTCACAAGCTCCGCCCCTTTGTTTACATGTCTGCACGGTGCCTATGGTGGGACTTCTGCACTACAGTTACGTCGGCCGTATGACTGATACGCACCCTGTTCTGTGCGCTCTCTTTGATGTTCATTGATTTTGGAGCTTTTCTTAGTAGTTTAATAAAATCAATAGCTTTTTCCTAGAAGTAGCAGGTGTGCTATATTCATGAACATATTTGAAGTGGGTCAAAACTAGTCCATATACGGAATCCGTAGCAGTATAGACAGTCCTTATATACAAAATATTTTTACAAGGCAGTTCTGGAGGTCGATATCGACTCAAAATACATGCAAAAGACTGATAAATCTTGTTACTACGAGCCAAAGTGACTACATGCGAGACAGTTTGTAAAGACACGTAAAGATAGACAGAAAGATGGACGAGTTGTTTATTCGCTTGGGAATAGCTAAAAACATGAAAAAAGAATACTGTGTGTATGCAATCTTTAGCACAAAATATGGATGATGTATGGTCTACTATATGTCTCTCTTGAATAAGTTGTTAAAAGGGTTAGAAGTTGTGATACAAATGATTTTTAAAATGACCCTCGATTTTTGTCAAAACAACATGGCCGGTGTTGCGTGCATGCCGGAGTGACAGAAAAATGGACAAACAAAAGTCATGTGGAGAGATGATAAAATAAATGCTATTGTTCGGTCGAACTGCCGCATCAATATACGTATCGGAAGAAGATTTCAACAAGGATTCCATTGGTGTATACCATCTGTTTCTAGCTTTAGAATTGGTCGTGTTATTTAACAAAAACTGATCATCTTCAAAGTGTTTTTTGCCGGTAGCAAGCCATGCACATGCGGCGCATGTTAATTGTGCATTTTTAATGAGCAATAGGTCATGAGTTCAAATGTGACGTCATGGTGTCTATTTGCATATCTAAGCGGCTTACTAATTAATCTAATTATATAAAAACTGGATTAATAAAAAATAAAACAAAAGCATGATGATTGATTGATTTATTAGTCTACTATACGTAGGCCAAAGCCGGTGGAAGCAAACCATCCTTACCACACTAGAAAATGGCCCTTTAATGAATTAACAATGGTCATCTGATTTGCCAAATTTAAGCTAAATCACATATATTTTACGTAAGATAAACTATTTTAATGAATCATTAAAATTACATGATCTATGGTACATTCTGTTATGGCATAATGGCATAACGGATGCACACCATGCCCAGCTGGTTCATTTGAGTTGAACATGTTTATTAACATTGAGATCTTACTACATTTTTTACACTTTGGCACCGGGAAAACAATTGTGGTCATGGTAGAAATATTATTTACTGTTTATTTAAAAAAAAAAACATTCCGGATGGGTGTGACCTACGGGAAATGTAAAAAGATTTAAAATAATATTAGCAAAAGATTGTGTGATGCTATTTCCGTTACTTAAAATCGCTACAAAATTCCTTTGTTTTGTACATCGGAACCCATAGCATTGGCTTTAAAATTCATATTGTTTCAACATATGCGAGTCTCATAGAACTAATTGTCACCAAATTGAAAATTCTCCCCTCGCCTAAGGTCCTGGCGTCTTAACGACCCCGAGGCTCAGTCAGAGTTCCACGAGGCTTTCATCGCGGAGATATCCACTGACACTGCTAGCAGTGGTGCAACTGAGGAGATCTGGGGAAAACTGAAGTCCAGTCTTCTGAAGGTCGCAGAGGGTGTGTGTGGGTTCACTAAGAAACACAGGTGGCGAAAAGAGACCTGGTGGTGGAACTCGACTGTCGACTGCGCAGTGAAGAAGAGGAGATGTTGGAAAGCCTGGAAGAAGGGGGGGGCAGCAAAGAGGATTACCAGAAGGCCAAGCGTCTCGCCAAACACGCTGTCTACCTCGCAAAGTCACAGGCAGAACAAGTAGCCCTCAAAGACCCATCACCCTGCAGTTCCGACCTGTTCCGCCTGGCAAAACAGATGAGACAGCGCCAACCGTGACGTCAAGGTGAGAAACCTGTCCGCAATGGCGCCCGGCAAGCTGTGTCTGGGCGACAAGGCGTGCAGGATGCCTGGAGAGAGCACTACGAACGCCTCTCAAATGTAGAATTCGAGTGGGATCCCGAATCCCTCACAGAAGTCCATCCCGTGGAGGGCCCGGCACCTTACATCTCATTGGAACAGGTGTTGAAAGCAATCAAGTCAATGAAGTGTGGTAAAGCTGCTGGCACATCCCTGATCATAGCTGAGATGCTCAAAGCCTCAGGTGTAGAAGGTGCCCAGCTGATCCAGCGACCTGATAGAGGCCATCATCCACTAGGGGGAAGATTCCTACTGACTGGGAAGAGAGCATCATTTCTCTCTCTACAAGGGCAAGGGCGTCGCCATCGGCCTTGAGCGGAAACTACCGAGGCCTCAAGCTACTCGAGCAGGTCATGAAGGTGCTAGAGCAGCGTCGCGGAGAGCATTCTCCGTCAACAAGTGCACATAAATGACATGCAGTTCGGTTTCATGCCCGGCCGTGGTACAACCGGCGCCATATTTATTGTGCGCCAGCTACAGGAAAAGTTTCTCGCCGCCAAACAAGCCGTTGTACATGGCGTTTGTCGACCTGGAAAAAGGCCTTTGATCGTGTCCCCAGGCGTGTCATCTGGTGGGCCCTCCGCAAGCTTCGGAGTCGAGGGTGGCTAGTACTACTCATCCAGAGTATGTGCGACAATGCCAGAAGCAGGGTGCGGGTTGGTCGCAACCTAAGTGACGAATTCAGCGTAAGAGTGGGAGTGCATCAAGGCTCATGTCTAAGTCCCCTGCTGTTCATCACTGTGCTGGAGGCACTCTCCCAAGAGTTCCGCACGGGTTGCCCATGGGAAGATCTGTGCGCTGATGACCTGGTCATCATCTCCGACTTCGCTGGAGGAACTTCAAGCCAAGTTGGCACTCTGGAAGACTGGCATGGAAGCCAAAGGGCTCGGGTCAACATGGGGAAAACCAAGATCATGATATCAGGGCCGGGACTTAACGTGCTCCAGAAAACCGGCAAACACCCCTGTGCTGTGTGCCTCAGAGGAGTCGGCACAAATTCCATCCTCTGTACTGGCTGCTCCTGTTGGGTCCACAAGAAATGCAGTGGCATCACTGGCATATTGCTCCCCCGACCCCACCTTCCGGTGTAACAGGTGCAGTGGTCTGGCTAGACCAATAGACAGCAGACCTATGACTGAAGTGACAGTCGGCACAGAAAGACTGGAGGTGGTCCCATCCTTCTGTTACCTCGGGGACACCCTGTCCTCTGGCGGCGGTTGTGAGCTTGCTTCCATCACTAGATGTCGCACAGCCTGGGGCAAAATTCAATGAGCTCCTGCCCATCCTCACCTCTCGCTCTATCCCCATCACTTCGAGAGGACTTGTATACAACTCTTGTGTCAGGAGCATCATGCTGTATGCAAGTGAGACCTGGGCCCGACCTCTTCTGTTCTGCATCGACTGCAAGCGCAATGACCGGGCCATGATCCGCTGGATGTGCGGCGTCACCACCAAGGATCAGGCCAGCTCTCAAGACCTACTCGGTAGGCTGCAACTGGATGACATAGTGAAGGTGCTCCGCACAAGGCGACTCAGATGGCACGGCCACATCGGCGCAGTAATGGCTGGCTAAGAAGAGTACAGGACATTGACCCGGTGGAGGCGAAGCCGTGGCCGCCCAAATAAGACATGGGCGGAAGTGGTCCCAGCGGATCAGCTGGCGCTGGGTATGGCTGAGACCCACCCTTCCGACAGGACAGCTTGGAGTGGTACACTAAGAAGTGCCGTCAGACTGGACCCACCCCTGCTTCAGGGATTAAATTAGTCCAGTTTAAACTAAACATGGATGCCAAGATTCATGGTGCTTCGTTCGGGGCTATCATACATCTACCGGTTACGCATTTCATGCTCTGATGGAATGGCTGTACACCAGACTGTAATCTGCTCTTCAATAATTTCTTGCTAGATCTATGTTTTACACCACTTTTACTAAGAGTGGTGTGAAATGTAGATCTAGCAAGAAATGATTGAAAATATCACCAATCAGCTTTCTCCTATGTGCATTACACAACCATTGGCATTCATGGATGATCATGTCATATACATTTTACAATTTCACCAACTTTCTCCACACAGATGGTGTATGGTCATGGTCGTGGATACTCATGACGGCATGTGCCATGATTGGCACGACCGCACACATGACCATGTGGGTATAGCTATTATTTTGGTACAACGTTAATGCAATTCTTACTCTTGTTTTTCTTCTTTTTCTTTTTTTTCTTCTTCTTCGCCTGCTCTTGCTCGCTTTGCTGTTCGTCAATCACACTAGGCAAGTCGTTATCATCATCATTTTTATATTTTCTCCATTTTGAAGTTCACAATCGACTTGATCAGCCATTTTGCTTTGTTAATTTCCGAGTTTAATTTGGTTCGTTCTCTTAGTTGGGCTTGGTTCGCCGACCTCGGCATTTCCGTAATACAAAAAAGAGGTAAAATTTAAAATAATTTGGGTAATTGTATACAATGTGGTAAATATTTTGTATATTTGTGCTAATGACGCATTGTTGTTTCAAGCGATCGTGAATTTCAATGATGTATGGATCTGTCATGGCAATGTAGGGAGGATACCAGCGACCAAACCATGTAAGTTGCTATATGGCTGCGGAGTACACACAAACCAAACCAACCAAACCAAGTACTAGTAGATCTAGCCCTACACGTAGAGCTGAGTTAATACCCTGTATATCTCAGTGAGAGACCCAGGAACGAACATACGCTGTATATTATACGGCTATAGTAGATCTAGGAGTACTCCTTTGCTTTTGCCAGGCTATATCCTCCTTTCTAGGAGCTGTTTTAGAGGCAGGTTAGTTAACCAACTAAGCCTCCGGGTAGGGGAGGTCATACTAGCTATTGTTTTCAAACTAGGTGAGTTCTTTATTGTGCAGATGGGTGGCTTGTCCTCTATTCGGGGTCGGCTTATAACGAGCCTTGCGAACCTCAGGCTTGGTACTAGTACTAGTGTGGCACAAAAATTCTACGCCTGTTCGACATGAAAGGCGAGATCATATGACACCAAATGACGAGCTCGTACGGCACCGTTTTTTAGCGTTTGCATTGTGACTATATACACATACACTCATTTTAAACAGTAATATTATGATTATATTAACAATAAAGAACTAGAAAACGTTCACAATTAAGCTTTAAAGAAATTAATTTTATGTTTTAAAGAAACTTGGATTGATTCAAGTATATGGCTTCCATCTGCAACAGTACCTTGCAACATTTCATGGACCAGCAATATCATACCCCACCAAACAAACATCAGATTCTCTGTAAATAATTTAACAATATCCAGCGTATAATCATCCTTATCTATTCAGGCTTATTTTAGAGGCGCGGCAACAGAACAAACAAACAAACATAGTTTAAAGCAATTATGAACATAAACATGCAGGACCCTCCCTAACAAGCAGCTATTTTACAGGACTTTTTAGCATCTGTTGCGCGCCTCCAAAATCGTATATTATCGCTGTTTGACATCAACATGAAAACTGTTTCAATAAGTGCATTGCAGAACACGCAGCTAGTCTGACACAAAATGCAAACAGCCCTGTACTCAGCTTTGTGTAAATGCTCAGTTTTTCTCCTCAAGCCTCTCATCCAATGAATACCTTTGCAAGTTTTCCCTGAAAATGGCATGCAATGTACTTCATCAAGAGAGATAGTTATTTTTATTTTCATTTTCAGAATGTCAGTTCATATTATAAAAGGAGGAAAAGAAGATCTTATAAAAGAGCTTCCAAGGCTAATGCAAGTACTTTCTTTTAAGGAAATTAATTCTGGCATGGACACAAAGATTTTATTATACAGGTATTGCTAAAGGAATATGTTAAAAACTAATTATTCCAATTACATCTATTGATAATTTACTTAAGTCTGTCATTATAATATATTAGACAACTATTATCTTTAAGAGTCAAAAGTTAGGTCTATGTTATTCTTTCATGTCTTTCTTCTGATTTTGTTTTTCCAGGGCACAATTATTAAAAAGTGGCCATTGCAAGATCACAAGAAAAGTAAACTTCTAAAGCTTACTATCGAACAAGATTTTGGTACGTTTGTGAATGACTTAATAGTAATTATTTTTCATTGGAATGTAAAATCTTTTTTTTTATTCATCTAAGATGTTTTTGTTTTATTCATCTAAACTATTTAATTTTTTTAATTTTTCAGGAACTGCTCCTTGTAGATACAATAAATTGAATGTCTTTATAATGGACGATTTAGCTGAACAGTGTGATGTAGCAAATGTTGGTGTAAGACATTTTATCATTTAATCACTTATTCCTTGTTGCTTTTTAGTTTAACAACAA
This sequence comes from Streblospio benedicti, assembly GCA_019095985.1. Classification (NCBI taxonomy): domain Eukaryota; kingdom Metazoa; phylum Annelida; class Polychaeta; order Spionida; family Spionidae; genus Streblospio; species Streblospio benedicti. The sequence goes on along the minus strand of CM032663.1, from coordinate 42,813,100 downwards.
ATAGAGTTATTGGTCTGGACTATGTTACATCTAGGGCATGCCCATGTACCATTTTGCGTTTTTTCTATCGCCTGCATCATGATGCATAATAAAAATGTGACGGCCGATCTGTGTATGTGACCTGTGTTTTTTCTTGTGTAACATTGTTCTACTTTTGCATTATAGAATATTTTATCTTTGAATAATGTGTTGGTTGAGAACAACACTTCTGCTGATCAATGTTATCATCCGTGTCAACTTCTCGTCAGTACTGACTCCAATCCATCTATTTGGGTGAGTTCTGTCTAGAAATAAATCAAACTAATCAGTTGTTATTTGTTGTCTTACTGTTAAATGTTTGATGTCAATTTAACTGTAATGATATGAAAGATTTTTAGTTACAGTGAATATATTTTCACACATGTCATATATATAACTATTGCAGAAGTTTTTTGGGTTTTTTTCATCTTCAGTCCAACAACATTATATCATTTATAATATTTATTTTAAAACAATATTGAAAAACAGTTTTGTATTTAAGATGTGTTAATATGTACATGTACCTAATATACATAATGTTTAAAAATGACTAGAATAGTTGAAAATAATCGCATATGAAATGGAATTTTTTAACAAAAGAAAGCTGGTTTTTATAATAGAATGATATATATTATTTATAATACATTTTTTGCTTGCAGATGCTTAAAAATCATGAGTCGCTTGAGATTATCAATTCTAAATCAGAATCGGATTCCTCAGGGCAACAACCAGGTACATCCATGCTGAGAAATGATTTATCTATGAAAAATGGGGCAAAATTATCACGATCCTCCAAATCTCCTGTTAACCAGGTAGTGTTTCTGATTGTATTCATTATGATCTTAAAAAATTTACAATGCATTCTATGAAAGTTAACTGAAAAACAAAGCCACAGTACCATTTTCAAATGTGTTTATTTATTTCAAAGGATATTCTACCGGTACCTGGCTCAACTCAGAGTAAAAAGGTGAAACATTCTTGTTCACTTTAACATGCAATAGATGTTTCCTTATTTTTACTTATTGATAAGAAATCTTAACTCGAACATTTTATTAAGCTGTTTCCTATTTTTTTCAGGTGCCACAATATAAATATACAAAGTTAAATGAACTTCAAATGTGCAATGAAGTTCATATTTATGGTGTTGTTAAGTGGTTCAGACCAGTATGTCAGTCAAGAGGAGAAGGTTAGAAAATATTAATTAATTTGTTTGGTTTATTCATTTTGAAATGCAATGAACACCTTATTACTGAACTGGTAACTTTTCAAAAAGAATGTAGCCCAAGTAGATTTAATCACAGGATCATTCAGTTGTTTTTAATATTTGAGCGTTCAGGTCACTTTACTGAATGAATCATTGGACTGCCTTGGACAAATCAGTTTATTGGCTTTTTTCTCATAATTAGACGTCAATTTTCACCAATTTTGATATTCAAGACTTTTGCTGTTTAGAGGGCTGAGGCTGAGGCATTAAGGGGGCAGCATATTTCGGGGCTATATAGGTACACTCTATATAGAGAATAAACACGGACATGGCTTTGATAAAATAGTGATGAGCCATAAAATCGCCAATGGGGAGTGGGGGTTTGCTGTTGAACTTCATTAACATGAGTCACTGTTTTACAGAGTCCAATACAGTGAAAATCCTCAACAACGGAACGCTATTTGCAGTCACAAATCCTTCCTTTGTAGAGGGTTTCCTTTGAATACTACATCATTTACTTACATTATTATAAGCTAATGGATGAGAAAAGTTTCCTTTATTCAGAGTTTCCTTTGTTTACTCTTCCTTTGTTGAGGATATTCACTGTATAAGAAGAACAATAAAATTATGATAAGGATTAGTCACGTTTCCAACATTAGACAAAATAAATACATTTGTATCCATAAACAACTATGATACTTGAATGGTTAGGTCAACATGAGCTGTGAGTATTTACTCATAGTCATAAATCAAAACACACAACAAAGTAGGTGATATTATTCTACAAATTGTCATATTTGACCATTAAACTGATATTATCACGTAGTATGCTGTTGCGTAACTTGCCACTTTGAGAGTTTATACGCTATGAATGACCTTGTATGACTGGCCGTTGGTCCTTTCATTTGCACCACCAGAGAAGGCTGGGAAAATGGTACTAACCGCCAAAGCAAAGTCCCTATTTATCAAATACCAGGTATCAAATTGATGCGTAACAATGTACAGTGTACCATTGTACCATGTCATCATAATGGCAGATGTCACCAAAAACATTGAGGAGATAGGACACTTGTTATGTGCACTGTGAATTTACGTGAGATAAAAATCATTCAGTGTAGACGGGCTTGCCAGTGTTATATGGAAAATGGACCCCATAGAAAATGTACCCAGTGTCCATTTTCTTTAATCACAGGATCATTCAGTTGTTTTTAATATTTGAGCGTTCAGGTCACTTTACTGAATGAATCATTGGATAGCCTTGGACAAATCAGTTTATTGGCTTTTTTCTCATAATTAGACGTCAATTTTCACCAATTTTGATATTCAAGACTTTTGCTGTTTAGAGGGCTGAGGCTGAGGCATTAAGGGGGCAGCATATTTCGGGGCTATATAGGTACACTCTATATAGAGAATAAACACGGACATGGCTTTGATAAAATAGTGATGAGCCATAAATGGGGAGTGGGGTTTGCTGTTGAGCTTCATTAACATGAGTCACTGTTTTACAGAGTCCAATACAGTGAAAATCCAACAAGTGGGGGCTATTTGCAGTCACAAATCCTTCCTTTGTAGAGGGTTTCCTTTGAATACTACATCATTTAACATTATTATAAATCAAATGGATGAGAAAAAACTTTCCTTTATTCAGAGTTTCCTTTGTTTACTCTTCCTTTGTTGAGGATATTCACTGTATAAGAAGAACAATAAAATTATGATAAGGATTAGTCACGTTTCCAACATTAGACAAAATAAATACATTTGTATCCATAAACAACTATGATACTTGAATGGTTAGGTCAACGTGAGCTGTGAGTACTTACTCATAGTCTTAAATCAAAACACACAACAAAGTAGGTGATATTATTCTACAAATTGTCATATTTGACCATTAAACTGATATTATCACGTAGTATGCTGTGTTGCGTAACTTGCCACTTTGAGAGTTTATACGCTATGAATGACCTTGTATGACTGGCCGTTGGTCCTTTTATTTGCACCACCAGAGAAGGCTAGGAAAATGGTACTAACCGCCAAAGCAAAGTCCCTATTTATCAAATACCGGGTATCAAATTGATGCGTAACAATGTACAGTGTACCATTGTACCATGTCATCATAATGGCAGATGTCACCAAAAACATTGAGGAGATAGGACACTTGTTGTGTGCACTGTGAATTTACGTGAGATAAAAATCATTCAGTGTAGACGGGCTTGCCAGTGTTATATGGAAAATGGACCCCATAGAAAATGTACCCAGTGTCCATTTTCTACTGCGGAAAACGGATGTCCAGGTCGATATTCCGCTATATGAAATAGACACCCCTTATTGAAAATGGACCTTCCTTCGATATTTATTTGTATTTTTTCAATTTCAGGTTGTAATTATCACATGAGTTTGTCGATTGTGGATGATTCTACAGTTGATGCCGAACAGAAACTGAAATGCAGTTTGTTTGCCAGAGATCCAAAGTGCCTTCCTCATATTACTGAATTTGGACAAATTATTCGATTTCATAGACTCAAGGTACATTTTTAATGTCTTGTTGAGTCCATGAATCATTGTCTTGTCATTGTAGTTTAGGCTGTGTTGAGCCTTGAAATGTTACCACCACATGACATGGTTTATGCCAAATGTTCCCACATGCAAAATGTTCCCATCCAATAAGTACATGTATGTAGAAAGAAATCCAATGAATTTTTTCAAGAGCATTACCCACTTAATTGTGTTTGTTATTTTCCTTTTCAAATGGTCATTTACCAGGTATTGAATAGATCATAAAAAAATATTATTGCATATTCAAATCATGATAATTCTTGGATGTTATTCTTAAAAAGAGAAACATTGCAATTTTCACAATACATTTTGTATTTACACGTACATGTATCTAAGTACGTCTATCTCTCAATGCTGACCTGTTGAAGGATATATGCTGCCTGTATAAGAAGTGTCATTGATATTAGAGGATTCTTTCAGCAAGTCTATAGAGCTATATCACAGCCTCTGCCGGGAGTCGAATCCTGGACCAGTATCACTGTGGCACCTATTCACGTAGCCAATAGTCCACATGTGTGTTATACACGTCAGTGAACACTGCTGCATGTAGTATAAGATAGGATCAATAACACCCTCAGTTTGAATGACACAGCTTTTTGTTGTGTCAGGATGGGCAGTGGTCAAATGTACCTGACTTAAGTGTAAGGTGAATAGGTGCCACAGTGATAGCCCTTATATATAAAAATAGACTTGGTGAAAGAATCCTCTGATATCAATACTTAAAGCCCCAGTCAGTTAATTTTTTCAATATATGAAAAAAGTGTCAAGTTATTCGGAAGTGAGTGTTGGGCCCTTCGTAAAGATAACAACTCATGTCTGAAATGTAATGACAAAGTGATGGTCCTCAAGGCAAAACATGATGCGCTGGGCTGGCCATGTGCACAGGAGTAGTGCTTGGATCAACAGGTGTGCCAGAGATTGTGATTGCTGGCAACAAAGTGAGGAGACCCAGAAAATCTTGGCGGGTACCATCAAAGAAGACATGGGTATTGAATATTGAGATGGCCAATGTAGGAATTCATGGTTTGCAAACAGCCATAATCCAGTCCAACCATGGATTCTAATTTTGATACAGCCACACCCAGTGAACAATGTTAAGATATAATTCTATCATATTAAAAATACAAAATCCAGTTACCTAGCATATTGATATTATAGGATTATTACGTATGTCATAATGGTAATACAGCCTCATCCGGGACTTGAACCCTGGACCTATATGAGCACCTATTTTGGTAGTGGTCAGGATTGGGTTGTCCTTAAATTGGTTCTTTTGTTATGCTTGTCTTGAAGACCTTTGGTCCTCTCATGTCCAGTGATACACCTATAGTCAACTTAATTTCAACGCTTCCTGGCATATAAATGGTCATGAAGCAGACACAGTTTATTTGTCAAAAACAAGGATACACTGCTGTTGATGGAAATTTTTAGAACATTCCAAAATTGAATTTATTTACAGGAACATCACCCCATGAACAGTAATATAAAGCAAAGCACAATTGTGATACATCAACTATCACAATATCTGGATCAGAAGGCTGCACTAAGACACCTAATCGCTTCACTCCAGACAAGACTTCACCCTTTCTTTGCTAAAACAGAAATTCTCATCAACTGCAGGTGACCACTGAACAAAGCCTCGTAATCAAATAGTGGTTTTAATTCAAGACTTTGCTGACCAATTTAGAGGGCTGAGGCTTGAAAAACAAGGGGCAGATTGAAAGTTGGTTATAGGTTTTTTGTATATAGAGAATAAACACGACATGGCTTTAATTAAAATAGTATGAGCCATGAAAACCATTGGGGGAGTGGGGGTTTGCTGTTGAATTTCCCATGCATTGTCACTATTTACAGAGTCAATATAGTGAATTTCTGTCGATGAACAACGCTATTTGCAGTGTCAACTTTCCTTTGTAAAAAGTTTTTCGGAATTTGAGTCTAGTGGATGAGGCCATTTTAAGCTAATGGATGAGAAAATTCCTGTCTTTTTATTCAGAGTTGTCTTTGTTTACTCTTCCTTTTTTGTGTTTCACTGTATAAGAAGAACAATAAAATTATGATAAGGATTAGTTCTGAGAACATTAGACAAAAATAAATACATTTGTATCCATAAACAACTATGATATTGGAATGGAAAGGTCAATCCAGCTGACACTAGTTCATAGTCTTAGTGTCATACCACAACAAAAGGTGATATTATTCTACAAATTGTCATATTTGACCATTAAACTGATATTATCACGTAGTAAACTGTTGCTCCAACTTGCCACTTTGAGAGGCTGACAAATGAACACCTGACGGACTGGATCTTTTTCAATTTCATTTGCACCACCAGAGAAGGCTGGGAAAATGGTACTAACCGCCAAAGCAAAGTCCCTATTTATCAAATGAAGAAGTATCAAAGCATGCGTTCTAATGTACATTGTACCATTGAAAGTCATCATAATGGCAGATGTCACCAAAAACATTGAGGAGATAGGACACTTGTTTGGCACTATGAATTTATGAGATAAAAATCATTCAGTGTAGACAGGCTTGCCAGTGTTATATGGAAAATGGACCCCATAGAAAATGTACCCAGTGTCCATTTTCTACTGCGAGAAAATGATTCCAGGTAGATATTCCGCTATATGAAATAGGCTTTATTGAAAATGGACCTTCCTTCGATATTTATTTTTGTATTTTTTCAATTTCAGGTTGTAATTATCACATGAGTTTGTCGATTGTGGATGATTCTACAGTTGATAACGAACAGAAACTGAAATGCAGTTTGTTTGCCAGAGATCCAATGAAACTTCCTCATATTACTGAATTTGGTCAAATTATTCGATTTCATAGACTCAAGGTACATTTTGAATGTCTTGTTGAGTCCATATGAGGCTATATGACAAAGTCTTGTCATTGTAGTTTAGTCTGTGTTGAGCCTTGAAATGTTACAACCACATGACATGGTTTATGCCAAATGTTCCCACACGCAAAATGTTCCCATCCAATAAGTACATGTATGTAGAAAGAAATCCAATGAATTTTTTCAAGAGCATTACCCACTTAATTGTGTATTTTATTTTCATTTTCAAATGGTCATTTACCAGGTATTGAATAGATCATAAAAAAATATTATTGCATATTCAAATCATGATAATTCTTGGATGTTATTCTTAAAAAGAGAAACATTGCAATTTTCACAATACATTTTGTATTTACACGTACATGTATCTAAGTACGTCTATCTCTCAATGCTCACCTGTTGAAGGATATATGCTGCCTGTATAAGAAGTGTCATTGATATTAGAGGATTCTTTCAGCAAGTCTATAGAGCTATATCACAGCCTCTGCCGGGAGTCGAATCCTGGACCAGTATCACTGTGGCACCTATTCACCTAGCCAATAGTCCACATGTGTGTTATACACGTCAGTGAACACTGCTGCATGTAGTATAAGATAGGATCAATAACACCCTCAGTTTGAATGACACAGCTTTTTGTTGTGTCAGGATGGGCGAGTGGTCAAATGTACCTGACTTAAGTGTAAGGTGAATAGGTGCCACAGTGATAGCCTTATATATAAAAATAGACTTGGTGAAAGAATCCTCTGATATCAATACTTAAAGCCCAGTCAGTTAATTTTCAATATATCAAAGAAGTGTCAAGTTATTCGGAAGTGAGTGTTGGGCCCTTCGTAAAGATAACAACTCATGTCTGAAATGTAATGACAAAGTGATGGTCCTCAAGGCAAAACATGATGCGCTGGGCTGGCCATGTGCACAGGAGTAGTGCTTGGATCAACAGGTGTGACGAGATTGTGATTGCTGGCAACAAAGTGAAAAGGAGACCCAGAAAATCTTGGCGGGGTACCATCAAAGAAGACATGGGTATTGAAGATTGAGATGGCCAATGATAGAGATTCATGGATTGCAAACAGCCATAATCCAGTCCAACCATCTAAGGGTACAGCTGCATCAGTGAACAATGTTAAGATATAATTCTATCATATTAAAGCCATTGATCCAGTTACCTTTGCTTATATTGATATTATAGGATTATTCTCCAGGTCCATAATACTATACAGCCTCTGCCGGGACTTGAACCCTGGACCACTATCACTTGGCACCTATTCTGGTAGTGGTCCAGGATTCGACGAGTCCTGGCAGAGGCTATAGCCCTATATGCTTGTCTTGAAGAAAGAATCCTCTCATGTCAATATTTACACACAGGTCCATTAATTACAATATATCTGCATATAAATACTTGTAGTTTACAAGTTTATTGGTTTAACAATGCACAAAATTCATAAATCTTTCCAACATTCCAAAATCTCATTTTACATTAATGGCACACCATGAACAGTAATATAAAGCAAAGCACATTGGTCACTTTTTCTCACATCAAAAGTGTGATGCCCACACATTTTAGATTTATATTTCAGCATTTCACATTCCATCTACTTCATTTTGTTATTACATATATTATGTTCACTCACAACCCAGTAGTGTGTGCTAGAATTTGGTAAAGATCAGGCAAATATTTGTGACGCCCATACACCTACAGGTATATACAAAATTTCAGGTACCCGGTAAGTGAAATCTTGGGAAATTTCACGAAATGTTCGTAGGCTGTAGCATTTCGTGGCAATAATATCATAATGGGAGCATTTTGCAAAGGTGGGAACATTTCAAGTTAACGCAAAATATTCCCAGGAACATTTCAAGTGGTGGGAACAGTTCAAGGCTCAATGGGCACATTGGGCAGCTACAATTTTTCTTTTCTAATATGCACTATATGCTGTGAAAAATGTTTCTTAAAGGTTATGCTCAGTGGCCAAACAAGTATCCTTGTAGAGAAGCATTATGATGTGTTCCGTGCATTCTGAAAGTTTTTTTCATTTAAACAGCGTATTGAAAGTATGTAGAGCAATTTAAATACCAGGCATTAAGAGGCCGGCATATACTCCACAAAACACGTGAATGCGAGAAATGTAAACGAATGATTTTCGTCAGACGTAGCTTGCACGGTGCACGTAAGAAGCCGCCTATCTCTCCCATTTCAAATTAGAAGTCTGTCGTTAGAAAAACACGGTACGTCTGGTGAAAATCATTCGATTATGCAGTATCACGTGACCTTGTGTTTTAGTTGACGAGACGGCATGGTATTTTTAAAGGTAAAATAAGTATTAAACGTGGAGAATATAAATATAATTTTCATCACACTTGCAATGGATAAGTCATCGTCTATTGATACTGGATTTTACAGAGCAAATCTCATTTTGGCTGAACAATATCTTTAAGCAGTCAGCTGACTATATTTTGATATGTATATATATGTATGTATAACATTTGTTTTAGTGATTGCATGATATATTGTAGCTATAAAGGAAATGTAATTTTCTTAAATGCACATGTATTTCCATTCTGTAGATTGGGGAATACGAGGGAGAGTTACAAGGTGTGGCTAAACCAGGCTTATCTTGTTTGGTATTTGACAAAGAAATTGGAGGGTCAATGGTGCCACATACAGGAAACAATTTGGATACAGTAACGTTAACGGACGAAGATCACAAAAGGGTATGATCCTCTAAAATATAAAATAAAATCAACCACAAATACAGTGAAACCTTGCTATGTAAGGATTTCTTGTGGCAAATTATGCTTTATCTTGAAATGATTATTGTTTTCTTTCAAATATTGTAGATAAAATAATTAACTTTTTATCTGTTATGTCAAATATATTGCTAATCTTGAGGTCATATGTCAGGGCGTGACTACATTACTGGTTAGACTAAACACACAGGTGTTTAAATGGTCACTGATTAGTGTGTGAAAATGAAATGAAAGTATTAGTCAGTATTATAGTCCGTTTCTATTTGATATCCACGTGAGAATGCATGAGCACCGTACCACTAATGTGTGAACTACTAATGTTGGTTGATTGGCCATTGTTTAGCAACACTTTCCCTCAAACCGTTTACATATATGCAACTTTCCTGATATGAATGTTGGTATCTTGAATTTTTATTTACATTCCTTCAACTTTGAGATCAACGGTACCTACTGGTCATTTAGTTCTACAGTACATGAAAAATACAGACTGTTTTTTCTAAAAGAGAGTATTACATGTATGAATGTACAACTACTCAGGCTTAAAACTAATGAAAACTGGAAATTATTTTTAGCCAGGATGTATGCACTTGATTATTACTGGGTATAAAAAGTTCTGGTTGTCAAATAGAAGCTTCTTCAAATTATGAAATGTTTATATAATTTCTGTTAACACAAACATGCCACGAGGAATTTGAGCATTTAAATGAAGAATTTTATGAAAATTCAGAATAGCTGGTCCTTTTCTAGAAATAATGGTTGCATAAATTTGTTTCAAAGGTTGAGGAATTAAGGCAGTGGGCAAATCAAGATGAAGCAGCAGAAATATTAAGTCAGACTCCTGGAGATCAACAACTGGTTAATAAGCGGACAAATACCTTAGGTGGCCTCCAACTTGGCCAGTATGGCGATGTAATTTGCCAGGTGACTATTATAAATACATTCATAAGTATTTTATATTAGTGATTTGAAAACAAACAATCTAGGCTGATGTTATTGTGGGAAAATGTTTTCTTCCTTCTCACAAAATATCTAGTAATCACTTTAATAGTTTAGTGAAAGTTTATAAAGTACTGAGGGTGCAGGGTTGGTAAAATTGGGGGAAGGACAAGAAAATTTTTACCAATGCCAAGGGAAGGAGAAGAAAAGTTTTAACAATGGCAACGGAGAGCACGTGAAAAGTCTTAAGCTAGTGAAGGAACAGATTTCTTTAGCAAAGATGTGGTAGCCATCATTCTGTATACACTGCCAACTGCAGTTCTGTAGACACATTCCGTGCCAGGCTACAAGCCTTGCACAGGAGCGACTGAGTAGTGTTGCGTCCTCCCATCCATCTGCCCATATGCTGATAAAGCCCTGCAGATTAACTTACAGATACAGATTCTGATCTCCATATTTAGATCACGCACATACTTTTTGAAATTGTTTAAGCTTGTGTTCACATTTACACCACACACTACATGCTACATACAACATTCTCCATGCTCGAAAAAAATCTCCAGTCACCCTCGATTTTCTGAATAATTGTTATGTAAGAATATACATAGATACATTGTATGTATGGAACGTATAAATTATGACTGCGCAAACACCATGATAGATATGTGTTAAAATGGCCGAAGAAAATCAACTGAATGTGAACACATATGTTGCCTGTAGCTGTTGTATCTATCTGGTAGCATGCAGTTGATTGTAGCATAAATGTGAAAAGAGGCTGTACATTGTACAATACATAAATGAGTGTCAGTGTCAAATGTTTGATTAGCAAAGACAATATCTTGACCACAGTCTAAAAAAGGGAACGCTGTTCAACTTTTGCGTAGCGTGACAAAATGTACATCATCCTTAAAGTACTATAGGCATCCCCATTGTTTTACACAAACCTGGGTACCAAATGAAAGGTAAATCTTACCATCTTTTATATGGCATGACTTTTATAAAGGGGGGAGGACAAGAAACAATTTAACACTTCAATGGGGGAGGACAAAAAATGTTTTACATTTCAAGTTGGGAGGACAAGAAAAGTTTCAACCATCAAGCTCTGAGAATTACTGACACTTCCCGCACAGTACTTTATAAACACTCCCTAAACTTTGTTTATTTTGATAACATGTTCAATACATGACTGAACTCTAAGGATAGCCCTATGGCCCTGGAGCACTAGAAGCGTAGTTTAGGCTCTTTGGACCACTGCTTTCTTTGTGTTAGTAGCCTGAATTCTATGCTATTCAATGTGGATATAACCATTTTTGTTATCTGATGGTACAATCATAAAATTTCAAACAATCCGGGCCACCAGATGTCAAGTCCTGGTGTTCCGTCCTCCAATAGAACAATATTTTAGAAGTTTAGAATTTAGAAATTGCTATATTGCATATGTTTGTGCGATGAACTATTTCAGGTAGTCGGTAAACTTATTTTGGAATCAAACAAAGCTATATTATTCAAGGTGTGGGATGGAACTAAAGCAACCAGGTGTGTCTTTTTTGTTGTTGATAAAAATAATGTAGACTTAATAATTCGTCACTGGCTATAATTAGATCATCCTTTTACAAGATGACATAAATTTTCTGATTCTCACCAAAAGCAGAACCTTGGTCAGATTTGTTACATCTTGAAATAGGTAATAATAATCTTTACTTATATATTAGAATTTTAAGATACCAATAGAAACCATTGGGGCTCACATTTTGGCGAGACTTTCGCTCTTATCGCAAGAGCTTCTTCAGGCCGAATGACAGTCACATGACCAACTAAGGACTGTCATTCGGCCTGAAGAAGCTCTTGCGATAAGAGCAACAGTCTCGCCAAAATGTGAGCCCCAATGGTTTCTATTGGTATCTTAAAATTCTAATATATATCATGAATGAAGAAACCCAAGATGAGAGAAGTGTTCATTCTTTAATCTTTACTTAATTTTAGATATTGTAACCTTCATAAAAGTTTGTTAAAAATGATTTTCCAGTCCAATTCTTGAAGAGCCTCTAACAGAGGACCAAATGAAACAGGTAGAGGTGGATCTTGAGGTATTCCAGCGGGCAAGAGGATTTATGATTGACGTGAAAGTTTATGATGATCATTTTATTGCTGCTGTAAAAGCAAAGGTAATATTTCTGTTCCAATATGCTAATCCATATGAAGTAAAGAAAGAGCTTATATAAAGAAAGATGCCAATACCCGTATTCATTACTTATTAGCTTATACCCGTGTGGGTGAAAAATCAAAAATGGGCTATCAAGACTCCTTTCCTGTTTCTGAAGTAAGCACTGCCTATACCCACACCCCACCCATTATCAACAAATATTGCTTGCATAATACGGGTCTAAAGCATTGGCACTGTATTGACACTCCCACCCCCCACCTCCCACTATAGTAACAATGCCCACTCCCCAGTGGCATATCTACTGGCGGCGGGAGGGGGGTGGGCAAATTTCCCATTAAAATAAAATATTTGATTTTTAGAAGGATTTTGCATATCCGCCAATCTCGATCTCTATCCTCCACTATTCAACAACAAATATTGCATTAGCCTTGTCCTAGCACCTACCACAGCATATTCCACGTCCTGAACCCCTCTTCCTGCCATCACCGACCAATCTCCTTACTTTAACCACCCCCACTCTGACAGCATCCAATCCTGACAGCACCTCCAGCCATACAACCCCCAAAACACGAAATTTCATACTGATTACAAATGAGCCTACATTAGTTGATGTACTTACAGGATACACGTAGCCCAGATATATGAATAGATGCAATTTAGATACTTACACACTGCAGTAGAACCTCTATTAAGAACACTCGGGGGCTGGCCTCAAGTGGTCTTAATAGAGAGGTGGTGTCTTTATGGAGGTTTGCAGTGGTCTTTTTATGGAGACTTGGGACTATCAGAAATCATATTATTATACAGGTGGTTTCATAATTTACTATAAGACTATATGGACCTAGAAAATATTCATGTATGATACGAAATATATCATAATCTCAGATCATAATCAAACATTTCCTAGCTATATATGCATTAGATGATAACCACCCTGCATTTTAGTCCACACAAAAACCAGCAATGTAAAGAGCTGTGTGAACCCTTCAAAATATTCTATTTCTTTCTAATCTTTTCTTCAGCCAGGTGATTACTTATTGCTATGTAACTTACATGCTGCACGATACAAAGACCCAATTTATGGTCCAACATCACAGATCGAATTCTGTTTGCACAAAGGTAATCATCATATATTGATAATTGTACTCTATGTAATGAATGGCACACACATATCTTCAAGTTTCATTAAAAGGGCCTAATATAAAGATTTTGTTTCTTTTTTGTACAACATAAAATCAAAGACTTCCAAATCAAGCAAAGTCAGGATACATCATTCATCTAATGTGTGCTACCCAAGTTTGGTTGTGCACATGTTTTCAATCCTAATTTTCTCAGTTTTCTATGGCAAGCACATTCTCACTACAGTATATTGACATAAATGAAAACAATCATCCATTTTACTATATCAAGTAGCCCTGACGGGACTTGAACCCACAACCACATGGTATAAAATGGTAGGTATGTACTTGCTATGGAGAACTGAGAGAGAGAACTAGAATGGAACGTCATTCAATTTTCAATGACTTTCAGGGACTTCCTATGGTAGGCGTTTGATGATACTTGATCCAACTGAATCAAGACAAGTGCATCAACTAAAACTAAATCTTGAACAAGCTTCTGCTAGTCAGCTAGAAGAATCAAGTCTAGATGATTCAATTCTTCGTGAGTTTGAAATGCCAGTCACTAATCCCACAAATCAGTCAAAATTATTAAATGAAGATTTGGCTATTTCTTTAAATAGCACTGACTTAGTAACATCTGGTAAAGACAATAGTGCAGACATTCAGAACACATCTAGAAAAAGTCCAAGGAGAAGTCCAAGAATAAGTTCATGCATCACTAAAGAAAAGGAGAGGTTAAACAGAAAAAGGTGAGTTTTGTGGACGCATGTTTGTGATTTTCTTGATCAGTCGTACTAGGAGCAACAATGTATTATGACATGCCCCCACCCCATATATTACTTATATGATATTTCAGTGACCAATATACAAATAAAAGATTTTCCTTTCAATATACTGTTGTTTTTGTAGAAAAAGCAATGAACAAGAGCCATCCAGTGCAAATAAAACTACAAAGTTAGAAGCTTTAGATTCTGTTGAGGATAGATGTTTGGTCTCCACGTCAACTGGTATATATAAAATGAATTTTGACTTGTATGAAAATAGAAAAAAAATGACGCAGAAAATATACATGTATTTTGGGTATTAATACTAATAATAGTTCTAATAATGGCCAGGAAGTGGCTAATTACCAGTCATAGTGTGGTCAATATATAGAGTTGATTGTGGCTAAAAATAAATATATTCATACATTTTAAATTTGATGAGGTTTCGAGTGTACTTTGGTTATAATACAAGCAACGCACTTAATGCTCAGTATGCATTATAGCTTCTGTGTAGAAATGGGGCTGTGTGATTGGAAATCTTATAGTTGTTATATTGACGGATGATTTTTGTACTCTTGAATGAATTCATTGTAGGAATTGACCACGAGATTGGAGTGTCAATCGCAAAATTGAGCATGCTGACGTCTGATTCAACGCCTGACGCCTGATTTTGTAAATCAGACATCAGCACTTGATTGACACGACAATCGAGTGGTCAATCACCATTCTATCATGACTAAAATCCATTTTCATGATTTTATTTTAAAATAAATCATATTATAACATTCAACATTCAAGTCAATTTCGTTTGTTTTGAGCGCGCGTAGATGTCAATTTCTACAGTTTTGAGCGCGCGGAGGCGTTAGTCTAAACTGTTGCACTCCGCACAGCATGAACACCCCTTACTACGTCAGCGGCCGTATTGATATTGTGAGGAGTTTAGACTAACGCCGTGGGTTTTTTTGGGAGCGTGTTTTCCATCGCAAAATTAAGCATGGAGATTGACCAATCAGCGGGGGTTATTGGTGGTGATTTTTGCACGGAATGATAGAATGTATTGATTATATAGTATGATCAACATGATTCTTCAATCACAACACAAATTAAACCTAATATTGATAGCTTCGGACTTTAATCTCAGTCCATCATCAGAATCTATCTCTGGGCATGATGTCAGTCCAAGCGACTTCCCATCAAACACAATGGGGTCGTACACAGGAGAGTTTTGTGGCCCCCCGCAAATCTCATTGGCATATGTTGATGATGTACTTTAAATCATAATAAAGCAGAGACTCAATATCTGACAGATAATTTGAACATGTGGATGATAGTCGGAGTATTAGATTCACACATGAAGAGAAAATTAATGGTAGCATACGATTTCTCAACCTGAGTTCTCCACGCGCTCATAGTCAGTGACAGCACCGTCATACGGCTCTTGTACTGCAAAAAGACCAATACATGTACTTTTGTGGAGAAGAACAAGAAAGGAACTTTCAATCATCTTCCTACGAAAAAATCTATATCTAATATAAATAATAGCACGATCACAGACTATTGCAGCAAGGAGAATCATGAGATTGACTGGGAAGTATCATCGATGATAGGGAAAGCAATTACAAGACTTGCACCATCAGGGAAGCAATTTACATGCAGGTGGACAAAGATATCATGAAATGATACGTGAAGCCGAATGATTCTCTCACATGTTTCACCTATTATTATGAAATCTATGTTAATGAGCAGCCTCTTATACTGACATACGCAAAGAGATTCTGATGATGGACAGAAATTCATGTCTGAAACTGTAAATACATGTACCGGTAGTAAGTTTATTTGTTTTGTGCTTGAAGAATAATGTTGATTGGACTATTTTTAGTTGGGAATTCTACAATTTACCATAGTCGATTAAAAAATCTACTTCCAACATTAGAATCATAAACAATGACTCTATTGCTTTTTTTTAGTTATTGTTGATCATCACCACATAGAAAAGACTTCAATCAGCAATATATTAAATGCTGCTGTTCCCAGCAAATTTCGAGTTCGTTCTCATGTTCTAAGATGTAGTCAACCCCAACAGGCAACTGATATGGTCAGACTATATTGTTCACAATGCAATTTCATGTAAGGATATTCTTTGTTGTTGTTTTTTCAACCTTTTCTATGAAGAAATCTCACAAATTGTTGCATCATATAAACTTTTTAAATGCTAACTTTCAGGTCTGTAGTGCCATCATCACACCAAAGTGATTCGTCCATTGAAAGGTGAGTTTTAAATTGCAATCATGAGTAGATTTACAACACAATACATGTATTGGCAAAATGTTCCCTGTAAACTAATTTCACACATCGGCCAGTATCTTGAAACCAAAACGAGCCTCTTACATGACAAAAATAATTGATAACAAATCTGACGATATGTAGAGGAGGTCTATACATTGTTCATACATTTCTTTATCATTCTTTTGCATGTATTTCCATTGGTTATTGTGCTCCAGAATTGCCTTGTAAAAATAGGTTGTATGGGTACTGAGTACTACTGACCATATACATGTACATTGTATATGGCTAGCTGTCACCCGGCTAGTTTTAACCTAATTTCTAAATGCACTGATTCGAATTTATCAGACACAATAACAACAATGTTAGTACATATCAAGTTCTTTTAAATGTGCCTATTTTGTTATATTCAGTGTTTAAATTGGTACACACTCTAAATCAAGAATGATGAATCGAAATACGCCAAACCTAAAGAAAAATTGTAACACCATAATATTTACTCTTGCTTACTAATCATCATCTTCTATAACCGTAAAAAAGGAGCCCACATTTTATCAATGGTGTATACATGTGTATTACCTAAATGGGTTTATAGGCTATTATTGGTTTAGATTTATCCAATCAATTAATTAAAGAGTAGTGTCCAATCAAATGTTGGTAGAGATTGACATTCTCTTAATTTTGCCTTACCATATCAATATTTTTCCTATCTTGCTGGAAATTTTACTGTAGCTATATATAATATGCTAATGGCCGTTGTATTAGTTGGTAATAAGCACTATTTAGAATCTAACAAGAATCTTCGAAACAAAGAATTAGACAATCAAGTCTCTGAAATCGATAACACCAATGATGCCACAAAAATGTTTAAGGCAGTAAAAATGATACACCGTAAACCCATTGAAAACATCGAAGTTCATAACGAAGAAGGCAAAATCATAACAGAGCCAAATGAAATATTAAAAGTAGTCACAGAACATTTTGAACATAAATTTGTTGACCAAAATGCTTCTAAGATTGAAGCATATGAAGGAGACCCCAGACCCCTCAACAAACCGATCAGGTTCGATGAAGTTCAAAATAGTCTGAGGAAACAACAATAATAGAGCATCAGGCCCAGGTGATATTCCAGGAGAACTTTACAAATATGGGTCGGAACTGTTGTTTCACACAATAACAGACTTCTTCAACCAAATCTTTGAAAGTCATGAACACACTGATGTAAACATGGGAGAAATGATGACACCACAAAAACCAGGAAAACCCAAAGGCCCAGTGAAAAATTTAAGACCTCTAACACAATTAGAAAAGGACTGTCCCTCATAACGCTGAATAGGATTCGACCTAAAATAATGTCCTACATCTCATCTGGCCAGAGCAGATTCCAACAAGACAGAAGCACAGCAGATGTAGTCTGGACCCATAAGTGGCTCTCTGCTAAATGCAGTATCACCCAAGACCTCTCTGTACACATTACCGGCATAGATATGTCAGCAGCTTTTGATACAATAAACAGAACACTACTACTAGACATTCTACATGAAATACTAGACGAAGACGAACTAAGAATCATCCGCTTCCTCCTTAGCAACTCAACAATTAGTATGAAAGTAAAGGAGCCACAGAGCAACTGTCATTCACGGCCAACACTGGCACACTACAAGGGG
Source organism: Streblospio benedicti (assembly GCA_019095985.1). Lineage (NCBI taxonomy): Eukaryota > Metazoa > Annelida > Polychaeta > Spionida > Spionidae > Streblospio > Streblospio benedicti. The sequence goes on along the minus strand of CM032663.1, from coordinate 42,794,794 downwards.
ATGGACTCAGTCCTGTACTATTTATTATATATTTAGAAAAAGCACTATGCAGTGTAAGACTACCAGCAGAACACAAATTTTTACCAAATGAAGTGGTATATGCAGATGATGTTGATTTTGTAAGCATGAAAAATCATAGAAATATAGATGAAATCCAAGAAAAACTTAAACCATACCAACTTAATGTAAATGCAGATAAAACAGAATATACAGACATTGAAAGAAAGACCAACAAAACTGAAGAACATATATGGAGAAAAACAAAAAAGTGGGATCATTGATTGGTGATGACCAAGACGTAGAAAGAAGAAAGACTCTGTCCACAGTTGCTAACTCCCGCATGAATGCCATATGGATAAGAGGTGACAAAATCAAGCAAAAGACTAAGATCAGATTATATCAAAGCCTAATAAAATCCATACACCTATACAACTGTGGGACATGGGCCCTCACCAAACAACAAGAACAAAAACTAGACTCACATCATTGTAAACAACTCAGAAAAATGCTTAACATAAAATACCCTACCAGAATCACCAATGCCAAACTTTATGAAATATGCAACGAAATTCCAATATCAATAACAATATTAAAATCAAGGTGGAAATTATTCGGACACATCCTAAGACGAGACTGTAACATCCCAGCCTACAAAGCCATGCAATTTTACTTCTCACAGATCAACCAAACTGACAGAAACTTCAAAGGAAAAGAACGTACAACGCTCCCTTCAACACTGGCCAATGATTTAGACACCCTCAACAAAATATCAAGACTTTCAGCTCTACAGGACCACACATACCATACTCGATTAACTCCACAATTAAGAATAATTAAAGATCTCAAACATCTAAGAGATATTGCAAATTGCACAAGACAGAGAATATTGGAAAAGCTTAACAGAAGATTTGTAAAGAGATTAATTGGATTTCTTTTTTATATCAACAAGTATCACTAATTTTGTGCTAAATCCATTTAAACTTACAATAATTGTCTTAAAATTTTCGGACATTTTCAATGTCCATCGTCTGAGACTTTTCTGTCACCAGGTGGCAGCATGTGTCAAACCTACTGGACAGACAAATCCTAGAGTCCATAACAATCCGAAAGACTGAGGAGAACATGAACAGAGATGAAGGAGCATACCAGTTATCTCACGCCTACGACAACCTTCTGAGACCTAGGGCAGCCCCAAACCACCGCGCGCAGATTGCTAGTGACATAATTAAATTATCGGTACTTTTTCAGATGGTGGGAAAAATGTGAACCTTGTCGCATTGAAAGAGGCATCAAATATTATTTTTGTCCAATGTGTAGAAAGAATGAAAGTAAGTATTATATATGTCATTTTAATTATGAACTAGCTTATACTCATAGAGACGAAAAATCAATAAAAGAAAATTGTCATGTCTATTTCTGAAGTAAACACCGCCCATGCCCCCACCCCCATCTACAAAATATTGCTTGCATAGCATGGATCTACAGCATCCATGCTGTTCTGACACCCCAACACCAGCACCCACCACTGCTCTAACACCCACTACCTTTATAACTGCGCCACCCATCCCTGCCCTGATAGCACCTGGCCACATTCCCCCCAACTCCCACAGCTCCGTCCCTGTCCTGATAGCACCTGCCCATGTCACCCACATTCCCCACCACTATTCGAACTAAAATATTGCACAGCTCAGGTCTACTGCATCCTCACTGTTTGGACAACCCTACCAAATCGTCCTGACAGCACCCACCACTATTATAACAATGTCTATCCTCATTCTTACAGCACCCAAGCATGTCCTGATAGCAACTGGCCACATCCTCACAGCACCCTAAGCTATACAACCCTGAATAAACATGAAATTACACATTTGTTACAATTGAGCATATAGTATCATTTGGAACATCAAAAATATAAATTTCCACTCATACCCAGTAGTATTGCCCAGTACCATAAACAATCTTCCGTAATCATATGACATCTAGCTGTATAATAAAGTGAGTGAGGAGTTTGCCTGACAACACGCCAAAATTAGCGTACTAATGTATAGATATTTTAGTTGAGATTTCTTGAATAATATTACTAATTGAATATTTAGCTATTTCTTTTGAACTGCAATTTCTGTTGGTTATTCATTATCCAACATATTATTTTATTTTTTCAAAATAATGCTCAATAGGTGATCACGGTTTAGAATATACTTATATGGTGCAAATGATACTTGATGATGGATCAGGGTGGATGATGGTTCAATTATGGAGGCGAAATGCAGTATGTTGAATCTTTAATTATTAATTGCATTATGCATTTTTGTACATTTAATATCCAATATATACATTTAGCAACTGTGCTCATTGAAGTATATATTCCATTTTACAGACAACATTTTTCAACGATCTTCCGCCTGAAGAAATTGTAAGAAAGAAGATCAAATTTGAACGAATAAAGGGATGTCTAGAGGATTTATGTCCTAAAAAAGATCCTACAACACATAGACCACTAATGGAATGTTGTGTTCAATCTTATAATACACAACATGGAACATGCTATCAAATCTTTGACACACAATATGCCATTCATGGAAGTGGATAATGTAATTCAACCTTTCCAATAACTTGTAATTTTTGTCCCCAATAAAATGTTTTTTCCTGTTTTTATTGTTAGCTCTCAAAATGTAACAAAAAACTAAAATATTTATTTCAAGTTTTATTTATTTAATTGGTATACAGGCCCAATGTCATATTAGAATTCTTCATGGACCTGTCTAGTATGGTCAACAATTTCAGCTTCATAAAACATTAATACATAGATTTAACTTTATTATGTAAAACAATCAGTGTAGTAGCACATAGAAATAAGAAACAAGTTATCACAGTAAAATGAGAAAGATTGTGAAAAATATCAAGCATGCACATGTAAGTCCAAGCATTCAATGCAATACAAAATTTTATCACGCAATAAAAAATACCCAATCTTAGATCAGATAAAGCGCCCATTAGGGCAATGTTTTTTGTCCTTGATGTGCAAACAATAATTGAACATCAATAGTGGTGAAGATGAATATAATGAGAACACTGGTATAAGGTACATGTAAGTGTTTAATACACATAAAGCTTGCACTTGTAAACTTCTTTGTCAGGACATTCTCTAATTCTATTGTAGTAATAATAGCATCCGTCTTTCCTTTGTAACTTTTTTATATATCCAGTTTCTGGCCATCTTTCTACCTGGAAATAAAGTAAGTAATAATATTAATTAATTAATTTTAATACAAGTTAAATTCAGTATTACTAATCGTTTACCAAAAACAACTCTTCTATATCTCGCACACCTCTGGAGGCACACCTACCCCTTTGTGTACTGGCCTTTTATCTATGTTCTTCCAAATAATTCCTACTTAATTAAAGCTACCACCCTCTTTTACATGTATTATCCAATTTGGGCAAGTAAATATTGCCAATCCTAGATAAGCTGCGAATCACAGGAAACAGTCTACAGGAAAACATTTGACATGCGAGGCATCTGCAATATTTACATTTCATGCTCGCAGAACTTGAGTTTTGACTATATGTATATATACCCAAGCGTAAGATTTATTCTTGCTTATTAAATATAATCACTTAATTAACATGTATTTTTATGAAAATAAGCATTGTACCCATTCAAATTTATTCACTTCCATCAAGCTTTTCAAAATATCTAAATCATTTGAGACCATCAAAATTTACTCTGTTGGAACAGGGTATACCTTTCAGAATCCCATGCAGAATTTTTATTTGGCACTAGAAGCAATCCTGTTTTATAGGAAAATACAGCATTCAGTAAATAAATATCTAACACTGATATACATGTAGGTGTTCTTTTATTATTTATAATTAAAAATATTCCCAAATTGTTTACAAAACTGCCGGACAAATGTAGCCGGAGTTACAAAACGATAAGGACTGGACAAACCATTTCACTTCCACAAAATAGACTAATTAATCATCTCACATTACGTTGTTTGCCTACTTTTCATCCAACCCATTGCAATGCCATGCTAAACTGTCAGCACAGTAGTTATTTATCAGAGGCCAGCACGGATGATAAGTTTTCACCCACAACCGCCCTGCATGTTTGATGTGAATTTCTCACCCAACCCAGCACCTGCATAATTCACAAAAATAGAGCCTGCACCCACACTCGAAATAAAATAGCCCAGAGCCCACATATTCGTGGGTGCAAATGCAGGGTTAGCGGGTTGTGTATGGGCCACACGCAGCGCAAATAGTGTATGTGCCGACTTCACACTACTAGCGCGGGTACTCTGGTATATATGACATTGCTATATTCTCTATTAATAAGCACTTCTTAGACAATGTAGATAATCTGACAAACAAAATGAAATATAAATATACACACATCTCCAGCTTGATGGTGTGCACGATAATCTGCTTCATCTCGGAAACCAGCCAGTTGAAATCGATAAGCCTCTTCGACTTGATCACTCCAAACTTTGGGACGTGTCATGGATTTCGGATTTGGACCAGCACTTGTGCTGCTGGCTCTTTGAACTAGCGATATTCTCGCTGACATTTCTGTCTCGTGAAAACCGTATGATGATATCTCAAGCTGAAATGTATTGACTTTCCACATTAATCAATGTTTAGCGATTGCAAATAAAAATTTTGTTCAACGAATGTATGTTTGTATTGGGTTTCATCATTCAAAGTCATAAGCAATTATGTAGTAGATACCTATCGAAACATGTCATTCTGTCTTTGGCAAAACTTTCGCTCTTGTCTCTGCTGTCATACGGCCGCCACCTTGACCAAACCATACCATCATGGTGGTCATGTGACTCAACTGAGAGGATCTTCGCATTAGGCCTGACGAAGCTCTTGAGACAAGAGCGAAAGTACCAGTACCGCACTGGTAATATTTAGATTAGACCCTTGCTTATAAACGTTTACTGTGGCCTAAATTGTGCCAAGAAAATTGTAGATCTATGCATAACAAAAAGAAATCACCAAACAAATGTGTGAACGATAAACGTTTGACGTATTTAACAAGTCGTATTTATAATATCTAAACGTCACATATGCGTTTGTTATCACGTTTTAAAAAGGAAACTTAAGCGAGGGTTTTCGTGGGATTGTCAGCAGGCCAAAAATGTTTAGAAGCAAAGTAAGTAAGTAACGTTTGAAAGGGGCCGCCATTTTTAAAAGTTTTCAGTCATAAACGGTCGCTTATAAAGGCATTGCCTTATATCCATATATATGGAGCATATACAGCAAGTTTGGTCCTAAGTATTCACCCATATTACGCACCTAGACCTTTATTCTCTTCATTCATATAGACAAACCAAAATAGCTTTGCCAAGCATTAGTCGTGATTTATTAGTCCAAAGCAGATAATGAGGTTACACTAACGTTTACTACAAAACATAGTTGAAAATTAGCTTGTTATTACAACGGTAAATATGGTAATAAATATTACTATTAAAACAGTAAGTATGGTAATAAATATTACTATTAAAAGGTAAAAGCTCCAAATATTACAAAAGTGGATGGTTGTCAAGCAAAATATAAACAAAGATAGTATGTAACCCTTTTCCTGATTGGGCAATCATTCTAATATTTATCACTCTAAAGCTCAATGTGGGCAAACAGTATTAACGCATTAGTGATAAAGGCTGATTGATTATCTGTACATTAGGCAAACTTGCTACGGTGTCTCTTAAACTACATTTTATTTCATTTTCTCTCACATCTTATTAACTGATTATAGAGATGGTATGAAAAATAAGTTTAAATTAAACAGTCATTTTACCTAAAATTAGTTGATTATTTTGTGTAGGTGGTCAGTAGTGGTAGCCAGTTATGTATAAATGTAACTTGTGGTCTTCGTTAGTACAGTGGTTAGCGCGTACGACCGACAAACAGGAGTTTCCTGCGTTGTAAGTTTGCGCCCGGGCCTCGGGAGACTTCGTGGCGCCAAAGATTTATGTTGTGTATCTGCCACTGTACTGCCGATTTCCACACAGTGTGTTGCTGCTGTCGAGTATATCATACAAGATGGTGGCGACACCAAACCCGAGGTTCGGAAGCCTCGTTAAAAGACATGTCTGTGTAGATGAAAGTCACCCCTCTGCACGTAAAAGAACTCACCTAGCTTGAAAACTATAGCTAGTGTGATCCCTCCACAACCCTAGGCTCAGTTGGCTACCTAGCCTGCCTCTGGAGGTCCATGTACCAACATCACGTGACCTCCCTCTGCAATAATCATCAAAAACCGATGGCTACGGAGTATTCACTCAGATCTAGGATTATTGTCAATTAATAATCCTAGCTCAGATTCAGAATGTAAAATCAGGCAAGACTAGAGAAGATTTCAGGGGTTAGGGCTTATCAATGGCTGCCACAGCTCAGGGAACATGGTGATGCCATATTATGTTTCTTCTCAGCAGCTATAAAGTAAATATTCCACTGAAGAAAACAAGATTTTTGTGAACACTAAAAGCGAAGCAAAGCATAGTCTCTACCACACCCGCTTGCTACGCTGGTTATGCAGGTATATTTATGTGACAAAATGTGAGTGAAGGCTGAACGTAGTCACCAGGGGCTAGGGTTCTGACCACCAAATTAATGCAAAATCAGCAAAAATTCGGTCCGAACATTTGGGTGCACCTGGAAATGTCATATTAAATGAAAAGGGGGCATGGTTCCGATTATTTACTGATTATAGATATGGCAAAAAAAATAAGCTAAGACTACATAGGTGCCAAACCAGTCATTTTACTTTGAAATTATTTGAATATTTAGTGTGAATGATCAGTTGTCAGTCATGTATAAATGCAGTACCGGGCTAGACTAGAGAGGATTTCAGGGGGTATGTGTCTTCAATGGCTGCCAGTGCTTTTGGAAGGTGGATGTGCCCATAATTTTTATCCTCAGCAACAGTAAATTGAATACTCTACTGAAGAAAAATAAGATTTTTTGCGAACACTCAAAGCTAAGCTAAGCAGAGGTGGCCTATTTATTACGTTGTTTATAGATCTTACAATTGAGTATCCATTTAGTGGTCTGAGCCCTAATCAAAGCAGAGCATTCATTTGGTGGTCTGAGCCCTGACAGACTTAGCCTCCCCTCAACAATGCGAAAACACGTCTAAAATAACTATTTGAGAGTTTCAATAATTTCAATATTCTCTCCTTTTTTTGCAATATTTAATATCTATTAGTGGGTGTCATCACAATTTAGGAATTTCCAACTGTCGCACCCATTCTAGTGCATTCTTTAATCACATAGATGGATTGAAGCTTTTAATTTCATTCCTATTTTTTGGAGATCAGGTAGAGCAAATGTTCCAGGTAGGGAGCAAATTTATGGCAGGGGACCGGTGCATTTGGTAGGGGGGACAGGATTAT
>CM032663.1:42719065-42787288 GCA_019095985.1 Streblospio benedicti | reverse complement strand
AATTTGAAACCCCAATATTATGTACAGTAAAACCCCTTAAAACTGGCATTAACACCGATGGCTACGGAGAGCTCACTCAGATCTAGGATTATTGTCAATTAATAATCCTAGCTCAGATTCAGAATGTAAAATCAGGTAAGACTAGAGAAGATTTCAGGGGTTAGGGCTTATCAATGGCTGCCACAGCTCAGGAACATGGTCATGCCATATTATGTTTCTTCTCAGCAGCTATAAAGTAAATATTCCACTGAAAGAAAATAAGATTTTTTGTGACACTAAAAGCTAAGCAAAGCATAGTCTCTACCACACCCGTTGCTACGCTGGTTATGCAGGTATATTTATGTGACAAAATGTGAGTGAAGGGCTGAACGTAGTCACCAGGGGCTAGGGGTTCTGACCACCAAATTAATGCAAAATCAGCAAAAATTCGGTCCGAACATTTGGAATTGCACCTGGAAATTCTCATATTAAATGAAAAGGGGGCATGGTTCCGATTATTTACTGATTATAGATATGGTAAAAAAATAAGCTAAGACTACATAGGTGCCAAACCAGTCATTTTACTTTAAAATTATTTAAATATTTAGTGTGAATGATCAGTTGTTGTCAGTCATGCATAAATGCAGTACCGGGCTAGACTAGACAGGATTTCAGGGGCTGCCAGTGCTTTTGGAAGGTGGATGTGCCCATATAATTTTTAGTCTCAGCAACAGTAAATTGAATACTCTACTGAAGAAAAATAAGATTTTTTGCGAACACTCAAAGCTAAGCTGAAAGCAGAGGTGGCCTATTTATTACGTTGTTTATAGATCTTACAATTGAGTATCCATTTAGTGGTCTGAGCCCTAATCAAAGCAGAGCATTCATTTGGTGGTCTGAGCCCTGACAGACTTAGCCTCCCCTCAACAATGCGAAAACACGTCTAAAATAACTATTTGTGAGTTTCAATATTTCTCTCCTTTTTTTGCAATATTTAATATCTATTAGTGGGTGTCATCACAATTTAGGAATTTCCAACTGTCGCACCCATTCTAGTGCATTCTTTAATCACATAGATGGATTGAAGCTTTTAATTTCATTCCTATTTTTTGGAGATCAGGTAGAGCAAATGTTCCAGTTACTTAGGGACGGTGCAATATTTACCAGGCAGGGGGACCGGTGCATTTGGTAGTGGGACAGGTACTTTTTTCAAGGTGCAAAGTAGGGGGACCTGATGATTTTTCATTCTCATTGGGCATGGGGATGTACTTTTTTTCACCTGCTGAAATCCCACTTTGACAGGAGCGAATCTGTACAAATTATTCATGCAACGGTACAATGTTGCTCACCCGGTCATAGTTAAGCCATTCTCACTGGTTCCTCGCGCATTTTTTTCACCTGCTGAAATCCCACTTTGACAGGAGCTTAATCTGTACAAATTATTCATGTTGTTGATATCAGATTTTTCATCTACGCATTAAGCATCTACCGCATCTACCGCTAATCCGACCCCAGATAGCACACCGCTGGTGGGCCTCCGGAGGCCCACCGGGGGTGCCACCGGAGGCCCACCGGGGGCAGCCACCGGTGGGCCTCCGGTGGCACGTCCGGCTCGCCAACAGTGGGCCACCGGGGGCAAGCCCCCGGTGAGCCTCCGGTGGCACTATGTAGTGTGACTAGTAAGTCACTTGTTTTACTATTAGTCTAAATGACCCATTAGCGGTCGTATAAACAAGCTTAGCGTTATTACCGTAACGTGTTTGTATCCAGCTAATTAAATATCTACTTTCTCAAATGTTTATCTGGTCAGTCAACCTAGCATTATCACGTAATTAGTATTTTATCATGTTAAATATATGAAATTTGCATCTCACCGTAGCCATTTGCTTTTACAACCAAAACGAGGCAGTTTGATTTAGCAGTGTAAACGCTCATCTGATTGGTCTAAATTGTTTAATATTGGAAACCAATCAGATCCCATGTTATCATGTGTCAACTGCCAATCAAAATGAAATGACGTTGAGTGACGTTTGAGCGTAAACAAATTGTTGTAGATCTAGTCATTCGTGATTTGTATTCGGTAGAGTACACTTGGCAAATCACTTCTCCGCTGTCGGAGGCGTCATTTTAAAGTCATTTTGGAGTCATTTTTAAGTCGTCACGTAGTTTAATAATTATCGTCGTTTTAATATCGTATATAAAACAAGTTAAAAAGTACAGAGGCAAGTTCTATCGTAAGGTAATATAACCATATTTTGGTATATTCTTTATTGTAGATTTTTGTCTTATCTAGTTAAAGCAACATTGGTAAGTCGGTCTATCTCAAATACTTTTGGGGCCGCTTATTTGCGTTTTAACTAGTAGATAATTATTCATATTTTGGAGGTTATCTTATTACTTAATCAACTCTTTATTCGATATTTCGAGGACAGTTGATTAGGTAAATTTAATAAATAGTCCGGTTTATATTATAATAGTTTTAAAATAAATAACGTAGTTTGTTTGTAAACAAAAACTTCAAAGTAAACAATTTCCTAAATAGCTCTCATTTGGTTCCGTCTTTTAGTTATTTAATTGTACAAATAACTATAAATGAATTTTATATATAAAACCTGTTTGTAAAGTTCTGTGTTATAAATCAAAATATCTGTGATAATATTATTCTTGAATAAACTTAGAGATTTTAATAAACATATTACAATTTAGACTTAGTTTATTCTATTTAGTAGTTACTCATATTTAAAATTATGCTTGAAGTCAATATAAGATTTAATTACTAATAGTTAACTTCTAAAATAGAGATATAAACATAAAGTAATAGCTACAACTGTTTTGGTGAATTAATATTATAACACTTAATTCAAACTTGGGGTCATATTCCTAGATAGTCAAAACTTGCCACACCTACCAGTTTATAATAAAAGTAATTGCTGTCAATACTTATAACAAAATATTACTGTGATTAATAGTTATAAATATTTGGGGGCTCGAGCTAATTTAGTTTAGTAGTTTGTTAATTAGTCCATAATTTAGTAGGTAGGCTACAGTAGTAAAGAGGCTTGCCACCGTAGGGCCTCTGGAGGCCCACCAGTGTGTATATTGATTTATTGGTAATTCTTAGTATTTGTTGTATATATTGATTATTTATTATTGATTGTATATATTGATTATTCATCTCTTTAGCTGTCTTTTTCCACCTTTGATAAATCTTTATTTTATCTTATTTAGTATTTACTTCATTTTATTTAGAATTTTTTGTTCAAATATTCTCGCCATTTTATATCACATGGTATCCAAATACTAGTATAATAAAAAATTTATATCACATGGCATCATCAGGAATCAACTTGATTCCTGATGAGGCCAAATAATATAAATGGCAAAAGTATTCTTTTATTAAATTCTAATTTAAATAAAATATTAAGTAAATAACAAATAAGGTAAATAAGATACAATAAAGGTTGATCAAAGTTAGAAAAAAACAATTAATGAGACATGAAGAATACCACCTACTGGTGGATAATACTGGTGGATAATACAATCACATAAAATTATTTTCATATTAATCACAAAAAAATAAACACCAACATCTATGTATATTTTTAATAATATTTCAATTTACAAACGCCCTGCCAAAAATATAGGTTTAGGTTTATTAGTTTATTAAAGTCTCAATGGTATGTACAGACTGGTGAAAATCACAATTAAAATATAACAAGGAAGTACATGTACATATGACCATTCTTTACAGAAATACTAGAGATTATATTTAAGTTAAAAATTTCCTCCTCTCTAGTATATCAAAAAAGGCTCTGGCAACAGCATTTACAACATATTTTCTCATCATCACTTATGTTGAAAAAAGATAAGTCCGGAATGATATTGTAAGGTTCATTTCTAATATCTTCATATAACGGACATTTGATTTGTACATGACATTCATTCTCTATAGTATTATTACAGTACATACAGAAACGCTCTTCCTCTGGTTTCTTATTTACACCATATCTTAAAAGTTCAACATTAATGGAGGCCACTCCAGCCCTGAACATTGACAATGCTCTACGACTATGATACTTTTTTCAGATATTGAGAAGTACATATTGCTCAGTTTAAAATTTCTGTTTAAATTGTTTGTAAATGCGCAATTTGTTTTTTCTCTCTCCTGTTTTAGCGTAAGGATTGTTAACATCAGTCAACCATTTTATAATTACTTATGCGATGCAAAGCATCACCTAGTTCATCCTTTATATCATTGAAATAAAATAAAAATGTCTAAGTCTTGTTTAATCTTCTTCATCTGTTCATGATTCTAGATGTACTTGCAGATTTTGTGCCAAGTCGTTTTCTGAAAAGAATATTTATTAATAATAAAATATTTAATGTTTGATAAAATATGTAATTAAATGACATTTAATGCTTCTCTGGGATTATATGATATAAATAGTAACCTAAATTCTAATTACTTAACAACAGCTATTAAACGTCCTTGAACCATCTATCTTTAAAATCTATTACTGACCTGCTTCTGACCTCGCATCTTTATCGCCTCCCTGATGGTTCTTGTTCTCCAATCCCCCTCCCTATCCAGTAATATGAAAATTAAAGAAAAACTATAAAAAAAGAAGATAGAACTGAAAACAATTGAAAATACTTCCTTTTTTTTTTTGTAATAGAAAAACTTAAAAAAAAAGAAGATAGAACTGAAACAATTGAAAATACCCTTCTTTTTTTTTTTTCGCCTCCATCCCGGTCACGAGCATTTTTAAGCCCCATACGGATGGCCTCTTCTGCATCACGCTAATTTATGCTGTGGGATTTTGTTGCATCTGTAATTAAAAAAACATTCATTGGATTATTTTTCACAATTTCATACACATATATAAAATTACCAGTTATCAACACTTTCAAAAACATTAATATGTAAAAATAAACCTTGATTTAATAGAAAAAACCCTGAATGTAATAATATATGAATAATGTTCTATCTCCTGATATATTTATATACTATATATAAAACTTATCGCTTTTTGTGAAGATCACACCTCAAAAAACACAACTTGAAACTGGCATATTAGCATGCACTTAATTGTTTACCTTTTATTACTTGGGTAAGGCGTAATTTGTTGAAGCCAAGCTTGCCCTGCTTGCCACACAAGTTGAAAAGTGTGGGAAGAGGATTGGTGAGGAGCTGGGCCATCTACGATTAATGACCTCTTTGCAATTAATTCCACCCAACCTGCTCAGGTATTGCAACTGAAACAATGAATATGTATATATTGTAGCTTGATTCATTACTGCATATATTATTGTACCGGTCTACCTGTACTTTAATGAAAAATATTTACTTCTTTTTAATCGCTTAATTTTTCTTTGTACTTCTACAATTATTCATTATATAATTATAAGGAGCAGTTGGAGTACTACTATCCGGGGACTTTACTACTGTAGCCTAACATCCAATTATGACAAAATATTTTAAGATACAAACTTTGCATAGGCTATTGTATATTTACAAAATTAAAAACACAATGAATACAGTGCTTATAAGATTCACTTACGTATCATGTAAGCTTCCCTCTTAATCACCATTCGAATTGTTGTCACTGAAGCTAAAAATAAAACTTCATAAGTATGAAAATTATGTCAAATCTTATTTTACTGTCATCAAGAGGTACTCATATCAGTAATGACACAAATAGAACAAACTACTCATATAAGCGGTAAAATCACTAACATTTGAAAATTAAAACAATTATGGTTTTGTATGATTTAACTCGGGGTTTTTTGAATTCTTATCAATGATTGATCCCTTTATATTCTGTGAACAAGTATAAACACAATTCCACAAGTAAACACAATTCCACAAAAAACATGATACTTAATAGCATATTTACTTACATCGTGGACATAGACGCTCTTTTTCCCACTTCTCTTCTAGTCATAGATCTTTTGATGTTGATGTCTCTGGTCTACATGTAGGTCTAAGGTCTGCCGCCTCCATTCCGGCTGTGGGCTATGGGTATCAATTTAGAAATCTTTTGAAGCAATAAAAATAACAAAGCTATATGAATATACTTCATATGTTTAATAGATCTGCATCTCTCCTACCTTGACATCGAAGCACCACTGCTTTCAAAGCTGGTTGATGGATGCTCCTCTAGTCTTTCAGCTCTTCTGCAAATTGAACAATATAATATAAAATCAGATAATAAAAATAATAAAGATAATGAAAATTTTTATGCATGGTACATATTGACACACAAATTAACAATAGCTATTACTAATTTGCGTGGTGAGAATTATATACATTGTGATGGGCAAGCACCACAAATAATAATGAATGCACCTCTAGTAGTAATTGCTGACTTGAGTCACAAGACTCACAAAAATAACAAATTCTCTGGGACAAACGTCAGTTTGACACTATCGTTATAAATTCCTTTGCAAGCCAATCGCCGAAGACTATCAACTTTAGTCTTTGCATAACTTCATTCATGATTTTGTGAGCCTGGACAGCTCTGTTATGCATGGCCTTTCATCAAGTGGGCTACCATAGACGGTGACCATATATATCACTTTCAATAAGAATATCTTCAAAAGCCACTTTCTTCCATAATGAAGCCTATATCCTCCATTAAATTCATCACTCCGTGCATGCCACCCATATGGGCCATTGCTAGTTCATCACTTGGTCGAGCCAAAGTCACAATATCTACGTTGATCCGTCAGAATTCCACGTTGAGCCAACGTCAGTATATCTACGTTGATCCAACGTTAGAATATCTACATTGATCCAATTTGCAAATCCAACCAAATTTCACCGTTGATCCAACGTCAGACATCAACGTACGTTGAATCAACGTTGATCCAACGTCTTGTGCCCGCTGGGATAATCATGCAATGACCATCACACTATAAATCATGAAATCCGCAACTAGACCCAAAAGCGGCTGACGTGACACTCCCGGGGCCCAACCCATAGCAAACACTATATTTGAATAAGTCACGTCACAGTTTGGTCTCGGGTTTTAGTGCTCCATGCAAATATAAGTCTAAATATTGATCATACTCGATGGGCAGAAGCACAAATAAAGCATACTTTTTATCTATAAACCTTTATTGTCAATTTGACGCTAATGCAGTAAAAATACTCACCAGATATCAGGTATAAAACGCGATAATAGTCCAGAAATTATGTGACGCCATGAAAGTTAAGTAAGTAAGTCAACGCATAGTTTGACTGTCTCACACGGGGTGGCGCTTGCATCGCACAAATAAACACGGGCGGCCCGCTGGCGGTCCGCTGGTGGCAAACGGCGCTCCGTACGCCAGCTAAATCGATTGCATTCGAGTGGCGGGCCGCTAGCGGCATCTATTGATTTTTTATGTGGGGCGTACGTCATACATACGCCAAACATACGCTACACATGAGATGAATATCCGCCGCGTATTGGGAGCAGATGCTCGGCAGATGAAAACGTTGGCTTAAGCTTGGCGCACCTTGAGCATATGATGGTGTACATTCAGCAGGTGTTCAACATATTGTAGATGTATGTTCAGTGGGTAGCAGACAGTGAACACAAGGTCAGCGTAACCCCAATGCACAACCAACGCACACAAAAAAAGTCTGACTGAGACTTTTTTGTGAGTCTGTTGTGCATCGGGGTTACGCTGACCTTGCTTTCACTGTCTGCTTTTCTTACGCTGGGTTTTGCACCAGTCTTGCGCCGGCCGTGAGTTGACAATGTGCTGGCGGAAAAAAATCATTTAATGCCAAAAGGGGTTCCCTATCAGCTGATGCTCAACATTTTAAAAAATTTTGCCCGGAAATCCCTAGAATTTATGTGTCAACCATACGCAGAAACTAGTGGGACGCTGCCTTTAGATCTCTATAGATGACTTTGAAGGTAGAAAAAAATCAGTGTTGCAACAATGTGTAAAAATAAATGAACTATTATGTGAATATGCGATTTCTTATTCGCGCAACAACTATTTTTATCCAAGTAGAATATATTGAACCCAATATAACTATCTTAGCACAATTTTACAAGAGGTTCTGTTCACTACCAGAATGGAACAAACAAAAAAACACATGATAACCAATGTGAATTTTAATTAACAAAATATAAGAAAATAATTTGGAGATGTAATAAAAAACATATCCATATACACATCAATACCTTTCAAATCCCTTCTTATGCTTCTTGTATAGGAAAAATATGGTAGCATAAAATGTGTTAAACAAAACAGAACTTACAAAATATAACATGACTAGATCTTTTAATAAAAAATGATAATGCTAGCAGATAAATACTTAAGCAAGTTATCTATTGGCAAAAATGCGTATTTTCAGCAATTTTAACCTTGAAAATAATATATGATCATTTTGATGTCGGTCAACAAACAGAAAATGGTAATAAAGATAAAAATCACAAAAGTATGGATGGCAAAACACGTGAAAAACATGAAACAGTATTACTATAAAACTACATTTTTTTGCGGACACAAACTTCAGTAGTCCGCAAACATTAATAGCTTTGATGAGTATATCCAGGATTGACCAAAACTGCAAATTAAAGTCGAAATAATACATAGACAAAAACAGCAAAAGTCAATGGCCAGTATATGTACATTTTGCATGTCAATTATGTAGACAATTAACATGGTTAAACTACTGAAAAGAAATCCGTAAATAGATCCCACATGTAAATAAAAATATGTTGTAATGGCCTAAATTATCTACCACCTCTAGATTACTACTGCTTTTATACTGCCTCCATTTAAATTCATTTTGCGGATCCTCCACATTAATTCAATTTCATCTTGCAGGTCAAAAAAAGTTTATATTCATGGGAGGGGACACAGACTTTTTTTATGAATGGAGGTCATGGGACATCAGTTTTTTTTTCATCACATCAGCATGGGACATGACCTTTTTTCAGACAAGGTTTTCGATATGCACCCGTCCCCCTGCCTGATAAATATTGCACCGTCCCTTATAACCACTCTTACCGCGGCTATATCCACTTGTTACACTAGACTGTTACACTGCCTCTATCTCGCTCTGCTCCGCTTCACGAGTGATAGGCAGTCACCACACAATTTGATTGGGCGAGGCGTGACGTCATTTTTGGGAAATACTCACAACATATAGTAGTGTAGCGATCCCGGCCTCGTCGCACCAGTGCGGGGGGGGTGGGAATAGGGTGTTAAAGTGTGTGTGCTACAGATCAGACCAGGTTGTGATGGTGTGTTGTGATATTTTCTCCCTGCCCTGAGCTAAAGCTCTTGACCCAGTGAAAGCAACAAAGAGTTTAAATAAATTGGTTTATTAGACCACCTTTTGCTTTCAGTGATCTCTTATTCTTCAAATACAAATGATAAGTCCAGAAAATATAAAAAGTGCGTAATATACAGCCAAGTTTATATTTTTGATTTGCATACACATGGATAGTCACATAATTGGTGATACATGAATGTGTATGCAAATCAAAAATATAAACAAACTTGGCTCTTCCAATCATGGTACCTAATCCCCAATTTTGACTTAGGCCAAACAGAATTGATAGTTTGGTTCCTGTTGGCTGAGATTGAGTAATTCAAGGGTAGGGGGGGAAAATATTTCATTTTATCATAATATTTTATCATGAAACCAGGCAGGGTAGGTAGGAAAATGTTAAAGATTTTATGCAAAAATTCTCATAGTCAGGAGGTGTTCCTGTAAAATTTTTACAGATCATATGTAAGGAATATTCAGCAACAGTGTGGGATCCATATACACGGGTTGACATCAACAAACTCCAACCAGTACAGAGCAGGGCAGCCAGATTTGTCACCAATAGATTCCAAAATACCAGCAGCCCAACAGCCATGCTGGAGGAGCTAGGATGGGAAGACTTGGAGACAAGGAGGAAGAAGATAAAACTATGTGGTTTTTTAAAAATCCATCATCATCTCGTAAACATACAAATGCCTCAACACATTCATCCAGCATCCATAAGATCAAGAAGGACACACAGCTTTACATATTTTGAAATTCCGACATTGACAGATTACTATAGACACTCGTTCTTTCCAAGCACAGTAATTCTATGGAATAACCTGCCAGCAGAGGTGGTCAGCGTTCCTACATTGGAAGCTTTTAAAAGCCACCTAGCCCACTTCTAAATCTTTAATTTCATTCTTGTTTTTAACCTGCACCACTAACAACTGTTTTTATCTTTGACTTCTTATTACTATCGGCCCTACCCCACAAATCTTACTAACACTATCTTCTGTTCTCTTTGCGCACAAAACAACCTGTTTTGGGCAATAGAGTCATCATATCTGATGTTTTCGCCAACACCAACACTCAGATTCAGATTCAGATCAGACCTCGCCTTAGACTCGACCAGCCAGCCTCACTTTGACGGGGGCACGTGGTGGTGGCTCACTCGTTGTACATGTACGTTGGTCTTTGTTGTGCGAGACTAACCTAGCCTGAGGTCATGAGAACAGTTTGGGAGTGAAGACAGTCAAATGTAACTGTATGCGTAGAGAAATTACATAAAACTGAATCGTCGATCATCTGACCTATTTTAATGAATTTACAGCCTCGATCGTCTATCCTTGTTTACTTACTTGTCTTGTACATTCCTCCTCTTTGTCAGGAGAACCCTGGTCTGTTCCAGGTGACGTTTTTTTGTTTTTGCTTGCTTTTCCCCTTTAGTCCCTGGGACCCCATTGCCACTGCCCACAGAGCTTCTACCATCGTAGTCGCTCTGCAGTTGTGCATGGCAAAGATGATTTTTCATGCCTCCTTTTACAAGACCTCATCTTGACCTCATGGCTCAGCAAAAAAGAGGGGTCAAGGATAGTGGCAACTAGTTCATCCTCAGCCATGTTACCTGTCTCTATTCCTGTATCATTCAAGGTCACTATAAGACGCACTCTCAGGTCATTGTACAGAGTGCAGCGGAGGACGAAGTGGTCCACTGACTCTGGCTCAGGGAGTGAGCAGTATGGGCATGTTGGGGATTGCCCACTACCAGCACACTTGTGACCAGAAAATGGGTATCTGCCGACAAGCATGGCTGCCCTTACGGTGGCCATAATCGCTTGTAGCGGGTCTGTGCCTGTCAACCAGACTGGATGGGAGAAGCCCAAGCAGTAAGCGTCTACGTTGAGGAAACGAAGGCTCCTCATATGTGATGCTTCACTCTTGAGCTTCCTCTCCCAATACTCCACAACCGCTAGCTTTACCATCTTTCGCCAGTGTTTCTTACTTGGTGGGTTTCCTACTAGAACCAACGCAGCTGGCGGCAGCTTGTACTTAAAAAGTAGGAGGCGGACTTGCACCGTCCAGCTAGCTGATGTTAGGTCCTTTACTGCGAGCTGGCGTACAACTACTTGATACTCCGGCATTCCTTGCCTGTGCAGGACTGCCATGAACAGATTGAGTATTTTCTGGTGCAGCTGCGCCTGTGCTGGCAAGCAACCTGTCAAGAGGTAGATGGCTGGCTTAGCTGTGGACTCAGGGAGACTTTGAAGCTTCCTAAGTAGGCTCCTGTGGTACGCATCGATCCAATGTTTCGATACGCAGCAGCTGACTCACAATCGATACAAGACAATTTGATAAAGGCTGGGAGCGCCATCGACTATAAGGCAATAGTTTGTAACTGTTTCGTTTCGCTTTTCATCGAGGATCGGTAAAATATTTCTTGAATTTTTTTCAGTTTTGAGGCGGAGTCGTAAGATATAACCATTTTTTATGACAAAAATATGCTGGTGGGACTTAATTTTATAAAATATTAAGGGTCGGGGGTGTTTTAAGAGGGGCGGGCGCCAACCGGAACCAAACTATCAATTCTGTTTGGCCTTATTCAAAAATGTCTGATTGTCTCTCTCAGACACTGGAAAAATGCCATTTTCATGTAAGTGTTCACTATTATGTAGACCAATCAGAATAATCAAAATTGCGATGTAGATCTGGCAAAAAAATAGTGTTTCATTCCTATAATTTTTATTTTGATATTCATTACCATTTTTTAGTTATGATTGAAAATGTATAGTTCTGAACTTGCTGTCAGCACATTAGCGTATTAATATATAGATAAAATATTTTATAATGGTTACAGGATTTTCAGATGCAGTTTCTTTATTTTTTCTATTTCCAGAATAATTCAGGATTTCAATGTGATTAAGTGATGAAAAACTTCTATAAACCTTCTATTGTGCAATTCATTAAACGAAGTATGTCGTGTATGAAAAATGCAAGTCAAAAGAATTTGGTTGGCATTATTCAAATGACATCAACATCAAACAAGGACGAAAATATTAAACAAGCAACAAATTTAATATGTTCTGCCAAGGAAAAGGGAGTTAAGGTATGTAGTAAAAGTTATGATTGTGAGATAGCGTATCCAAATTTTCTTTTATTTCGAAATTTACTTCTGTTTAATATACATTAATTACATTAATTAATTAATAATACATTAATTAAAACATATCTACATGTATAAATGTATGTGGACATCCCGCTTACAAGTGTATAGAAAGTTGACATAGCGGATACCAAGTTTTTCCACGGCCATCATCGTCGTAGTAACATGTAGAGAGTATTAATTCAGAGTACTAGTACTAATGCCATTACCAAAATATCACCCGACTTCTACTTTGGGAAACGAAGACATTTAAATAGGATTTGATATACTGAGTGATTGACATATGTCAAAATGCCATTTGCCTGTGTCATCATAACTTAAATCAATAGACGTAACTATATCACTGGCACTGTTCAACAATCAGTTAATTTCTTAGAATTGACGATCGCTCAGACGTTCTTTGTGGGACTGCATGAGCATTCGTTGAAGATAATGCTCAGTCAAAAAATTATTTTCTATGTAAAAACTAGCTAGCTGTCGTCTTGCCAAATGTATTTGGTTAGCGCTCGCCATGCAAGGATGCAAGGGGACAACATATGCTTTTTTATCATGATAATGCACCAGTTTACAGTCAATATTCTAAAAATAGTTCCGCTTGAGTAAGCTGCCAAACCCCACCAAATTATCTTTGCGGCTGTCGTGCTAGCGTAATTGGACCTGCAACTTTTTTGTCTGGCCTGCAATTTTTCCTACCAGCGGACCCAATGGTCCTGCAACTTGTTTTGCTAAGGCGTGAATACTGATCTTTAGCATCCATGTTTGTCTATTAAGCATAACCTTTATATTAATTTAACTTAAATGTTGTGCATGAATGTGATTCAGCTCCAATCTGCAAACTAAAAATATTAGAAATGCAAAAAGGCTGCAAAACTGCTTAGATGGCAAACTGCAAATAGTTAACGCTGCAATGTAAAGGTTTTTACTGTTACAGTGAACACCAGTAGTTAACATGTCAAACCAGGACCACCTTTGTAATTGGTGAAATATCACTCATATGCCTCAGCTTGTCTTTTAGATAACTTACAGTTCTGATGACTTCATATTATTGCTTTACTCCCTTCATCATGTTAAGCTTGATAGCACCTATAATCTTATTCATGATTGATTTCTTTGTTATATTTTTTGATATTTTTGTTTAGATGGTTTTTCTTCCTGAATCATGTGACTTCATCGGCGAAAACAAAGAACAATCATTACTTTTGAGTGAATCAATCGATGGTTCTGTGATTACTCACTATAGAACACTAGCAAAAAAGTTGGATGTTTGGATTTCAATTGGTGGTTTCCACCAAAAGGTAAACTGCAAGTATGTGTATTATATATAAAAGTAGTGTATACAACATGGGCCAACATGCTGATATGCGATAAAATAAGTGACCTACCATGGTATGAATAAGTAGATAGCATTAGTGATTGCAATATATATTTTTAATGTTTGCAGGATAGCCTTGGTTGTATTTATTATTTGTGCAAGATTTGATTTCTTCAAGACTAATTTACGCTAAATAATATCCTCTGCAAGTGTGATTGAAAGATTAAAAAAAAACTTCTTTTAATCTGATTACAATTTACTTTGATTTATTTCACAGCATGAAAACTTTGAGGAAGATAACAGAATTAAAAACACACATGTTGTGATTGATGCATCCGGAGAAATTCAAGGAAAATACAGCAAGACACACCTATTTGATGTTGATATCAAGGGGAAAGTTTGCATCAGTGAAAGATCAGGCACAATACCAGGAACAGATATAGGGCCTCCTGTTGACTCGCCAGTCGGTAAACTAGGCCTTGGCATTGTATCCTTTAATGAAGTAAATTCTCATGAAAGTACATGCATTGACTACCACAATTTTATAGACTCAAAAATCACAAGGGTTAAATTCAAACAAATTTGGTGTTTTCCACTGATTTGTGAACTTGAATTTTTGGCTGTTATGGAACTTAACAGTATACGTGCTATGATCTCCGCTTCCCTGAATTTTCATTGGCCTTAAGTCAACAAGGTGCAGAGATCTTGCTATATCCATCTGCCTTCATGGTACCAACAGGCATAGCACATTGGAAGGTATCTATCAATAATTGTATCAACTTGTATTTGAAGTTTTCACGTTGAGCTAAATTGTTGAGCTGGACTTTTTTTTTCAATGTACATGTAGGTACTCCTCCAGTGCAGAGCCGTAGAGAACCAATGTTTTGTAATCGCAGCAGCACAAGTTGGGCAGCACAATGCAAAGCGGTCATCATATGGCCACTCAATGGTAAGTCCATCTACACATACCAATGATACCTAATTAATTTTTTTGAAGTACGATAATTTCTTTTAAGTATTTTGTTATCTCTACAGATTGTTGATCCATGGGGCACTATATTAGCTGAATGTAGTGATGAAATTGGATTTTGTGTGGCTGAAATCGATCATACATTTATGCAACAGAAAAGATTGGAGATGCCTATTGTAAAACATAGAAGACATGACCTGTATGGTCATGTACTTGTCAAAGCTAAAGGTATTGTTATTGGGAATATTGAAATTGAATTAATTTGTCATTCTCCCATGTTTGCTAAAAATACTCAATTATGATTGGCTGAGAGGCGGAGCGAAAAAAGTGATCTACACTACAAATTTAAAACCTAAAATGATACTTAAAGATAGTAACAGAACTCATTTGTTGCGCTCACAAATTTATCAAAGTCTATTTACTTTTATAATAACCTTTGAATATCATTTAAGTATTTTTAATTCAATATTGATTTTAGTTTACTTTTATCATTTTAGGGAATATAGATAGTCAGACTGAATATATATTTGGTCAATATGTGGTACCATCATCAGCTGTGTTCTATAAAACATCATTAAGTTTTGCATTTGTCAACAAGAAACCTGTTCTTCCAGGTCGTATCCTTGACACTAGGAGTTTATAACTTTTCCTCTTATTACATTAATCGATTAAATTAATCTTGCTAACTTCGCTATCTATGTCAGCCATTAAATTTACAAAACTTTTGCTTTTTACTACAGGTAATTCTTATCACTTTATACTATCAATATGGCATCATTTTTATTTGGCTGAAATATTAATTTCCTCTAAACATTGCTATTTAATAATGGAAAGGAGTTTATGTTAGATCTTTTATTATAATTTAGGAGTCGCAGTTTTGTTCATAAAAATAACCAAAATTCAGTCATGCCTATCTGCTGAACAAATGTTCTATGTAAAATATTTCTGATCGCATAGCGAAAATAATCAATAGTGACAATAAAAATGTAAAAATAAATGTGAACAAAATTTAGAATTTCTATAACGTTTGTAGTCAAAAATCAATATTTCTTGTTAGTATCTTAACATTATGCAGATGTTTTAATTTGTCCTATTAGGCCTGTTGAAAGATTTAGTGAATTAAGTTCAGCAGAAGTTGCGGACATTTTCATATGCACACAGCAGGTACAGATATGGAAATTCCTTTCAAAAAGCAATCAATTTGTTTATAAAATGTTGTATTTGTCTTCTTTCTTTGTAAATTAGACATGATAACTTCAATGTTCTCATATGAATATTTTAAAGTGGTTTATTCCTGATAGGTAGCAAAGGTCATTGAAAAAGAATATGGTGGTTCATCTGCAACTATAGCTATTCAAGATGGACCAGAGGCTGGCCAAACTGTAACGGTGAGCATTTTTATAATTTCTTATCTGCAAGTACATGGATGGCATTATTAATTGGACTACAAGTTTTGAGGGATTACTGTACTACCGTGATTAATTCATAATGACCGTTTCTGTTATACCTCTTTGTGAAAGGAAAAATGTCATTGCTATGATGGATAATCACAAAATCAGTTTTATATTCTTTTCATGCTAGTGGAGTGTTTTTTTAACTAAAAATATTCCCCGTGGAATATTTAGTTGTTCTAACTACTGAGTGTGTACTGTGGTGAAAAAATTAGTGTGAGGGCTAGTGACTTACAGTGATGATTGAGTTCAGTGTCTGTCAGTGACTGACTTGTCACAGTTCAGTGTGCTTTACTCCTCCTCATTTCAAACTTTTGGTATAGACGCCCTTTCTACAGAATTCCAGTCAAGTTACCCTGAGAAACTTGATGCTGATAACCTGGTCATCATCTCTGAGCCCTTAATATAATCTAGAGATTTGAAATTGTAGAAGCTAAAGCCTTAAAGCCTATGTGTCAAGCAATAAGTAAATTACACTTTCATTATGTCCTGTAATATTGTAGCATGTCCATGTCCACATTTTGCCGAGAAAAGTTGGAGATTTTGACAGAAATGACGACATATATGACAAGGTAAATATCATAGTTCAGTTGGAATTCTTCAGTTTACTTGCATATTTAATTTTAACTAATATTTTGATATACATATGCACAAATGGAATAGGCAATAGCTAAAATCCTATAAAAATACATATCATAGGTGTATCTTGGGGGGCGGGGGGTGGCAAGTAAGTTCCCCCCCCTCCCCTCTAGTCTGTGCTACCCTTAAATGTTATGCTCAGTGGCCGAACAATTATGGTTTAAGAGAAGCAATATGTTTTTTGCATCTGAAATTTTCTTTCATTTAAACAGCATATTAAAGTATGTAGAGCAGTTTAAATACCATGCAATAGGAGGCCAGTATAAACCAATCCATGGTATGCCTGGCGAAAATCATTCGATTATGCAACATCACATGACCTTGTGTTTTAGTTAGAAAGACAGCATGGTATTTTTAAAGGTGTGATAGTATCAAATGTGGAAACTATAAATATTATTTTCCTTACACTTGCAATGGAAAAGGCATTGTTCGTTGATATTGGGCTTTACAGAACAAATATTATTTTGGCTGACCATTATCTTTAAACATGCCTCAGCTTGCACCCTAATATACTTCTAGAAAGTATGAGTCGACGTATGCGCACTAATGTAATATTCTATATTTACATATTTTATGTGATCACCTTGCATATATATTTCAATGACCGTGAAAAAATTTGAGAACACACCTAAAAAGAAGAATAAATCTAATGAGATTTGAATTTGGTTTTATTGTAGCAAGCCACCCCATGTATGGGCTCTTATATAAGATTGAAATATGTTTTGTGAAAAGAAAAATGTTTTACATGTATGTATCATTTGTTTTTTTGTTTTTGTTTTTCAGTTAGAAAATCATGATAAGAATGTAAAGGCTTCAGACTGGAGGTCTGATCAAGACATGGCTGAGGAAGCTGCACAACTACGACCTTTGTTTTTATGAAGTAACATATACAATTGATCCAATAAGGACTACATGAAAGATTAATTTTGTATGTTCTTTTAATGCTTTTAAATATTTATTTCTGGTTATCAACAGAACACACTTGTTCACATCAGTGGAAACCTTCACAGCAAACATTTGTGAATCACCCATAGTTTATTTGCCAATTGATATTGGTAGCAAGAAGGATAAGATGCATCTACAATCTAGTCAATTAACGAATACATTCATTGGTATGGTACATACCTGTATATAACATGCATATACACATGTATCTCATTCTATCTATATAGACAGAGAAAATAATAGAATAAATGTTTCAAACAGATCTTATCACTTAAAGTTTTAGTTTGAAACTTTAATCTGACATTAATGAGATTTAAAAATCACTTGCCTATCTGAATATAATTTTTCATTTTTGAATAAAAATGATGCACAAAAATTCTTTGTTGCTAGTAATCTATGCTCAAAATGACACAAAATCTTTGCTAGCCATTCGACATAATAAGGCTTCTTCCAAAGTCCCAACTGTCAACTCTGGTTCACTGATTTTATACACTTTTTTTATAAGAGATTCATCATGAATATTTGATAACGTAGCAAGATCTTCCATTTCTCCGTCGATATATTTGCATATGTCTTCTATACTACTTTTGTCTTTTTCAAAGACTTCAACCACCAAAAGCTTCTTGTCGTTTTCATTAAATCCAAATTTCTTAAAAGCATCTGAAATCTGAAATTAACAACTTTTGCTTATACACTGTTATACAATTTTCTTGCAACAGAAATTACCTTAATTTAAATTGACATATTTTGTCACACCAATCTGTAAGGTACATCTTTGTGAAAATGTTCATGGATGCTTTTACTTAGATACTTACATTTTTCAATGGGGAAAGTGAATACAGTATTTCAGAGTGAAGTGTTCTAGTTGTCCTCTTGTTAAGCATGTCCATTCGTAAAGCTCTATTTGTTGCAGCAAGAATGTGTGCTTCAGAAATGATCTAAAAAATGTACAAAATAATGTTATCTCAAGCTACACGCTTAACGTCATATTGAATGATTTTTACTATCTATTTTAAATCTCTTTTAAAATGACAACCAAGAAATTTCACAATCATGTTTCAGAGGTGCCTTTCATACACAATTGTACATGACCTGTATATGTAGTATTGTGTACTTGAATGGATTGCCCTTGCTTTGGCTGTCATTGTTTAGCTTGCCTTAGGGAAGAGAGGGTTCATTGATAATTTTAATTTCAAATGTTCTATTACACAAACATTGAAATTTACCAAAATCCAATGCAAATGTAGAAATCCGTCTCGTTTTGGTCTCGGACCAGTATTTCTGGAAGTGGCCGTTAGTGAACAGGTGACCTCGTTACACATTTATTTTGAATGTTCTCCACTGTAATCAACACCTCTGGAAAAATTGGTCTCCCAGGAGTTACTATGTACAGACTGATCGCACTAAAGAAAATAATGTGGCAGCTGTTGATTTGAATATGGTAAAAAATGTAAATGTGCTTATTTATAATCTCAATTCACAGTTTGTCGTCCACTCACAAATCTTTCGTGACCATCCTGAAAGAAGAACTGGCAAATGCAGGTTGTGAACCCTCTCAGTATAATGGCCATTCCTTTCGAAGAGGGGGCTGCTCGCATGCGTTTGCCATAAGCATACCAGCGACTCTTGTTAAACTGAGAGGGGATTGGAAATCCAATGCCTACGAGAGGTACATAACTATATCTAATCAACACCACAAAACCCTTGCATTAGCCCTTGCCAAGTTTGCTGCATCCAATACACCATGATTTGGGGGAATTTGTAGAGAAATTTTCACCCTCTCTATCCGCAAGCACTGGGAAACACATATATGTAGAGAAATTGTTGTGCAATTTATGTAAATGTCAAACTATTGACCATTTCCCCTCAAACCATCGTCTTCTTAAATCAATTACACACATCAGACTTTCTCCAGTGATTATCATTTTAAGTGAATGATAAAGTAAGGTTTATCGGATTTTAAAATATAATTGCACGCATAACAATTCAAGCACTCTTCAGTGTGAACATAGCTTCTTACGGGTAGCAACGAGGCGGTGACAGTTTAAACTCGGGAAGCACGCTGCTAGCAGCACAAAATTTACCCATCCTCCTCATCCAAATTCTTATAGATAGTGTATATAATTATTACTATGCATTAACCTTGTAATCTGGTATATTCAATATGTAATTGTATAAATCTAATATTGTATTAGTATTAAAAGTGGACTTATGGATGCTTATGTCTTACCTGGCATATTAGCTCATAGATATATGTGTGTGTATGTATTAGCATACGTTATTAACTGATATGTAGACTACTGCCCCAAGATGGAAATTTTTGTGCTATTTATGTAAATGTCAATAAAGTATTGACCATTTTCCCCAAAATCGTTGTCTTCTTCCAATCAATTACACACATCAGACTTTCTCCAGTGATTATCATTTTAATCGTCCTATAGCGACTTAACATCTACACCAGGTCATTGGCATCCTTGTCTCACTTTATCTTTCTCCACTCCCTGGGGAGCATACAGCACATCGCTACCGTAGCGGAAATGTGCATGTCACTCACATTAGCATTCACTCACATAATCTGTACCTATTTAACGTGTAGGTACCATCGAGCAGTGTGCAACCTGTTAAAGGTAAGTTTGCTCAACGCCCACCACCAAATCCAACTTGGAATCCAACACATGACCTTTTGGTCCATTTCTCTATCCATTCGGCTACAGAAGCACACAATCGAACATCCAATTACCACCTCGGTAATGAGACCACCACTATAAAAAGACGACTCTCCTTGGTCCCAATCCTTCAAAATTATTCTAATGGGAACCTCAATATAAAAACCACCCTCCATTGAGACCACGTCAGTCCCACAGGTGCAGATGTCTTATACGCTGACCAGGTAATCAGGCCTTTAAACATTGGTGATCCTCTATTTATGTATTATTATACTGTAGAACCCATGACCTTCTAGTCACAATCGTCATCTCTCGCGTCTATATAATCAGTATATAGCCGTGATACAACCATATCCAATTCTGTGGAACTTACTATCAGAATCAGACCAATCAGAACACCCACTGCCAAAATGTTCAGTGGGGAATTCAAACGTCTTTGCATCAAATGTACGATCATGCTATATAAGTAAGATGAAACCGATTATTGATTCTGTCTTTGATCAAGTCTAATCGAAAATTATTTTTCCACATAAAAGCTATAACTGGGCCCACAGGTTGGTATGAACAATAACTTGTAAAGGCAACGTGAGTGATAAAGCCATGAAAACCGATCTGTTTGGTCATGAGCCCAACTCTATCCATTCGGCCACAGAAGCACACAGAAGAACCGCCAAATAAGACCACTTCTATAATGAGACCACCTCTATAATAATGGCACTTTTCTTGGTCCCAATCTTTCAAAATGATTCAAATGGGAAACTTCCATATAAAGACCACCTCTCCATAAGACCACTTTAAATCAGCCCAACAAGTGGTCTAAATGTACCTGTACCTATTTAACGTGATTGTTCTACTGAACATATATGATGTGCATATGAAAGTGATAACCACTAGATTAATGATTTCACACAATCATACAACCTTCCAATTTAGACCAGCGGTGACCAACCGTGAGACTGACTTCTAGTTTTATCAATAGAGATGGTCTATACGGTTCATTTGGGGAGCTTGAAAAATGGTCCTATAATCCTATTACAGAAGTGGTCTCCATATGCAGGTGGTCTCTTTTGGAGGTTCTACTGGATTTTAGTTTGAACATTTAATATGCCTTGTTTTAATTTGATTTCAAAAGTAATTCTCGTACATACATATATGTACATAAGTCGTGTAAAAATAAAGGCAACATAATAATTACGCCGACGAATTATCATCATAGGCATGACAGTTAACATTTCATTTTAAGCTATTATTAAAGAACATCGTAGATATGACTATCCACCCCATTATATGAATATTTATATAATTACCAAAGAGAAATAATGTTTATTACGTTGAGAGTATGATCACTCGCTAATACCTGTAATTATACACTTGGGAGGGAGTGGCTGTGTTTGTTTGAAGTTACTGTAGAGTGAGGGACAGTGGCTTCCTCAAGTGTATCTAAATTAATGGGACATCTCACAGTTATACGTTAATTAACGCCTCCTTCAAATAGACGCCTCCCTCATTTTAATGCCTGTGCTAGACATGTTTTGAAAACAATAAACCCCCATGCTACAAAACGCATAAATACGGTATTATAGTGGTGACCAGGTAGTTGCAGACAGCAATTGAAATTAAATGTCACATTTCTACCAATCAAAAACCTTCCAATGGCCTGACATTCTTACTTACACGAGTGTGGGTATAGTATTGCGATTACAAGTCACTGCAACCCTGCGATTCATGTACCTGAGTGTCCTGCAAACCGTATGTTAAGGCAACTGCTGGTTTTTTGACAAGTGTATAAAAACAGCTGTAGGCTACTGTTGTCAGGAGGTTTTGTTCAAGAAGCAAAGGACAGACTATTGCCATGAGGGTCGTGTTCCAAAACAACAAGACATCAGTATTACTATCATGAGAATGTGAGACTTTAATTATGGGTTTGTGAAACGCAAAGAACATGCTACTGAGCCTTCTGTTTTACCTACACGTCTCAAAACCTTAGACCGTTTGCTTGTAATTCTTTGTAGGGTTAGGGTAAGGTTTACTGAAATAAATACTTACTTACTTACTTACTAATTTACTTACTTACTTACTTATTTACTAACTACAATGTCAAATTGGTCGATGATCGATAAAACCCATACCATTCGCACGCGTGATCTTGCATACAAGGATGTTAAGCACGTGAAGGTTTGATTGGTATAACGTGTCACTCCACTTCTCCATGTTATGAGAGTTATGTTAAACAATATTTGTGACCGGCTACTGTCATATTCATGATATGAAGGTGCATAATCAAAATAAGGGAACGATCATAAATAATGATATCAGGTGGGTCGTCCAAAAAAGTGTGGGGGGGGGGTCGTCCAACTTTTCTGATTCCTCTGGGGGGGTCGCTGAACTTTTTTTTATCACACTACCGTATATTTTTTCAAATATTTTCTTTTAGCAATTGTCCAAAAATGCAATGACTATGTAGAGGACTTTTGCTTTAGTGGTGGGCTGTGTGTGTTTGACCTAACTTTTTAAAATGCTGTGTATGTGTGTGTGTGGGGGGGGGGGGTCGGTTAACTTTTTCTCTGAGCCCTAAAAAATAGACGACCCCCACCCCCGCCCCGGTATCGTAACTTATGATCGTTCCCTAATCCGGAAAACAACTTCCAGCTGTAATTTTTAAGAATAAGATAGAGCAGTATATAAATGTGTGCTCAATTTGAGTATTTACTTTACCATTTTTGGATTGATGAATCCAGCTACGATTTCGCCTTTGAGAAGTTTTCCTTTAAGTTCTTTACCATTCTTGACATTGTCATATAACGCTATATTTATCATATATTTGTTGGAAAATTCACTGTTTACTTTTTTTAACGCCATGCTTGTTCCGTAAATAATTCTTCAATAATTAAGTTTCGTATCAGCCATGTTATGGACAATAGATAACATAGCATATATTAAGCATTTGATAAAATATAAGTTGTTTGCGGAAGGAGAAATAAAGACTATGTCAATGCGGAATTATGGTATATTTGAGAGGAAATAAGTAAACGAAACAAAGTTCCCAACTCTGCATATGACGTTCCAAGATGGAGGTGCCGGATCAAGTATTTTTTAGCTTTGTTGAATTTTTGTTGTTTTTCATTGGCGCAACGGGTTGCATATTGCTAAAAGTTAATTCCATACAACCAAATCCTTACATGGATGAAATTTTCCACATTCCACAGGCCCAAAAATATTGTGATGGCAATTTTTCTCAGGTTAGTTTTGGGCGATAATCAGTGCTTAATAATCAATCCCTCAACTAAATCTTAATATTATACTTTACATTCAAATAATGCAAATATTACGGGCAAATAAATTTCTCCACAAGCAAGTGAAAGAACTTTCGCTTGCCCATTGGAGAAATGCTTATGTTGACACGGAACATAAATCATCACTGAATTCAAACCTGTCCAAGAGATAATGAGAAATGTAATCTTAATTGTTGGCAACAATTAAGATTACATTTCTCATTATCACTTTTGATATGTTTATTTATTTACATTTTTTTCCAGTGGGATCCTATGATAACAACACTTCCGGGATTATATCTATCAAGTGTTGGTGTTGCTGTTCCAGCAAAGTATTTATTTCAAGTTCCAGTAACTATCACCTGCAGCACATTCTGGTTACGAAGCATCAATGTCTTTTTTGCTGCTGGAAGTTCAGCTATTTTATATTTATTATTCAAAGAAGTTACCAAAAATTCAAAGGTTTGTTCTCAATACTCATGCACATTATTCAATAATGCTTACATCAAAAAATACATAATTCATTTGATTTCTTTTATAAAAATGCCATAACTATACCATATTTTCACGTTTTGAAACCTAGGCGTTTATTATTTTCAAAAAATGTCTAGCATAGGCATTAAATGAGGGAGTCGTCTATTTGGAGGTGTTAATCAACATAAAACATTTTGATAAACTACCAGTTGTAGCAGTTCAATTCTCAGTAGTGATGCACCATTAAGTTACACAGGGTACAGAACGAGGAAATATGGTATATATGATAATTTTGAGATAAATCTACTGATAAAATAATAATAATCCAATATTAATGATAATAGTGATAAAAGATAGTCAATTACAATGTGTGAATGTCATCCTAGACTTCTGTTACTAGATGGAAATATGTGACAATCAGAAGCCAGTCAGTTAGTGCTTGTGGGACAGGTCTGGGGGCAAGCACTGTGGTCTGGGGGTAGCCATGGTCTCCGAAGGTTGTCATAGGCATGGAATAACTGATATACCGGGTAATCCTTCATCTCCATTCAAGGGCAGCCCTAGACCATAGTGTGTACGCAGTAAGGCCCGCCTACAACAAGCACTGACTTGCTACATGTTGTCATTAGCTGTCATATGTGACGGAAGTCTCCTATTGACAATACCGCTATCCATCCACAATTCACATTTGCACAATAGTTCCATTTTTCATTAGATTTTCACCAAATTTACACACAATGTACATGCCTATATGAATATCATTCCGTATTTCAATGAGAGGGGTCCATGAAGAAAAATTTGTATGACTAACAATATGCTTCATTTTTCATTTGATTTTCACAAAACTTGTACATAAGTTGTATGATATATATGATCATCATTCTGACATCATTCTCAATATGATCATCATTCAATATTTGAATTATACCCCTGGGGGCAAAACTGACTCTGTGGCAGGGGTCCATGAAACATTTTGGTGTGAACTATAGATGCTTCATTTTTCATTTAATTTTCATCAAATCTACGTACAATATGATCTATAATCACAGGGCCATAGCCATTGATTACATATTTTCCCCCATATAAATGTATATAGTTTTCACTTTGAACTAGAGAGTGCAAGAGGTTAATCAAGGTCTCTGGACTATTTGTGACTTGTTTTGGACATCCCTTCTATGTATATGTATGTACTATTATTATTAATAAATCATCGGTAAATTGACAAACTTAAAATAACAAACCTGTAGATGAAAAAGTACTTCACAGCAATAGGACCATCATAGTCCTCTTGTGGATTTAATAGAATTTAGTACCGGGTAATAAAATTTCTTGGTGAAATGGTGTTGTTATTCTGAAAACTGCCTTTTAACAACACCAATTAAGTACTCATGGAAGATAAAAATTACACGAAATAAGGGACCAGTCATTTACAATTTGCTGGGGGGGGGTCAGGCATATTTTTGAAAGATCTGGGAAGGAAAGTCCGACCCCCCCAATATATTACAAAATGAAAGTCCGACCCCCAATCTGTTCAAGTGAACATCATTAAAATTCATATTTTTCAAGATCCTGGAAAAGTCATTGAATTTTGTAAAGAGTCATTGAAAAAATGAATTTTAGTAAAAAGTAATTGAATTTTGATTAAACTTAAATGCTGCTTGACTAGAAATAGAATTCTGTTATATTTGACACCTTGATATCTTACAAAGTCTAAATTTTGCACGCTTTGCAAAGAGCCCCACGCACAACATATTATGGTAAAATTTCTATTTCTGTAGATGTGTGCAAAAGAAGAAAAGAACTCAATTATTTACATACTATTGTCTTCTTTGATATAGGCCCTATTGAGATGAAACTAGGAATTTAATGGTAGAAAAATTTCTTGGAAAAATTAAAATCTGAAATAAAGTCTTGAAAATTGATTGAATTTTCCTGGGATTCATAAATATGAATTTTGGAATTACTGTAACTCTATTTCAGATACTAATTCAGATTCAGAGTCTGAGATTCTACCATCTCTACCACTTCCCATTTTTTCATCATTATCATACTCTTTTTTATAATACTTTAATTATTCCCCCTGCAGGTAGTCTGCCATATAGTCCATTATCAAACATTTAGATTTGTGTTCGATTATAGTTGTCTCAAAGGTAAAACATATGTTGGGAGTATCAATATAGGTTATTATTTCAAATTATGTATGTCAAAGCATTAATTGTACAGTGGCGAAGCCAGGATTGCAAAAATTCTGAGGCATAATATGTTGAACGAGGAGGTGCACAGATTGTCTAGGGGGTTTGGGGGCATCCTCCCCAAGAAAATTTTTGAAAATTAGACCCTTTTTCATAGCATCTGAGGTTATTTCAAACAGAAAAATAACCTTAAAACCCATATGTCATAGCTCAGTTAGATTTGTCAATTGACATTTGTCAATAAAACCTTTCTTTGTTTTACAAATTTCATGCGATCATGCTTGAGCTTCTTTCTTTTTCCCTCAAAACCAAAGGTATGACCCCCCCCTCCAATATCTGCCTGAACCCCCCCCAGAAAATTGTAAATGACCGGGGCCTAAAAATGTTGCACTACATGCAACTACAATGATGATATAAATTTTTAACAGCATAGCCTGTTATATTAAGACATAATAGTAAGGCAAAATATTAAGAAAATCGATTTATCTCAAAATTAGTATTGTCATGCTTACATATTATTGGATAGCTTGAAAGTAATACCGGGGTACAATTTCTATATTACATGTAGTGAAGTTTGTCTTTCTTTTTTTCCAGAATTATGATCCAATGAAATGTTTGTGGAATGCTGCAACCCTGAGCTTTTTTCCTGTTTTGTATTTCTTTTCATTTCTTTATTATACTGATCCAGGATCTACATTTTTCACATTACTGATGTATCTTCTCAGTAAAAGGGATTCACACACTTTAGCTGCAAGTTCTGGTGTAGTAGCTATACTCTTTCGACAAACTAATATTATATGGGTTATTTTTGTTGCTGGCCATCTTGTAGCTGAAAAAATTGTTGAACTGATTCAACCAAAGAAGAAAGACATGAAAGACGAAATCTTGCAAAAAGTAGATTTTTTATTTTATTTATTTAATCAATTATCCAGGAATTGGAAACTGACCATAAAGCTTGTCAGAACGATCATTGATACAACATGGAGTTACATTTTGGTAGGAATTGGTTTTGCTGTATTTGTTTATTTAAATGGAAGTATTGTTGTTGGTGCCAAAGATGACCATCAAGCAGGACTACATTTTCCACAAATTTTTTATTTTAGTGCATTTACAGGTGTATTTTCATTGCCACACGTATTATCAATTGGTAAAATAGTTAATTTTATAAAGTTCATATGTAAACATCCCATTGTTATTTTTTTGATGGGCATTCTTTGTTATTTTCTGATATTTAAATTTACTTATGCCCATCGATATCTATTAGCAGATAATAGACATTATACATTTTATATATGGTCAAAAATATTTATGAGACATGAAAATGTTAAATTTATTTTAATTCCTGGATACATGTTTATGTTTTGGACTATGTTTGATAGTCTTAAGAATCAAAATATATTGTGGAAATTAGTTTTTGCCATTTGTGTTCTTTTGAATCTAGTTCCTTCTATGCTATTTGAACTTCGATATTTTATAATACCTTATTTCATATTTAGATTACACATTGAATTGCCATCGTATAAGCATTTGTTTGTAGAATCATGTTTATACATTCTTGTGAATATTGCGACATTATATTTATTCATGTTTCATCCATTTACTTGGCCTGATGATGATGGCAAACAACGATTTATGTGGTAGATCTCTTCAGACCTGGTCAAATTACATTTTTGTACAAACTTATTTTGTTTGTATTACAGATAAACTTATAGACAGTGGTTCACATCTGCTTTTCCCTATGTATCATATATAAAGAGAACCTCTCATTTAAAGACCTGTTTTGTGTGGGAACTTTCTCTTCTTCGGAGGATGTCCACACAAGACAAGTTCCACTGAATATTAAAAAACAAGCCCGTTGTTTCAACAGCCTGAAATCAACTTACCAACTTCATGTTATTATTCATATATCCAGATCCAGCTGTAAGCATCGCTCATGCCAACTGGCTCATGTCATACAAAGAGACATTGTTTCCCTACTTCACGCATGCATTTGTGCTGTCTAATAACTCAAGCAGAGATCCATAGAATACTCTCACAACACAAGCAGTGTCATCTTCTTTACGTGTGCCTATGTTAATAAACAAAAAGACATGCACTGCTAGTCTCCTCCAGCAAAGCATTGTGTGAATTCCCTGGATTTGTGTGAACTGGTCAAAGGCTGGTCATTTAAAAAAATGGCAAAATGTTGGTAGCTTGATTTCACTATCCATAGCTAGCAAGCAACCTTTACATATATGTATGACGGGCTGGCTGGTCCAGGCTACAAAATGTTAGTGAAGTTGTGATCTAATGTCAAGTTTGGATAGGTGGATTTTTGTCAAAGTACATGTATGGTTTTGATTGTGTGTGGGGTTTTGTGTGTGTGTTTTTGTTTTGTTTTTTTTTGTTCTTAATTTGGTTAGAGTATTAACTGTATATTATAAAGGAAATGTAAAGCACGTAGCTTAACTAAATAATTGGTACATACTATATACTACTGTGGAACATGTCTATGTGGGCAGGTTCAACTCATACTCAAACTTTACTTAAAGCCTAGTCTTTTAAAGATAATGTTCGGTGATGGAAATATTTGTTCTGTAAAAAGAAGTATCAATAAAAGATGTCTTCAGTTTTAAGTGGTAAGGATATTACAATATGGTATGATACATTGAATACTTTTGAATATACGAGAAATATATCCATCTATCCTGTGTTGCTTACTTAAAAATGTGGTCATGTGAAATTAATTACACAAGCTGATAATTTTTAACTATACTTACCGTGCAGTTCTAATGGCAGATGTGACATTTCACATTTAAAAGATAGGCAACATTATATTTGGCTAAGGTTACGTCTGACCAAAATCATCCGTTAGTTTTTTACTTATTGTTACCATATTGCACGCTTTACACAACTTGCGGAGTCACTGAGGATAACATTAACATATGAAGGTAACCATCCAAGCTCTCAAGCTCCTTGTATTAAAGTTTCTTTTTTTAACATACCGTTTTTATACAGGAATGGCCAATTTCCCATCCCCCCCAAAAAAATTTCAGGACAAATTGGCTCATACTTGCTTCGCATCTCCCAAAATTTGTCTTGCATCTCTTTCATCTCCCACTTTTCCTTTTTCAGGGCTAATTTCAATCTTCCAAACCCTTTTAAATTAAATAAAAAATAAAATAAAAAGATGAAGCAGAACTATGAAGATATATAAATATTACTCTTAGAAATTTATTCAACAATATTTACAAATTAAGGTACAATAACTAGGCAGTGTGTATTACTTTCTATTCTAATTACACCACTATTTACTTTAAATATTTATATAATAAAATAGAGTTCTTGGGTCATCAATTAAAAACACCTAACTTGTAAAGTTTACACAAATAACAATATCACAGCAGGTTGAATAAGGAATACATGTATAAAACAAAAATCGAATATAGTATAACCGCCTAGCCAGCAGTATAATCCCATTTAATTCTAAAACATGATAAATGATTAACAATTTTTTGTATTAAAGTAACTGTGATCGGCTAACCGTGGTACTTGTGAGAACCCAGGGTCTAGGTGGTAGCCACTTTATTTCAGTGATTTTATTTGGACACTATTTATATTATACTATGTTCAGAAAAAAAGCGTCTTCCATATTACTAAACTAATCGAATTTCTGGGAAATAAGAGCTGTAATTTAAGCAGTAACTTGTTTAGATGTAATCACAACTAGAATTAACAAACAAAAATATTTGACTAAAGTGAAAATTTAAATACATTGAAAATATCAACATTACAAATTGCATGAACTGCACTTTGACACAATAACACGTAACAGATCTCCATTGCTACATACCGTATTTTTGCATTTTGTGGCCTCTGCCCAAATTGTAGCCTCCCTTCAAACAGACGCCGGGTTAGACAGAATTTTAAATCAATAAACGCCTTCTTTGTTTTAAAGCCCTATGCACACCCCGACTTACACATGCACATCCTGCAAGTTTTTTGTACAGAGCTTCAGATATTGAATATTCAGATATTGCTAGAAATAACATACATGGTTGGTACAGTTTTTACATGCCTGTAATAGGAATTTCATAGGAATAATTGATTGTTAGATAGGAATCCCAGTTTTGTGTTAATTAAGACCTTCCTCATAGACACCTTTGCTACACATTTTGAAAACAAACGCCTAGGCTTCAAAACGCGGAAATACGGTAATCATTAGTAAAAATTAATACAAAGGTCAATAAAATAGTATAGTAAATAAAAAATATTCAATATATGTTTTATTTTTTCTTCATTTCATGAAGAATGCACTTAGAAATATAAACTTATTTAAAAAGCCAATAAATGTTGAACTAGAATACTTAACAATTGGAAGGCCTTTAGTTGACTGAAAAAAGTAAAGATTGCCATTACATGTAAAATAAAAAGTTGACTAAAAACAAGTCAACCTTATTTAGATGTACAAATACAAGAAAGAAAGAAAAAACAATATTCAGATCTAATTAAATTGTTATATCCTTGCACTTTTATGTAGGCTTAAAATTGTAAAAAAAATCATTTTCTAATAATCAAAATGCTCGGATCAAAACTAATGCTTCCATAAACATGATCATGTGTCATTTAGTTTAAATTGTTGGATAACAAAATGTTTAAAAAATGGAAGATAGGTAGAATTAAGCCATTCATAGTACATAACATGCAAGTCAATATTCCATTTCTATGACAATCAACTTGTAAAATTAACTACTAGCATGTTGTAATTCTTATCAAAGTCATGCTAAAATGCATGTACATATATACATGGTACATATGATATTTTATAACAGTAAATACAGCACACTATTATATAAAAATAACAATCTTATCTGAATATTAGCAAATTTTTCCAGAAATTGAAAGCGGCAGTATGTTCAGCTTCTGTACAACTAGAGTACATGTATCACTACAGGTTTGCGCAAGACTAATCTAAACACAAAAATTATTACAATATTTAATATATTTTTAAGCAAATATGAGCAAGCAACAATTCAGTGAAAATGTATCGATACATGGAACATCTTAATTTTGATGGTACGAGTAAATAAATTATATAAAAGATATGTTTTAAAATTAAATCTAGGAAATTAGAAGATAAAAGATCTATACAAGTCAAACTTAAACAAATTTTACATATTTAAGTCATGCTTGAAGACTGTTCTCTGATATAACAAAGAATCAGCAGTAATGTTTACAATAATTGAAGTAACAATCATTGGTACATTTGTGCATGAATTTCATCTACCTTTTGTACAATGTTGGCAACCAATAGCCATGAAACTTTATCGAAACACGCAAACTCCAAGGAAGGTTTTAATGAACTAAACATTCACAAAAGGATCCACCTTCATGTAAATTATAATGTATTTAAAAAACAAATCTAACATAAACCGGAAAATGCTTAACCCAAAATCATACGTTTTTGCATTGTTAAACATGCACCACAGAAACATCATAAATCATAACATAATTCATCTGATACATGCAACTGTTTCATAAATCACAAATATTAGCATTGTGTGTGGTATGACTTCTATATTATATGCATATTGATGCCGCTCTGTAATGCATGTTTTTTGAATTACTAGTAGGAGGATGGTGTTAGAGTCCACAACAACAATCTGATGATGTTTTCATTCTATGCCATGTTGAGCCTGCTACTCAGCTACTCGTAGGAGGGTACAGCTAGTTTTTTCTTGCAATAATTACATAAAGGTAAAAAATATTCAAGCAAAGATTCTACACTTATACGACTAGACGAATCACATGTATACATTTACAGACATTGAATTCATGTCTCATTATCTGTCTCTTTAAAATTCACTATCTTGAAATCTAATGTTTAAAATGATAATAATAAGTCTTCATAATGAGCAGTTAACACAGGAAATGAAACTATGTAAAACATTTTTCTCTTCCATACTTAGAAAGCAACTACTATGTATTTGATCTTACGTGAAAATGTCATTCTCCTGTCAGAAATTAAAATTCTAACACATATAATCACGATATAATAAGCCATTAGAAGCCTGATAAGTATCCCATAGTGCAGAAATGACTTGCCATTGATTTCAGTGGTTAAAATAGCCCCTACCTACTCCACCATTTAAAAATAAGTCAGAATTGGGCGCAGTGTGTTTTTAATAAAAAAATCTTTATTATTGGGAATTAGCATATATTTTATGTATATGAATATGCTAGCAGATATTTACAAAGTGCATGTACTGGAACAAAAGTTTTGTTCTTGTACAAATAAGAATGACTCTTATAGGCAACTAAAATTTGAAAGAATGTCTTGGTTTTAATTTATTCACATTTTCTAATGGTTTAGTGTCTTGTCGAAATGTGTAATGCCTTTGTAAACGACGTTTATATTGTAGCCTTGATTGACTGTCATTAACTTGTTGACTAACACTATAATCACGAGGAATTTGCAAAACATCACCAGGATGTGCACTTGCATTATCACCTTGCAACCCAATTCGAAGAAGGTCGAGACCGTGTCTAACAGCAGTCATACGACCATCATTTATAAGGTTTTCATTGATTTCATTGTGATTTAATGAAATACTTTCATGAGAAGTGCCCATTGAAGCAGCTTCATCCTCGTCATAGTTTGTGATCAAAATAGTAGGAATACACTCTTGTTGAATATGTGCATGTGAATTAATGCTAATTCCCACATTATCAAAGTCATCCCCACGCCCATCATTTCTACCCTATCTTGAATATGGTGGAGGAGGCTCAGGGAAGCCCCCAGTAGCCCCACTTTGTTGGCTAGGTGCTGGTGAAGGTGGTACGCTAGACCCTGTCACAGACTCAGTAAAAGTACCCTGCCTCTGCAATGGTGGCTTTGGCTTTATGCCATGAGCTTTCATGTATGAAAGAAATTGTTCAGGAATTTCTGCAAGAACTTCTTTTGCAAGTTGTGCCTGACTCCTTACGATGTCATTTCCATAACGTCCTCCTATGAAGTCACGAAATGGCACAAACTAAAACAGATAGAATGAAACTTAATTTAACCATTCGTGATACAAAATTACTAACAAGAAATATGCACATGGCTATGGTGAACAAGCCGGGACATTCAGAAACGCCAAAAAAATCTCCTCCTCCTAGATCAACCCCTTTTAGGTCAGGAATTTCAAAATTAGTCGAGCAAGTGTTCCATTTATGGGCAAATTTAAAAATAAGAATTCGTTGTAAAAAACTTTTCAAAAGAATCGATTCTAAATTTGCATTTGAAACACATAAAAGAGTCCAACCCCAATTGGTAAATTATGGTAGCTACAATAGCAAATGCTAAGTTTTTTTAATTACCTGTACAATGTCTCGTTCTGCATAACGTCCTCTGGAAGACAAACGTTCATCATCACC
Organism: Streblospio benedicti; assembly: GCA_019095985.1. Classification (NCBI taxonomy): domain Eukaryota; kingdom Metazoa; phylum Annelida; class Polychaeta; order Spionida; family Spionidae; genus Streblospio; species Streblospio benedicti. The sequence goes on along the minus strand of CM032663.1, from coordinate 42,753,565 downwards.
GTCTAAGGTGTCCATTGCTAAAAAAGCAAAACATTTGCAATACACATATAATATACTTCTTGGATTTGGGCTTACAATTTTCATCTACTAAATTCTACTTCCCACACATTATTTTTTAAACCTATTATTGGTTGTTAGATAAATACTGAAAATGCGTTAAATGAAGACTTCATTTTACGGGGCTATGATTTATATAAAAAATACAACCATACCTTCAAAATCAGCATCCCCTATGCCAACAATAATGATAGATAACGGTAGGCACGAAGCATTGACAATCGCTTCACAAGTTTGGGGCATGTCAGTGATAACTCCATCCGTTAGAATGAGAAGTATGAAATAGTTTTCACCATTTACATGTTGCCGGGCAATGCTGCAATAACATAAAACATCCTCTACACCACACATCATAATCACAAGTCTCATACTTAATTTCTTTTCGTTTTGACTGCACAACAACAATAGAGCAACACTTTTTCTAAACTAGACAATTGTTGTGCAGACTTATAAAATAAAGTAAACAGTAAATAGATATTCTTTTCTAAATAACCCATGGTTTGAAATTAAGACTCATGATGAAGGATTATTCAAGCATCTAAATACAAATACATACATGTACTATATCGACCATCGGTGGGCCCCTCATCTTGTGAAGGCTAAGCCAAACATTTTGACCGTTAAAATTCCTATGTAAATACATACTCATGAAAAAGCCCTTAAAAGACCATGGGCATTTGGACGATCCCATAAAATGATACTCTTAAAAAATAATTTCATCCAAAGGCATAAAAATATACATACGTTGCAACATGATTAATGCAAGGAGCAAAGTTTGTAGGGCCATAAAGCTGCACGTTGTTAATTGTGGATTTGTACGCTTGTAACACTCCGTCTATTCCCTGACAATAAGGATTGCTTGGGTGACCATTCTGTGAAAAAAGTGGAGAAATCTTACATCATGTTACAGGCAAATTGTCATGACATCTTTAGCTTGAGACATAAAGGTGCATACTCAAGAAATTGAAAACTTAATCAAAGTTAGAAATGTGTTTATTATAAGATTTACCAGAAAGAATTCATGTGAAACTCTCCCATCTGGTGGTAACCTAGCACCAAACCCTAGTGCAGGGAATAGCTTGTCACTGAAAGCGGAACAATTTACACTATAAATAATTGTTATATTCTAAAGGTAAATAATAAAATTCATTACATGAAGAAAACTACTATATACAACATACATGTAACTACTCTTTGCAATGCAAATAAGAATATTTACCTATCGTAATCCTGAATAATTTCGCCAACAGCTCTCAATGCTTGCTCATACAAATTAGGCCTTGTTGGATTATTATAGTGCAAGGAGGTGGAACTCTGTGGGTTTCCATTGGAAGCAGTAAAGTCTATAGCAATAGTACAGTGGACTTGTGTTCTAAAAACATTTTTGAAATGACATTTTGAGAATTTAGAGATGAAAAATATCGATCTCATGTTAGAATTTATGTGAAACTAATCATGCAATTGAGGTAAAATGACAGTGTACATATGACAAAAATACATAGCATACCCTCCTTTAATATAGTCTAAAAATGTGTGAGCAGTTTGAATTCGACATAATAGCAGTTCCACCTGAAAATGGAATAAGAATGATGGAAGTTTTCGCAACAAATCAATAACATTATAATACATTAAGACAGCTTATATGTTTTTTGAGAATATTAATGTACATGTACATATGATACGAATAATTGGATGAGAATATGTTGATTTCTTACAGTGCCAGAATGCTTATATTTCTTCCCTTTTTTGGCCTGTTTCTTTGGATTAACAACCTCATAAACATTGCGGGATCCTGGACCACAAGAAAGTTCCCTCACTGTGGTATTGAAGATGCCAATTAAATCATGGCTGGAATATAGCAAACAGAATGCTGAGCATATCAAAATATATTAAAGAGACATGCACAGGTGACTTCCAAGGTATATAATAAATTTATGTCATGTAAATGGTACTTGCTAAGTCAGTTGAATATATACATTTTCAGCTATTTGTATCATTCCATTTCTTCGTAATTAAACCTTTTTAAACTGTGGGAAGATGTTTTGTACCCAAACATTGGCGATGTCAATATTATTATTCTATCAGCCTTAATAAACATTGCGTACATGCAAATTTCGGATTGCGGCGCATGAGTAATAAAGGCTACAGTCATTTTGTTAGTACGGAACCTTCCAATGTCAATCAACTCATTTTTGTCTCTGTTTTAATCTATTTATATTTTTCTATCAAACGTGTGTTTATGATTGTAAAATTGGAAGTTATTAGGTGCAACATGTTAAGTATATAGAAAAATAAAATTATTAAGTGAAATTGTCTGAGGAGGTGGTTGCTGTTCATATCCCTTTAAAGTCATACCAATCATAACTGAAAAGACACATAAAAAACTTTATTTGAGAATTTCTTACCCTCCTTCACGATCCCAATCATAACATTCAACTTTGAGCAAACGATCATGATCACCATTGCACAGGGCCCTCACTGGGATTGTAAAAGGTTGCCATGTTGGATTCAATGTATTCTTAATTACTTCTGTTTTGTGACAAACCGTGAACCTAATAAGTAAAATCAATCAAAAATCAATTTTATCTCTCTATAATTAAACTGTTATAGCTAGCGTGCTCAAATTTGTTTCATTAGACATTATTAGATATCATTACACCAAGTATAACGTAGGACATTTTTGTCTCAGTCTGAATGACTGAAATGATTAGAGCTAAGTCTTATTTTACATGTGTATATGGTGTGGTCAGTTATATGGGAAATAAATGTAAAAGTAAATGTCTGGTTTATGGTCTTCTTCCCCGCTATGCAGGATCTGACAATGCTACATTCACACCAGGTCATTGGCACCTTTTTCACACTATATCTTTCTCCACTCTCCGGGGAACATATGATTAGATAAGAACAAAGAAAAAAGAATTGTGGTGTTGCTCCCCTTTGGAGATATGTTAGACAGTAACAAAGAATGACCAATTGTTGGTGTTGCTGGAGATACCCTGAAAGAGGACTAAACATTAGGAATCTTACATTCAACAGTGAATACTAAAGGCTCACATTCTTAGAAGGTTTTCCTCTCTACCATCTATTAGAGGTATTAGAAGGTCCAAACATACCAGTAAATGGAGACTAAAGCTTACTGAAGGACATAAACCCCAAACCCCGCCAAAGACCGGATAACCTACCATGTCGCTTGTTAAAAGAACTTGCAGAAGAAATAGCACCCATCCTAACGTTTATATTTCAACAGTCAGTTACCACAGGCCAGCTACCATCTATTTGGAAAATCGCATATGTTTCTCCCACCGCACCGCAGACTGATGAACAAACTAAGGTTGTATGGAATTCAAGGCGATATAAGCCGGTGGATATATGCTTTCCTCTCTGCCAGAACACAACAGGTCATAGTCGATGGGGCTTACTCAAGTGATGCAGATGTTAAATCTGGAGTACCCCAGGGAACGGTAATGGGCCCACTATTGTTCCTTCTTTTTATCAATGACATGCCATCGGTCGTTGATGCAAGAACAAGGGTGAGGTTATTTGCAGATGACTGCTTAATCTACAGAAATGTAAGAAACATGGATGACCAAGTTCAATTTCAGAGGGACCTGGATGCATTGTCTAAGTGGGGCCAGCTCCGGGGAATGAAGTTTAATGCCACTAAGTGTCACATAATGACTATCACCAAACGTGCATCCCCGCTCATCAAATTCTACCAGCTGGATGGTACAGTGCTAAGCCACGAAGACTCTGCTACTTACTTGGGCATCCTGATTCAGAACACCCTCAGCTTTAAGGATCATATTAGGAACACTGCAAATAAGTGCAACAGCAGGCTTGGCTTCTTACGAAGAAATTTACGTAGGTGCCCGCAGGGACTTAAGCAGACCGCATACTTCAGCCTAGTAAGATCAGGAACAGAGTATGCATGTGTATTATGGGACCCCCATTACAGGACAGATAAAGAAACACTGCAGAAAGTCCAGAATAGAGCTATTCGCAGAGTGTGTGGAAAGAGACCTAGAGAAGAGGTCAGTGTGTCCAAACTTGCCAGGGATTTGAAGTGGGCTCCCTTGGAGCAGTGTCGCAAAATCCAACGCCTAACCCTCATGTACAAGATAGTGCATGGGGAAGTGGCCTTGACACCGGACCAGCTTGGTCTTGTCAATGCTGACAGTAGGACTCATGCGTCACACTGCCATAAGTTTCGTCAGTGCTCCGGAAGAACTGGCTCGTTCCTCAATGTGACAGTAAAGGAGTGGAATATTCTTCCTGCCAATGTGGTGGAGGCTGACTCATCAACCAGCTTCAAGAATCAGCTGTCTGCGCAGCTGGGTTGAACCAGCACAACTCACCTGGCGCAATGAGCTCTTGCTCTCTGCCGGTCTCGAACTAGAACCTCATTGCAACTGTAGCTCAGATGTGCTCATCAATCATCATTAGTGTTCACTTCCCTGACCTTGAAAGTACTGATACCACAGAGCCGTGTACAACTGTTTAGGAATGAGTTTGGTCAACACCCACCCAGAGGAGCAATTTAGACAGTCATCAATGCTTGTTCGACTGATGCGGAGCCTAAGCATCAAAGATGATTAGTAATCATCATGATGCTTAGGCTCCGCAACGACCCTCAAGTTATGAGTCCAAGTCCAACTTCCTACATCCACTTGGCCATAGAAGCCCTATTATATCTGTGTAAAAGGTTTAACTAATTAATGTATACCCACTTGAATTTGTTTATACTATTTTTTTTTTCAATTCACAGATATTCTCTATCCTTGTAGACCATAATTAAGTACATCCATACATTCAAGATAAACAATTTTTAAAAGATACTTACAACCCATCCTCATTAGATCTGTAGAAAAGTAGATATGGATCAGATTTGCCAAAAAAGTCTTTCTTGTCAAGTTTTTTCCCACAAAATTGAAGAGTGATTTCCTCTTTACATGACGTCAGTTCTTCAGCAGATACTACTAAAAAAGTGGTATGATTTCATACCCATGGATGGATATAGTGTTAGTAAATTATGAAAACTAAATGCAACGAAACACGCCAAACAACCAATGTGAGAATGGTTAAATTAAATTTCAGATTAATGAAATATAAGACACAACAGTTAACATGCTGACATCACCAACAGCATAAATCATCATAGATAGAACATAAATGTTATGTACTTGAAAACAATGCTGCTCATTTTGTTTTTCTTTCTTTTTATTTTTTCCATATCTGATGGCAATACGCCAATAGCTTAGAGATTTTAGAATCATTATATGTACTTTCTAATTTTAGGAATTAAGCTTACATTATGACGCACAAGCAAAAATTCATTTTCGTGTACATGTAACATAATTATCTAAATATATCACTTCATTTATTGGATGGATATATCATGCTAGGCAAAGAATTCCACATGATATTCTTGCATGTTTTCTACACATCCAGTCAATAAATGATTGTCATGGGAAAAGGAGCCGTCAGGATAGTTGTGCTAAAATAAGCTTTTAAAATGATTGCCATGCACAAAAAACAGATAGGAAAAATCTTCAACTATATAGAAGCTTTAAAAGCTTTGAAATGTGCAATAAAAATAAATAATTTACTATCATATGAGAAATATACATGTAGCTGAAAAGTTATAAGCTATAACATAACAAGGGTAATAATTAACATTTGCATATTACAAATTTAATTGTGGGTCAAAAACAATAAGTTAAATTCTCAATATCTTGTGAATCGAATAAGCCCAAAATTGATGATGATGGTTTAACCCATACTGTCAAATCTAATCAAAATTAAAATAAAAACTGGTTCAAATCAAAGGCCAGACATTGATGAATACAATAACATAACATGGTAAAGAAAAAAAGCAGCGAAATTAGAAAGCAAAACTAAGAAAATAACACTGTATAACAAACATTTTTATAGAGATGTTATAAATATACATCAGAGGATAATGGTAAAAGTCTCGTTGAGACGACGTCTTCACATTGGGTACTTTTATGGAAAAAAAAGACTTTCATTTGCCCTCTAAATACCTTAGTAAAGGTACCGTCTACTGAGTATGAAAGGTGGATGACCACATCATTCAACTGGCATCTGTATGAATGGTTGCATGTCTATTTGGTAGCAGATCTTGGGTTCAATCCCAGCCAATTTTGAAATATACAAAAATGTAGTCACAAATAGACTTAAGATTATAACCTCTGATGACTTAAATATGCTGCATCGTAAAATAGCTATCTTTTTAAAAATTCAGTTTTACAACTTTAACTTTATCACATCTAACAGTTACTTACATACTATTGAACCTTTGTTTTTCTTTGGGCCACCTCTGAAAATAAAATAAACATGCAAACAAACTGTACTACTTGGGGAGATGATTTCTGATTTCTCTACTTTATAAATGAGCTTTTAATTTCTTGAGGAGGTAATTGGTCGCCTGCTAAGCTAACTAACTAAACCGGTACAATGTAAATGAAATGTTGAGCAGAGATTCACCCCCCTGCGTTTCTAAAATTAATATCATTTAAGATATATTTTAAATTAAATCAACTTTAAAAAAGAAGCTTATCATTTTCTAATTTTTCATGTGAAATTAATCACATAAACCATAAAAATGCTTTTGAATCATTAGCTTAATTATACACAATTTCAAGTGATGACGTATCCAATGTAACTTAAGTGTAAATATTAATCAAGTGTAAATGTTAAAGTCAGTAAGTGAATTGTGGAATATGCATATATAGAAAAAAATGCAAACTCCTGACGAAATGTTTAGGGCAAACAGAGATATGTTCAAGCACAGAACTTACATTAATGGACGCTGCAACCTTGCTGAGCTTACTATCTCCCCAAGAGAGCATTCCATAGAACCCAAAAAATCCTGAAAAATGAATATATTAAAATGATGACATTACGATTAATATTCTCTACAATTGTATTTACATATGTATGCAATTCATTTTACCATGTATTCTTCTTAATTGATGATAAAATACTAAAGTATTTTTGGGTGATATGATATCATAAGATGGACATGTCATGTTTCCATCTGATTTTTCATTACACTGTTAAAAATATTGAACTATATCATCAAAGTATTTGTGCCTTCAAGAGAAAAATATTACATTCCAGCATTACAAACTAAAGGGTTATTAACAATTATAAAACGAATATTGAAATTCTAGAGAAATACTGACATATACTCACATGTCTACTTAGATCAGGGCTCTTGGAATCCACGTCATATCTAAATTTATAGAATTAAAATATGAGAATTTAAAAATACTTTGCTAAGTCAAGTAAGCACTTGCAGGTATACAAAAAGACTTACATATCAAAACGCATTTTTTGTTGCTCCTCAAAATAATAGTCAACTACAAATTTCTTCACAAAATCAGGATTTAAGTTGTTCCAAATTATTTCTGTTCGACCAATCTGAAATTAACATCAGATAAAATAGGATGATATTAAGAATCAATCTACATCACATGTAAATAAACCTACACATGCACATATCCTTTGTTTCTATATTCATAAATACAAATAATAGGAATACCTCTCTGAAACTTTGTGCTCCAAATTCTTTCATGTAAACTACAGCCACTGAAAATATTATAGAAATAAGTAAACCCAACTCATTATATAAATATCCAATATAAAAACCAAATGATAAATTAGAGCCAAGAATACATTATAATGAAATAAATCTAAATGAATAGAAACACTGCTATTATTATTTCACCTCGGATGCATGCATTTGCAGCAGAGATCAGGTTTGAATTTTCTAAGACATTGTGGAAACTAAACAATTCAATAAAGAGTCACCATATTAGTAATATACTGTATAAGTAGTGCTGCAACAATATATCGGACTATCTGTTTAATCGCCCATTCAGGAGCTAGCAGATGACAATCGGTTGATCTTTTGGATATGGCTATGCAACGAGAGTGGCCACACAACGTATAATTATTGATTATTAGTGTAACAAAAAGACTTTCTTAAGTACTAAAATTATTTCTATTTTTTTGGCACAACATTACTAAATGGATTATGCATTACTATATTGAGAACGGCAATTGACAAATCAATGTTCAATTAACTATACGGGTAATAGTATGTCTTTGTACATTTGTATTGAGATCATCCTATCTATGCACGAGTGGTATCTTTGCCCCCACGAGTGAGCGTCATCGAACGGGTGCGGGCAAAGATACCAGAAGTATGCTTTAAAACATCAACCGACTAAAGAATAATGTGCACCACATTTCTCTGAATGTCCCAGCATGGACTACGTAATATTTCCTATGTCGTAGTATTGCATATATTATGTTAATGAACATTGGAAAGGCAATTTTCTCCCATTCACAAAATAGTGACATCACCTAGGCAAAAATAGTGATTAACACATATCTTGCACGGCTCTTAACCAATCAGAATCGAGGATGAGAGGCAAATTGCTGAGAAACCCAGAATTATTGGAAAACGTGTACTTAATTAAATACTGTTCTGTTCTGTTCTCTAGTTGTAAATCCCGGCTCTTGTGACTTGCATCCGAACCCTTCTTTCGCAGGTGCCTCCTTTCGAAGGTTACCTATCGTTGACGGAGCACCGATAATCAATATTGAAATTGTCACTCATATGCAGCACTATGTATAAGTATATAGTATAAGTAAACTTGAATATACACATATTGCTTCTTGACATCAGCAGTTTCTAACTACATAAATATCTAGACTAACAGCATACCAATTTATTGCTAATAATTCTATCTTTCCCTCCCCATAACAATATAGGGTAGTGCATGTTACTTGTATTATGGAAATTGAACTCCTGTTATTTTGAACCATTAGCAAGATTGAAGTACGGATGTGCAGAAACCAGTTTTCAAACATCCCAATGTAGCTTTTGTACTTAGGGGCCAGTCATTTTTTATTTGCAATATGAGCGTTATTCTTATGCTCCTGAGACCTCATAGAAATAAATGACCTTGCCAGGCTTGCCTATGTGGCTACCTTTCTGCAGCTTACGAGCCTCAGCCTCCCTATAGATTATTACTATTATTGATTAACATGATTAAACTGTCAAACTAGAATATTTTGGGGCTATCAAATTTCATAGTTTTGATTCATCAATCATTTTGCGCCTATTTCACTGGGGAGGAGGTGTCCCTGCATAATATGTTCTGATGTGAGTTTGTCTCGGTTCTGCTGTGATAGTATGCATTACAATTGTCATCAAACTTCTATGGTACACAACATTTTAGTGATCCCTTTTTATGTTTAACATCGACCACATCTTTATGACACATTTGACTGTTTATGTGATGTAAACACAGCAGTGGAAAGCAAGAAATATATAATTTCTTAAATCCTGGTTCTGACTTGATAAGCAAATCCTTCACTCCGGTTCTGTTTTGATCCTACATATATATTTTCTATTGAAACTATCACACCAGAACATCTTATGCAGGGACACCTCCTCCCCAGTGTATTTAATTTTGTTGTTTTGAAGCATGTGATAGTTTTACTTTAAATTTCAGCATATGATAAATAAACAAATATAGGTATGAGTAAAATTTTTGTTCGATTGTTTTCTAGTATACTGGTATGTTCTTTGTTGCCATAGATGTGCATAATGTAACTACTTGAGCTGGTAATAATCTTTACTGATTCAATTCCTAATTATCAGTGTCTGAGCTCCATAGTTAATTGACATGCAGCATTTTCTCTACCATAAACCTTGGATTTTAGAATGAAACAAAAACATAACTAAAAATGTTTGGTGACTATTCAATTTTGCGGTTTTACCACTGCAAAATTTAATAATCCAATTGTGTGCAAATATTTCTAGTTTTACAGTATCATTCACCTGTCCTTAAAATGTTCATGTGAAACATTCTTGGAGGGAAGATCAATTTTCATTTTTATATCATGAAAGGAACCATGATCTTTAGCATTACATATCGTGTGTAAACTGGCAAAAAATCAAATTGAAAGGAAATTGTTGGACCCCACTAGAAGGTCACCCCTGGGTCATGATGAAATACAGAAAAAATATTTCCAAAAACAACCATTTTGTCTTAATAGCTACCTAATAACTTGCGCACAAACTTAGCAAAAATCAAACTGAAAATCTGAAATCAATAAATTAATGGTGGCTCCTGGCAAGGGTCAGTTTTCAATCCAGAGGCATGATTAAAAAATTAACGCATGTTCTTATCGCCTTACAGCAAGTGTAAGTTAGGTGATAATCAAATGGCAAAATTAAATTGGTATTTGGCAAACAAGAAATTGTTGCTAGACCCCTGGGATTGGCGTCAGTTTTCAACCTAGGGCATGATTAAATCTTGTTATGTGAAATCAAATGAAAATGGTCGAGGAAAAGGTGATCACAAAAGATGACTTTGTCACAGAGTGACAGGTAAGCAATACATAGAAAAACAGGATACTAAATTTATCATATTAAACCGGATTATCAAAAAGGTGACCCTCCCCGTTATAAAAAAATAACACCCTCCCCCTCCTAAATAGGTGACACTACCTAGCAAATAAAAATTGACCGGCCTCTTAGTAACTACAAATATGTGTATTAATTTACATCAGGGGCCAGTCACATCAGAGCTGTAACCACCTTACCACTAGTTGTTGATAAATTTGGTCAACCAATTTTAGGTTTTTGACCATGTTAAAAAAACCTATGACTGGTGTACAACAGCAGACAACAAGTGGTAAATCATTGCACAAAAAGTTGTAGTTGACCACACCGCTAGTTGAACGATTGCTTGAGAGGAAATGTGATTCCTGCTTGGAGGTTGGTGTTATCAAGTCTTAACCTAGTGTGACCATGGCTGTAAAGAACTAAAAACTGGCTCAAGATAACTGGAGTGGCTAGCATGCATTATATAATTATAACAGGCACACTCAAGCTGTTCTGGTGCATTGCGACTGTTATATTATGTAATACACATACCAATAATGATCCATGATTGCTGCAATCAAGATTGTACCAGAATAATACAATGAATCATATAAATAATATTAAAATAATACAAATAAATAACTCACTGAAAATTAATACAAAAGTAGAAATATACATATTCTTTACAATTAACATTTCAATATTGACATTCATAATTGACATTCATACTAAACTAAGTGATCGAAAGGCTTTGAAGGGATGTGCAAATTAGACTGGGCAGCCAGACCACACCCTGTGAATGAGGATTCGTTATGGCCTGCCCCAAAAAAATCAAGCATTTGATAGATCAGGAAGCCAAAAATCAACTATGAATTTTAATTTGTGCCAGCGATTCAATGCCGTGTGTGGTGTATCATTTTATTAAAAAGAGACATTGTAAATAAAAGCAAAACTGACTGTCGTAAAATCCACGTTGAAAGCATAGATTAATAAGAATAATGGAGCGCTCATTAAAATTGTCCATGAAGACCTCTCAGTGAGAACTAAAATTCTATATAATGATGACTCGTAACTCATCTCAAACTACTTATAGGATGGCTGTGGATCCTGGCAGGTATGAAAAAGCTATCTTAAAGGGTTTAGCGTGAAAATGGTCTAAGGAAATGATCAGCTGTTAGAATCTCCACATACTCAAATGTAAATGTAAGTGCATTTGTTCTGCAAGCAGAAAAAGCTATCACTGTAATGATGCCTGTTTACATCAGGGATTTCAGGGATTAGCTACCCCCGGGCGCTACCCCTACCATACACAGCAGAAAAATGCCAAAAAGGAGCAAGGAACATTATTGCATGAACACGCTTGCCAGAGATTGAGTGCCCCAACGTTTTTGAAGAGGTTTATAGGTTTCTGTTGGCGTAAGTAGATGGCCTTCTTGATCTTTCTGTCATAGGCAACACTGTCTGTCCAGGACACTGATATTATCAAATGTGATTTGGTAGTCCATTGCTGTTGATGTATGTGGAGAGAAACATGAACTCACCATGTGAATATTTTTTTTTTTTCAATGCTGGCAGCTGGCCATGAAAGCAAGCTAGATTGTCAATGAATCACAATTTGTCTACGATGGCTTTCAGTGGTTGATCAATGATGATTGATTGGGCCACGAGTCACATGAGAGACACAACCAGCGGCCCCCACCTAGCATGGATGCTGGATGCCAATAACTGTGCAAGTTGCACCCAAAAAGGCATCCACACTATCCATGACGTGGTCACCAGTTTCATTCAAACTTGACGTACTTCTGTAATGCACTGACTGTGAACAGGAATAACTTTGTAATTTACTAATAACGGCTTCGCAGCAATCCTTGCATTGTTGTTTTACTAATTAGTGCTTGGGTCGCAGATACGGGCTCCATGTATAATGTGAAGTCCTTTTAAATGTCACTGATTACTGCAGTAACTTCACGGAATTTCCTCAAATTTACTACATATAAGATTCACTACGTCATTCAGATGTCGTCTGATGTAACAGAGAATAAGGTCATCTTTATGTGTCCCATGTTCACTGAAAACTCATGAGTCATAAGAAATGCAGTGATCTTTGAGGCAAATAAAAGAAAATATCTTCATAATTTGACATCCAAACAATGTCTCAGACATCAAAAACTTAAAACTGATTTTCAATATATCGTGGAGTAAGACTCAGACTATGTAGTCTTATGTACAATGACTGCTCCCACCTAGCATCAACAATAACGTACACACTGATTTGAACTAGAAATACTAAGTAAACAGAATCGGCCATAAATATTGATTTGTATTGCTACTATCATAAATTTATCTGCTTACGTCCGACGTATCAAGGTAAGTATGAGAAGTCCTTCTTTACAGTAACAAATACAACATACAGTATATAAAAACACATTTTTACACTTACTGTATGAACAGAAAGTAATTTATTGACATATTTTCATGGTTTGTGTAGGAGCTTGTCAACACTCGGTAATAAGTTATGAAAAAATACGACTGTAATCAACATCATTTTAATTAACCAGACTATTAAATGATTAAGAGGACCTTTAGATTAATGGATCACTAATCGTTTCATCTCTTATATGATTCAAATTTCCTGGGTCCTAATAGTAATAACAGATTTATAAATAATTCTCGTTTTTAATGTTAGTAAAATGTTGAAGTGATCAAGAAACAGGGCTTGGTAAAATGCTAGCAGCATTTCACTGGATGTCACTGTCTGATTGGCATGACGTCATCAAGTGGTATGCCAGGGTAACTGTGGTATTATATTTATCAACCAAATATGTGTGCTCCAATGAATAATCTTAGAACTTTATTGATCAGGAGGAATACAAAATTGAATGGAGAGATTGCAATAGCACATTGTGTGGTAACAAATTAGTTTATATTGAATTTGTCAGTCACAGATCATAGACCTTAGCAAAGCACAAAACAAGAAAAAAAAAACAATAACAAAAACACAACATATCAAAATGCACACAAGCATTTGTTGACACGATACTTATGTTTCACCATTACAGTATTTACTTGAGCGTATATATCGATAATTTTGTACTTGAGATTGTTAGTCCTTTCCTTGTTTAATAAATTGTGAACATGCAGCATTGCATTTTTTATCTATGTTTTGTTAGATGGATTGATCAAATGAAATATCATTTTAGAAATGAATACTAGGAAATGTATTCTTTAGTAAGATTTCCATTCAATTTTTGTGAGTTCTATATTTAGTCACTACTCAAACCATAGGGATAAACAAAATCAATGAGCCCCAATGGAAGGCAATGGAAGAGACTGCAGATTGAAATTAAAAGATGTATAATTTGTAACCAAAGTGGCATTCCAATAAATATGACTGGTTTAATATTCATGACACACGTGTGATGCACAAGTTAATTTGAGTGTCAGACAAAATTATATTGATGAGATGAAGCATATGTGTGCCAATATATCAAGAATTACATTTACCGGTACTCTCGCACTGACATTGGTTTTATAACTTACTATGGATCATTTGCAAAAAGCTGTAAATGTTTTTATTTTGTTGTATACCTTATTTAATTTTTGAACAGGTCTACACTCTCTTCATGAAATGCATCAACAAAGATATTTTAAATTTTAAATTAATGTTTGACCATAGGTTAACACTTCTAAAATAGATTAGTTTCCAAATTAACAAATCAAAATATTTTACATTAACTGAATATATCGTTTCAAGAACTTACAAAAGCTAGCATTGCTAACCATTTGAAAAACATATATAGCGTTTGTTTTATGTTTTTTTATTTCTTTGTTCTATGTTTTTTATTTCTATAATAATTTTTAATGCGATTTTGTAGTTGTTTCCAGCCGAGTTTAAAAAGTATGTTGATAAAGTTTTATGAAAATACATTTAAAAGTATTTAAATTATAAAAATATTTAACCAATTGTAGATTCCATCAAATTTTATGAAGAAAAAAAACTTACTTGGATCTGACTTGGTAAAAACATCCATATCTGCTAGTTTCCTGCAACATAAAAAAATCAATGAATTATATTTCAAATTTTAAAATTCTTAAGAAAAAACAAATTATTTACAAAGTAAGAGCAACATTTCCCTTAAACGTCATCTTCATCACACACTAGTAACAGTTTGAGAAAACGAAAATGTTTGCACGTGTCAATAACAATGAAATAAAAAATATATCAAAGCAGGAAATAATATCATAGTATATCAATGATCAGCGCAGGACTCATATATTGGTCCCGCCCCGCATTTGTCCTGCATTTGTCCACTCCCACCCCACTCCCGCAGTTATTGCGTACACTCCCTCCCTGCTCCCGACACTTTTGATATTCATCCCGCGACAGTCCCGCATTCATTTTTCATCTTCCCACAAGTCCCGCGATAGTCCAACAACAATACCCGAATCGTCGCACAAAATTCTCCCTTATTATTATTGTATTTTAGCGCTCACTGACATTTTTGGCAAGACACAAGCTCAAAGTCCTATTGATGTATACATATGATTGAGTACATTAAAGATGTAACAGATCCCCTGATTCAGATTTATTTTTGGTGTTCGTATTCAAGAGAAATGAGACAACCTTGCGTTATCACTTTAGCATTGGGGCAAATGGAAATATGCGTAACGGGAGATTTAATTATCGCTCATAATAACAGGTGCGTAGCCACTACCAGAAGGCATGTGCTCTTTGCCTAGCATCCTCATTGTAATGGACATTTCAAAAATTTATCATTGACTTTTCCACATATGCTGTATTGTAATGGTATTGTAATTGTAATTTATATGCCATTGTCTTGTAATGATAGTTTAACAGATAGTCTGTGTCCATGTATGTACGATTGTGTCCATGTTTGTATGTTGATAGCACTTAATATCTACTTCGATATCAAAACCGTCATTGAACGACTCACTCAATCATGTCATATTTGTGTCAGTTTGTGGTCCTTTCTGAAACAACAGCGTGAACAAAGCACGTCTCCCTCTCCCGCTGGCGCCGTTAGAAACCTTGCAGCAGACGTTATGATGAGGGTGCAACAAATATTTCTTGTGGCATGGGAATCAGTGACATCCTTCATATTTTCAATGCTGATAGTGTGAAACAGCAAATTGTGTGCAACAAGCAATACTTCAACTTAAACTAGTACTTTCATTGATACCTCTGCAGGGCCCACTATCAGTATTACCCACTGATCCTGTACCTTGTTTCCAAGCACTTGATGATGATGAAATTCTAGCCTCCCACAATGTAACCATGAAGATTGGTAATCAATGAAACAAGAATCCTATTGTTGAGCGAGCCATTCCGGAGCTAGAAGCAGAAATAAAGGGCATTGCTCCCGGTGGGGCAATTGTAATACCTACTCAATTAGTGATGGCAACAGCTACTTTGAACTTTAGAATCCGCTCACAAGGGTTGTCTTCACAGGAAATGCTGTTCATGAGAGACCAATATACTTTTTTGCAAATCAAATCAATTTCTGATAAAGTCCTCATAAACTCTCTAAGAGCTCATATAAGAGCTCACTTGGACCAACACAACATACGGACCAGGTTGCAGCATGGGTTCAGGTCTTGTTTTTCGTGCGAAACACAGCTCTTAGCCACACTACAGGACTTGTTCAGTCTCAGAAATAAAGGCGCCCAAAGTAGACGTAGCAGTGCTAGGTTTCAGCAAGGCATTCGATAAAGTGCCCCACAAGCTGCTCATGTCAAAGCTCACAATTTATGGTATACAAGGAAAAACCCATACATGGATAGATGCCTTTCTATCCAGGCGTACGCAGAGAGTGATGGTAGAGGGCAGTAGTTCCGATAGAGGCACCTGTGACATCTGGCGTGCCACAAGGGACAGTCTTGGGACCTCTACTCTTTCTATTATTTATAAATGACTTGCCATCAGTATTAGATCCAGGTACTAAATGTAGACTTTTTGCTGATGACTGTCTGATATACAGGCAGATCTCTAAATTTGACGATCAGGTTCAACTGCAAAGTGATCTAACTAATCTTAAGAAGTGGAGTGAGATACGGGGTATGCAATTTAATGCCAAAAAATGTAATATAATGACAATTGCTGGATCTACTCCTTTAGTCCATTTTTACCAACTAGAAGGTACAATATTGGAGAATGTGGACTCCTGCACATACTTGGGCGTAAAAATCTCAGCAACATTAAACTGGAGTGATCATGTCAACAACATAACCAAGAAGGCTAACAGTCGTCTTGGTTTCCTTAGGCGGGAACCTGCGAGGTTGCCCCGAAGACTGAAAAAGACAGCTTATACATCTCTAATACGATCTGGCCTGGAGTATTGTGTGCCTATTTGGGATCCATACCTCCAAAAGCACAAGACTGTTGGAGGCAATTCAAAGAGGGGCTGGCCAATGAATGGAAGCCAATTATGAGCCTTGTGCTAGCATTACGAACATGCTAAATGACCTTGAGCTTTAGCTCCTTGAGAAGAGAAGGAATTCCCATCTCACTTTGATGTTCAAGGTGTTGCAGGGTCATGTGCCCAGAAGATATAAATATCACTTTATGCTTTCAGCATGAAGCTGCAGCACCAATGAAGCTCCACCACACAGCACTGCAACTGGTTCACCACTCGCACCATCCCAGAGTGGAACATTTTACCTGCCTTAGTAGCAGTGTTCAAGAGTCAGCTCACATCACTGGCTAACTAGCCAGTCACTCACATTCGCATTATACTCCTCTGTGGTGGTCTGCAGATTATTTACCTAGACCTAGAAACTCTCAACATGTCAACTGCATTGGAAACCGTGGCCCTTGGATGGGCTCCAAGAACCTGCATGCCCAGCCCAGGATGATGCGGGCCGCTTGGCACCAGTACCAGTATTTTACAGAAAGGTGATAGATCTATAGTGTACTTCATAAATGATGGTTCTAAACACCTTCACCTGACAGCTATTTGGTTGCCTCAGTTGAAGAATTATGGTACAGTCTGCAGAAGTTTTCAAGGTCCTCACTGATGAAACGACTCTACCGGGTTAAGTACCTCCTGTTATAAATAGAATACGTGTTTCTGTACCAACACATGAACCAAGAGCTGAAAATACTGACTGAAGTGATGATGACAAGGACCCAGATGATAATTTTCTGCATACCCATCTTTCTCTAGAAATCTCTGGTGAGTGGTGACAATATATTAGGGATGGATGGAGCTACAGACACATCAATCCTCGATCACACTCAAGATGCGTTGCATACCTACCAATCACCTAATAGAAATGAAGGTCATGGCATTGACAATGACACCCCATAGGTGGATCAATCGGGGAACCAAATACCTTCAAAGGACACAACCTCAAATGCTACTGAGGATTCTCTTACCCAAATGAGCAAGCAATCCGTGCGCCGCTCTAGCAGAAAATAGTTTCCAAAGAAACATTATGAGGATTATGTGACCAGCTGGACCTAACATGTGACAGAAATGTGATTTATCATAGTTTTAGTTTTCGTTAGTAATGGTGTATTCTTCCATATATGTTCTTTTTATGTACCTTAGTTATAAATGTATGTACATTAGGCCAACCAAAACATTATGTTTGTTTCCGGTTTCCCCTTATAGATTCTATCATTTTTGTTCTTACTGAAAAGTAGTTAGATGTAGACATACACGTCCAATAAAATATTCGCAAATTTATCCTACCATATCATGTGTAAATATTTTGAGTAAAAAAAGTGTAAATGCAGCCCTACCTAAATTTTTAGACCATTAAAACTTTGAAGTAAGTAAAAATAAAAATCTACCTTCCTACACTTCCTACCCTCCTTTGAATTCCATGGTTACCGGAAACGAACATTCTATTTTGTTTGGCCTTAGTGTAGATATAGCCCTATACACTTGGTGAAAGAATCCTCTAATTAACCCTCTAATATAAATACATTTTTCATGTCATGTTAATTGTGGATTAGTTATGTTCATTGCAAAGTGAAGGAAAAAGTGCCAGGGTATTGCTGTGTACGGACATAGTTTCATGTACAGCATATAAACCTGGTGCAGTGTATTGCATTATGTACTGTGTTGTACAGTATTCATGACCATTTTTTAGTTGGTGTTTCAATGTTGGAGTGTTAAAATTGTTTGCTTTAATCTTGAATAAAAGCTCTCAAGCAGATCACCGGTGTTTTATCGTAATGGCACATAGGAATTGTATCCGCATCACATATCAGCAACGTCCAGATGTCAACTAATTAGCTATGCAGCTAAATGTTATGGCATGCACATCTAGCAGTAACTTTTGAGACGAATTAAGATCACCCACAGTCCTACTAAGTACCCAGGTATCAACGAAAAATGCTGCAATTATTGCTACAACCCTAGGGTGAGTTTACTGGTGAGAGAGAGATGAAATCAATAAAACCAAAATGGTTTATTGAATATTCTAATCTTAATGAATCATTAACAAGAACGCCAAGTAATCACCTTCTGTGTCCCACTTATTAACTGCTTGCCTTTATCATGCTTTTAATAGAAGCCATGATTCATCTATGTAAAAACTGTTTTAAAGCCAATTGAATTGTTGCACAAACTATGGCAGTCAATAACATTTCTATAGCTATAAATTATAAGAAAAATATATGTTAACTGCTGTTTTAATTACATTTACACACCTGCAAGAAATAGAGATTTCCACGACAGACACTGGATTATGGCTACTTCCTGGATCCATAGATGTCATGCCCATCTCATGCATGACATTAGAAGCAGCATTAAGCTGATGTGCATCCACCGTTTTTCGTGACATTTCCAATTTCACCATACACACAAAACCATGGATAAATTATTGATAATCCAATTGTATTTTTCAAATAACTACTGTTTACTTAAGAATCCAATCAATTGGAGAATATCAGAATTTCATATTTCCATCTTGAAGCATTTCACAATGAATTAACTCTTCGTAGTGGTAGAAATGAAAATAAAAAGTATCATATTATTGAATATGTGTACACCTAGATCTAATCTTGTTTTTAAGTACTTGACAGAATCAGAAGTAGGGGAATTTCCTTTGAGGGAAATTCTTCCACCAAAGTATTGAATGTATTTGAATGAAATTTTGTCAGTAAATGACAATACGTCAAGAACCCTGTTTTAATATACACATATTTTATATATTTTGCCAAAATTGAGCTATGAAATGAATCTGAAATGCGATATTTTAAATATTGATTGTAGATGTTGGGGCTGTCATTCAAACATAAGTTTTTAGACCGACACGTCACAAAAGTATGTTGGTGATGGTTTGAAAACTTGTCAAATGACGGCGACTGCATATGTAGGATACTTGAACTTAAATACTTAAGTGCATCTGTCCCATCTTTATGAACCACTTACTATTCAGACTTAATTAGAGGAGGTTCCTACACATATACTAGTACTGACTGATTTTAATCCCTTTTAATATTCTGATTCTCTCAAGTACATGAAAAAACAGTTCCGGAAAAGGTAAACAGCATTATAAATAAATATACTACTTAATGCGTACTAAACTACTAAATTCTACTGATAGTGATGAGATAGCTCGAGAGTGATATATCATACTAACTCCTCTAACTCTATATTTGCTCTAAATATTTACTTAACACAGCTAAAAACACAATCCTCTCATTTATTCAAAAGTACTTGAATTTTCAATACTTGTATATCAAATAAAACATATAAATACTGATATATGTCAACTCTTGCATAATCCACAATTAAACAATATATAAACATATATACCATGCCCACTCAACCGTGACACTACATTTCAATTCATGAATCATGTTATGATTAAATTGTCATAAAATATCCAAGCTGTTTACCGTCATGACACTAACAAATGTATACAAACATATTCCTTGTATAGTGAATATAGTTATGATTTATCCTGTACCTGCATGATATCGTGAGTTCCACTTGAGTACAAGGAATTGCGCCTACGCCAGGAGTGAAATTTGGTGGACCGTCCATGTTTATTGCTGATGCACTGTGGGATGGCAGGTGCTTTCTGCGCAGCCGCACATCGAGCTGTCATTTTGGCACATGCATGGTGGACATTTTGGCAAATAACATAGTTTGATAGTAATTTCAACGTTCAAATGGCCTGATAGCGTTATTAAAATCATGTTTTCTGATACTTTGATTTAGCGAGCACATAGATAACTAATAAATATGGGTGTGCAGGATTTACAAGATTATGTAGAGACTGGTTGTAGTGAGGCGTGTAAGCCGGTCGACCTGCTGAAAATCGCACGGGGGCTGGCCCTCAGTAAGGCAGGAAAGAGGCGTGGTCCCACAAACCTGTGTCTTGTAGTAGACGGAGAAAGTTGTTTGGATAGACTATACGGGGGCTATTATTCAGATTGGGCATGCGGTGGTCAATGGAACCGTATGGTAGAATTTCTTGGAACACTCATTCAAGCATGTCATGCTGCTCATATGGAGCTGGTTGTCTTCTTTGATGGTGCCCTTGATAAACAACAAGTGAAAGAATGGCACAAAGATCAAATTTCTCTTAAACGTAATGCAGCACAAGTTTTTAAACATGTAAACAACAAAGCCACACCACCACCTAAAGTATGGTGGGTACCTCCGATGGGTCTTCGCAGCATGCTACGAATGGCACTTCGTCAATATGGTGTTACAGTTGCAAGTTCAATGGATGATCACAAACAAGAAGTCATTGGCTATTGTATGGAAAATGGATTCTACGGTGTTATTGCACAAAATGCAGAGTACATTACTTTTAACCCTCCACATTATTATTCCTCTCAACATCTGAAGCTCACATACAAGGGTTGCTTGGAAACAATTGAATATGTGAATGATGACATTGCCAAATTGTTAGATCTCCATCCAAAGCGCTTCTGTGTTCTTGCAGCTTTATTAGGTATTGTACTAACCAATTCTAATTGCAACTATTGTTATGTATGATTCAAACATTATTACTTCTATTCCTGTATCAAACATGAATATTCTATAATGCTTGTAATGAATTAATGCATACTTCTATGTATGGGTCTGGTGAAAGGTGTTGAGCAAACCTACCTCCAACAGGTTGCACACTGCTGCGTTGTACCTACGTCAAATAGGTACTGGTCTGGCAAGCGAACAATAATGTGAGTGATAAGCATATCCATGCTACAGTAGCAGCAACATGCTGTACTGAAAGTTGATAAAGATGCAGTGTGACAAGGATGCCAATGACCTTAATTTGTGTAATTGATGTAAAGTCGACTGAGATTATTGATAGTACTATACTATACTATAGTACTATAGTTCTTGTGTGCTTCCGTGGCCGAGCGGATAGGGAGTTGGACTCATGACCAGAAGGTCGTGGTTTCGATTCCCGGTCGGGTCTGGTGGTAAGTGCAAACTTACCTCTAACAGGTTGCACACTGCTCCGTGGTACCTACACGTTAAATAGGTACAGGTCAGGCGAGTGAAGGCAAATGTGTCTGTGAATGATTAGCACGTCTGCGCCACTTCGGCAGCAATTGTGCTGTATGCTCCCCGGGGAGTTGAGAAAGATATAGTGCTGCTAACGGCCTGGTGTGAATGTAAAGTCATTAGAGCACTAGAATCATGACTCTAAACCACCACATTTACATTTATTTTTATTTACATTACTATAAAACTTGTACATATACATTGACATTTAATGCATGTATTGGTTATTTTAGGTGGTCACATTCTTACAGAGGAAGACTTGGAACAATTTTTAAAAGAAAAGTCTGAAATGCCTGGATGTGATGACACGTCAAAAGTAATTGCCTATTATAAAGAAATGTACAGTTGCATTATGAACTGCGAAATTAGCTTCTTATTATTTCCTGCATATCAATTTAATTGAAATATGTTTCAGATCCCAAAAGGTGCTTTGGTTAAAGGTGTTGTTGGTTTTGTTAGAGGGCTTGATTCAGTAGAAGACCTTCAAGCCATTGGCCAACAGATATTTGGGTAAATAATTTACAATATTTAAATTTCAGACCATTTCACATGAGCCATGTTTTAACTGTTATGTATTAAATTCAGAATACCTCATAGTAAGTATTTCCACAGTATAATTTTACATGCTTAAGACCATATTTAAAATCTCATCATTATAAGCAATTTTTTTTTCCAATCTTAGGAGTGATGTAGACAAAATAAATCGATTCAAAGAAGCAGTTCAGTACTATATGAATGGTACTTTGGAAGGTTATATGAGATTTAGAAATCGTCAGTACAGTAAGTTTTCCTTTTGAAATTCTCTAGCTTAATATTGATCTTTTATAATATTAGTGTTGTCAGAGGCTGTTAATTTTGTGCAGGTGATTATGGTCCAGGCAGACAACCTGGATCATATCCTGAAAAAAAATCTAAACCCTCAAGACCAGCAAACTCTTCCTCGCCCAAATCAAAGACTGAAGAAACAATTACTGCAGAAGTATCAGTTAAAACAGCGGATGATGATGACGAGGAGGAAGATGATTCTTCTAGTGACAAAGGTGACAATGAAGATTGGGGTGATGGTGATTCAGAGGTACTTCAGCCTTGTTCAATATCATTTTATATATAAATGTATATATTTTGTACATGTCTTTCTGCAACAAATTTCTGAAGTAAGAATTAAAAAGATATTTACATTCTGTTCTATTTTACAGTCAAAACAAAAAGAAATCAAGCCATCTTCACCTTATCTGGAAACTGAATCAGGATATTTCAAAGATAACAGTGTGAAGAAAGATGATGTGTCTGTTCCACAAATCAATGTCCAAGAACCTGGTGCTACAGGTTTAGAAGATAAAGTTTCTAAACTTGATCTAGAATCTGATGGTAACCTTCATTTTTTGACAGTGACAGCTAATTAATGTTTCATGTTTGAAATGGAAAATGAATTTATCAAATTTGTAAATACAATTAAAAACATGCAGGCTTCAGTCTGTAGAGTGCTGTACCGCATCTTTGACAAGTTTTTATGTATGTCATCTTATGGTGTGCCTGTTTTGTTTATTATTTCAGAGTCTAAATCTGATAAAAAACAAAAATCACAAAAATCCAGTTCTCAGCCAAGAAAGTCTGATCGTTTAAAAGTTCCTCCAGAAGTTCTGAGAATTGCCACAGATAGACACATGAATGGGCTGATGCATCCTTGGGTTCATCAGATGCTAACAAAGGTGGCATTTGATTCAAAATTCAGCTAGATGACAAGAATTTCTCATATATATTTTTTTTTATATTTGTTTAATCATACAAATTGAAACTTAGTATAAGATAACTTAGCTATATTTGAAAATCTGAATTCTCAAGGAAACCCCATACGTCACATGATCACCCCACCGTGAGGTGATAACATTGACACATGACCATATAAATGCACGGGAAAGTGGCCGTTTTTGATGTGATATTTCTGTGCTTAAAGTTGCTAGATTTTGTTAGTTGTGAATTAAAATACGTTGTATATGTATCATTGTATAACACACTGGACAGGTTTTAGAGCAGAGGCTGCTAATGAAAGTTTCCTGGGGCTTTGAAATAACCGACGTTAATACAGCAAATACCGTCCGAGTACCTTGCCAAACATTCACTTGAATCACTGTACGCAGTGTTTGAAACTCGCAGGAAAAAGTTCGGGCCCAACAGGGCCCTTAACTTTAAATAGTTGGGGGCCGTGATCACAAGTTGAGGGCCCTGTTGTGATGTGTGTTTGAAATATTGGCTTAAAAAAGTGGCAAAGTATGGAATTCACTCTGACCAATACGCCAAAAATAGTTAAGGGACACGGGCCCTCCAGACGTTATCTTGTTTACATCAATAAGGCACACGTGTTTTTTTGTTTATGTTCAATACGGCACACGTGCGTTTGCTGTCACTGCTAGACCCGCACCGACAGGAAATGGAAGTGAGGGTTTTCTTGAGAATAGGTTAAAGTTTAACATCAATTGTAGTTAGCAAGAAAATTTAAACAAGAAAATTTTGCTTATATAAAAAATAATAATTTTAAGGGAGAAATTAAAGTCGACAGCAACATGGAAGACGAAAATAATCGTGATTTTCCACCAATGAACGAGCTGTTTAGAGGCATCAGACAAAATGTTTTTGCTATATTGTTTGATCTAAACAAACAATGGGCTGCATATCGAAAAGCCATGAAAAGTAAGGTTATTGTATTTTGTACATAATGCGTTACTCAAGTAAGACTTAAATGTGTGTTATATTTGCTAAATATTCTAGCTTTAGATTGCATTTACTTGTGGCATTTGCTATCAAAGATGGATTGGCAAAATGCTGTTTCTGACTATTGTTTACTGTTTTCCATCTTTTTAAACAGCGGGTACTGAACCACGTCCTGAAAAGCCAGATATCACATTCAAAGAATGGCTTATTCCTCGAGGAGCCCCTGCAAATCCGTCTTGTGAAGTAGTACATGCTGAACCTCTTGACTGGCTGGCTCCAGGAATACACAGGTATACAGTTTCATGATGGAAATTGCGACTTCAGCATTGTCTGACTTTTGCCTTCTAAAGTTTGAATTTGAAATCATCGGTTTGTATTCAAAGATAGTAGATATCACTTGTTTATAATATAATTTTCAGACTGTGGCTTGGGCAGAATGTCGAGGATAAGAACCGGCGGCTGCGTGCTTTCCTCTCGTGTATGAACAGTGACGTGCCATTCATGCTGAATACATCCTATGTACCTCAACATATGATTCTTCTCTGTGCTTCACTGAGGTAAATAAGAAGAAAATAAAGATGTGTAACATTTAGAAGGTTCTTTCATGTATATTTGAAAGAAGTATGAAGATATTTGTGACAAAACTCACTATCAACCCTCTGGATGGCCCACTGGACCATCTGCCAATGGTATAAAGTGCTCAATGACAGTTTCAACAATGTTCGTCCATGGGTTCAATCTGGCTTATGATATTTTAAATGTTAGTCCTTTGGAGAAAGGAATCTTCTTACACCCAACTTAATACAATATCTATGATTCATTAAAATAACTTTTGATTTATTTCATTAATCATAACATATTTTCGGATAAAAGATGAATTTTATATTTATTTAGATACCTGGTGTTGTATAGTGATCAACGCGTATTGCGCAAACATGAGTTGGATGCTTTCTTAGCCACAGCGGTCTCCCCTCTCCTGCATGATGTTGAAACTATGCAGGAAATGAAAGTATGGTTTGAGAATGTTCATTTGTTGCATTTTGAAAGAACTTTACATGAGTAATAGAAAAAGTAGAATGTGCCTTTTAAATTAATAGTTGACGCCTGAGAATCATTACTGATTCCAACGATGCTCAAAACTCAAAGAAAACATAATTGCATGTATTGTGTTCTTAGTTGCCAATGATCAACAGCCGCGGAGTTCAGCTTGGTGCAATATTTATGAAAGGCATTGAGCATGCAGTCTTTGCTAATGATGCTGTTGGTGCACCCATTCCATGGCATATGTGCTGTCCGTGGCTGTTCTTTGATGGGAAACTATTCCATTTCAAACTTCTCAAAGCAAACAACAATACTCCTCTAATTGATATCTGTGATGGACATGTAAGTGGAGTGACTTTTGTATATATTTATATTAAAATTTTGAAATATTCATATAGAAATTATTTGTTTCTTTTATGTTCTACTTGTGCATTTATTCCAGTTAACAGTTGTACTAATCGATGGTCTGTTTTCTTATTTCATTTTCCAAGGTTGAGCAAGTAATGAGAGTTGAAAGAATGAGACAAGCCATTCTTCAAGGAGTCCCTCTTGATCTTGCATTTGCAAAGCCTGCCTTGCCAATGATGCCACCAAATCCATTTGGACCTCCAATGTATCAAGTGAGCAGATTTTTTTTTTCAACATTGATCCCTCAAATATTTTTTTATCTTCATTGATAATATATTGATATATGTAAATTTTCTTTTCTTTCATTGATTCGTTAGGGAATGAATATGCGGCCAGCTGGAGCACCACCAGGGATGCATCAAGGTGGACCTCCTATGAATTATGGGGGCCAATTCGGTGGTCCTGGGAACCCACAAGGACCAGGCAGGAATAACATGGCAGCCAGTCGTGGAAGAGGTCTGCTAGGAGAATTTGGTACAAGTACAGCCAACTCTTCAGTAGATGTTGTGGTGCTTTGTTTTTGTAGAATTTGGAAGTTTAAATCTTTTTTCTTTTCCTTTTTCATATTATTCACTTTCAAAACTTTGGATTGGAGGAGTTGTATGTTAGCAATTATTTTAAGAATACTTAGAATTTATATCTAGAACCACAATTATTCGCTTTATTTTGATATATACCACAGATGCTTTGGTGTGAAAGATGGATAAGTGATCATGAAGAATGCAGTGTTTAGTTGTACCATGACTATGTACGAATTCGTGAAACGCTATTGGTAACACTTTGCACGCTTTAATCTTGCTTTTGAATTCTTGTCTTAAAAGATTTTTATACCACATAATACTGAAGTTGTTAGCTGTACTTTATAAAACAGACCAGTGCCTAATAAGTACTACTGTAAATCTTGTGTGTTCTTTTGCATCTTTTGCTTCAAATCTTCAATTTGTGACTTGGATACTGTACTTGTTAGGTCTGTCCTGTCAAAAAAATATTTTAAAATAATTAGCTTGCACAATAACATATAATACTGCATGTTTTTGAGGGTGTACTTTATGATATGCTAGGCTTTTACATTCTAATAAGATATAAGGATGCATAAAAGGCAAATATATAGTATAAATGACAGTGTTAAAGGTTATGCTCAGTGGCCAAACAAGTATGTTTTGATAGAAGAAATATCTGTTTTGTGCATTCTGAACATTGCAATGTAAGTCCAGTTGATTTTCATCTGACGTAACTTGCACGATGCACGTAACAAGTCACCTATCTTGCCAATGCTAAATGTGACGTCTGTCGCTGGAAATCCACAGTATTTCTGGTGAAAGTCATTCAATTGTGCAACCTCACGTGACCTTGTGTTTTAGTTAAGAAGACAGCATGGCATTATTTCATAGCTTATATATTGTATTTGAAAAATTTTAAATGTTAATTTTCTTACACTTGCAACAGAAATGACATCTTTTATTGATACCAATGTTAAAAGGTGAACTTTATTTTTGGCTGAGCAATATCTTTAATTACTAGTGTGCTATGGCAGTCTTAACTTATGATATTCCTGATCTATGTAATGAAGATGGCAATATATCGACGTATTGATTTTACCAAGACCACCAAGTATGATAGTATAAATGTTTTTTAAAATTTTATATGTAATTTCATCTTTGGCTTTTCTTATAATTGTTCAGGTCATGCTGGTCAAGTGGATAGTCGTGGAGGTCAGTTGCAGATTGCTGGTGTTGTAGTTGGCAACTGGGGACCTAATGTCAACAATCAACAGGTGACATAAGACCACAATTTCATAATGATTTATCTACATGTATGACTAATATATATCAATTCTACTCTCACTGTTCTACCTGTTCTACTATTCTACTGATAAATATTTGTGTGTGGACGGTTCGAGAAAATTGTGACCGGTTAATCGGCTCTATGTAACCGAACCGTAACCGATTAACTGTAGTACTGTAGATCTAGATACGTAACACCTAGTTTTTAGTACGATACTGCGACTGGATATATTGATTGGACACCCTGTATCAATTAACGTTTGAAAAAAAATTGAAGTTTATGCATTTCGTCTTTTATGTTCACCAGCAAGGCTATTTGAACTGTCAAAAATGTTAAATCACGCAAAATTAATGAAATATAATATGGATATATATATAGCTTGGGCATGAAAATAATCATCAAAATCAATAACCGGTTTGTCTATGTAGGGACCGGTTATGCTTAAAAAATCGACCGTAGCCGGTTATCCGGTTAACCGTCCACATACTAATAAATATGCGTAGGTCAAAAGTTTGAACATAACATTGATGTTTTAAGGTGATTAGTATTATTCAGTAATGGTTATGAATGAGCTTCATTTTTAAGATCTTGTTCACTTAACCTCCTTTAAGCTAGTAGGATACAAATAATGTTTATAGCCCATTGTTTAAACGAAAAATGATTCTAAGAAAGTTATTTTCACCATCGGAGGTTCATATTATATATCTTTATGCAAAATCATTCGCATTTGTCAAATTGATTTGACAGGTAAGAGACACAATTTAAAAAAAAATTGATCTGTCACTATGTTATGTTATTGTAGTAATGTCTTTAATCCCTACGATTTCATTCTAAACTTTTTGTTTTACTTTTAAGATTTTGGTTAAGTGTGAGATATTCTATAGCAGGGTGGCCGGCCTATTGGTGGCCGGGGCAGCGGTGATGGCAATGGTGGAGGGGGACGTGGAGGTGGCAGCCAGCAACCTCATGTCACATCTGTTGGCCCTAGGCGCGGAGGTCGTGGAGTAGTATCCACACCTGCCTATAGAGGTGGTCGTGGAGTACCGAAATCCTCAAATAGAGGTGCACCTTCAACAAGAGTACAGGTCAGAAGACGGTGTACACTATTTCTCAGCTGTCAGTGATCTAAGTTACAGCTATGTATAGGATTTTCCCTTACAGTAGAATTATTGAGCAATACTATATGTGCCAAGTAAATAGATTTGTGGAATAATCAAATATATAATTTGGAATTTTTATTTGCAGAACAATAATAGTCCTTACAACAACAACCAGAACAACTATTCTTCTAACTATGGTAGAAGCAATAATATGAACCCAAGTGGCCCTGGTGGAGACTTCTATAGCAATCCCCATAACCAATATGGTAGTGGAAATAGTGCAAATACAAGCTCATATGGTGGTCACACTAATCCATATGGTGGAAGTCCTAGCCCCAACTATGGTAGTGCTGGTAACTATGGTACAAGCAACTTTGGTAACATTAGCAGCAATCAATATGGCAGCGGGAACACCAATAATTATGGTGAGTCTATTATGTTAAGATATTAATGAATTTTTAAAAAATTTACAATATGAGGGTCATGGATAGTATTTAGAAGAAATTAGAAGAAAACATTACGGTTTTCAGCGCATGTGGAGAATGTTTTTATTAAATCATGATAATTTATCGCTTTGCAAATGCCTGAAGTGTATTTGTTTATTTTTTGACTGAAATTTGGAACCTGATGCACATGGCACATGCAACTTTGAAAATGGTTTTATAATGATTTATCCCCAAGTAAGCTGTTAAATGTTTATATTTGTATCATTTATTGCCTTCTTGAAGATGAAGAGCTATCATTTTAGTGTACAATGATGGGACGTAATAGAAATACATCTTTCAAAATGTTGCGTCCAAAATGTCAAAATGATTTGATGGTGACTAATATCAGTTGTTTGAAATAGATTATAGAAAATTAAATCCATAATCCTTGGCTTACATTGCAAAAATAAGACTACATTTCTTAAAGGGACATGAACAGCAACCACCTCAGACAATTTCACTTAATAATTTTTTTTTTCTTATATACATGTTGCACCTAATAACTTCCAATTTTACAATCATTAACACGCGTTTGATAAAAAAATATAAATAAATTAAAACAGAGAGAAAAACGAGTTGATTGACATTGAAAGGTTCCGTACTAACAATATGACTGTAGCCTTTATCACTCGTGTGCCGCAAGCCGAAATTTGCGTCTACGCAATGTTAATTAAGGCTGATAGAATAATAATATTGACATCGTGAATGTGTGGGTACAAAACATCTTCCCAGAGTTAAAAAAGGTTTAATTACAATGAACTGGAATGATTCAAATAGATGAAAATATATACAATCAACTGACTCGGCAAGTACCATTTACATGACATAAATTGATGATATGCGTTGAATTTCACCTGTGCGTGTCTATTTAATACACCTGTCAATTTATAGAAAGAAAATTGATATGCATTTCTGGAGGCTGTTAAAGTTTATGTATAGACTCGCGGATCTTTCTGCGAAACTGGTGTTCATCGCACTCCACAACCTTGAAGTACTTCGGAGTGATCTTATGTCCCGTATCTTGTATCAAATTTTGTACTACAGGTCCAGAGAAAGCACCTTGGACTAATGGATTGATATTTTGGTTACAGGAATGAGCAACACTAACCAATTTGGTGGTAGTACCAGCAATCAGTTTGGCATGACAAGTCAATATGGTGGAAATCAACAAGGCCACCAGTATGGACACAATCAGTATGCTGCCAATCGAAATATCCGTAGTTCAGGTATGCAAAAAATACATGCTCTTATCTGATGGAAGAACATATGCAAGAAAAATTTGTGCATCAAATAACCTAATAGACAATAATTTATAGTTAACTTCAACTTAGATTAATCTATTCCATTCATTATTTATTTTTATTTTTTCTATTCTTTTTGCAATATGTTGTAATGAAGAATGTTGCTTAACCCTTTGTTGCCGGCCCATGTGAAATGAAGAGCTAGGCACGGGATTTTAGTGTGCTTTAACTGGTAATTCTGGCAAAAAAGGACAAGAAATCAAAGCATCTTTTTCAAAATGTTCTGGCGAAAATGACACCAAATGATACTGGTGACTGAATAAACAACACATTCCGTTTTAAATTTTGTGGCAAATAAGAATTAAATAACTAATATTTGATTATCCATTTTGGGATTACGCATCTAACAGATTTTAAAGCGCCATGTATTTCTCCATAGACAAATTATATACCATTGAATCGAAAGCCTGCGCTCTCTGGTGAGAACAAGTTTTGATTTTAATGATACTAAGCAAATAAAGGTGCAGAATACATCATTGACACTTTTTTATCGAAAAATTTAAATAAATCAAAAAAGTGCGCATTTAATGTTTTAAAGGCTAAAGTGCCGCGCACCTATAGATTGACATTTGCGGCATTTAATTTTAATAATGAGAGCGCATGCATAATATTTGCTGCAAATTGCAATGGCTGTCAGGTGAAAAAAAATGAAAAGTATAAAGTTTTCAATAATTATTTCGAGGATATAATATGCTAAAACATGAATTCACACAGTACCACATAAACATTTTATATGATAAAAGTTGCATCGTTTAACATCGTGTTCCAACCTGAAATGTACCGTTTTTTGAAAGAAAAATGAATGTCAACATTGAAAGTTTATGTAACTGATTCCGTATTGAAATTTATTATATATTTAGTTTGATTTATGCTGTTTATGATTGCCTGATGCAATGGCATTTTGTATGATGGCGGAAGTGACAGAAAAACATCTTTATAATTGTGAACTCAAGCTGTCATTTCAAACCGAGAGCAAGACAAGCTCGATGTTACGAACAAATTCTAGAAAAAATAAAACCATAATATTCTTACCATGGGCTAAAAATAAGAAAGTATATACGATTCTGAATGCACACATGAATTTATGTAGAAAATAAGCTTTTTTCGTGGCTCCAAAAAAGTTTTTATCTTGGACCTAACTGCCAAAAATAGAGACCATGTCAACAATAAGACTTTTTTCCCAATTCCATACCCTCATAGAGACTACTTCGAACCTAAAAGAGACCACCTGTATTGAGACCACAAAGGGCTAAGGCCCTGCTTCAAAGTGGTCCTATAAGTTACAAATTTTGTTTAAAATACAGTGAACCATTGGATTCAGTATACTAAACAGCTAACCTTGGGATGATGCCACCTTTATAAAGAGGTAGAAAATTTCGTGAATTCGACTTTTTCCAATTGATATAGTTAAATGGAGACTAGGGTTGTAAAACCTGTCTTCAGCTATATCTATCGTTGGCTAAGGCCCTGCTAAAAGTGGTCCTATGAAAGAGAGAAGTTATACTACCTGCCCCTATATCCAGTGAACCATTGGGAAATTCACATATAAATTACTAAGGTATAAGTCATTATTAATTTGCTGCACTGACCATCAAGTTGATAATATTTTCTAGGGCAAAGCAATCCCAGTCGTGGTGGCGGACGTGTAGGTCGTCAAGGATATGAATCTGATGTGACTCGAGTTACTCTAGAGCAAAGATCAAGAGCCCAAGGTGGTGCCGGTAGAGGTTGCACAGTGGAAAACCCCATAAAGTAAGTGACAACAAACTTCACTTTGCTCACCCATTATAAATGTTTCTGAAAAGGCAATGTTGCTATACAGTTATTTCAATTTTTTTGATATGAGAAAGTGTCAATGAACATTATTTCAATCCTTTTGAAGTATTGTAGTTTTATTATTGTTTTTCAATTACTTTTCTAATAATGACCAATCCACCTTTTCCCAATGTTGTGCTTTGCTCTTTCCTTTTTTTTTAAATTATTTTCTTTTAGCAGCAATGTGGTGTCTGTCCATGAGTTGATGCAGCAGTCACCTGACCTTCCAGATTTACACATGAATGGCAATAATGGGCGTGAAATTGGAACATTTGCTGACGTTGATGCTGAGCTGGCCCTCGCTGACATGAAAGGTGGTGACCAATTTCTTAGTATGTCTTCAATGTAAAGCGGCAGCCTCAGCCATGGTTTCAAAGTCTGCAATCATTTGTTGTAGGCTCTGTTGATATTGAACAATGTTGTTATTAAATAGTTATTATAATTAGATTCAAAGAAATGTGTGATATGAACTACTAGTGAGAGATATAGAAGATATCAGTGATCATGAATCAATGGATTATCAAACCTTATAGCAAAAAAGCAGATCAATGATCAGTGCCTCATGAACAAACCAGAACATTACTTCTACATGTCTGGATATATTGACGGTGCAGTTCATCTATTTGATCATTTTGCTTGTTACCATTCTTGTTGATTACTGCTTTTTGTTAACATTTGTTGAAATTGACCCAATGTGAGTCATGTGATGATCCGGTGATCCACCACCAGATGTTTCCACAGGAGTGTGAGAACAACAAATTATCCATGAAGCATCTGTTAGCTGCAGGCTCTCAGGGTCAAGTTGAGTTGATGTTTATAGGCTTGACTCCACTCAGACCTGCAGACATGTATGATGTCTTATTTTTGAGGGCATTTTTTATACAATCATAACAAGAAATGTATTTTTGTACATTTCTATGGTTTGAGGCAGTGATGATGCTGTTTCTTGTTAACAGGCATATGGCTAGGTGATAATGTTGATAGGAGTGAATGTGTCTGCTATTGCCATTTCAATATCTGCAGTCTGTAAGTAAATCAAGGTTTTGATGAAAATCATTCTGTACAAGATTTGTACTGTGAAGAATTAGAATGGCAATGGCCGCACATTGGAGGAGTGAGTGCTTGTCATGGTTAGCTGAAGCAAGCTCATAACTTTCCACTCATAATTAATATAATGTAAGAAAGTTTATCGAAATTTTATCTCCGTGGAATATGGATACCTTACAGAACCTATAACATAGCACACCCACATTAAATTTTAGTTATTATATGTACATTTGATATCATTATACCTTATGAAAGTAAAATTGTTAGTGCATATTAGGTCTTAAGTATATCACTAGCTTTTTAAATTGATATGGTCATATATATTATATTGGTGTTGAATTTGTAAAACGTGATGGTTTATGATTTCTGCAATGTTCCTGCTAGTTGTAAGGAGCATTATGTCGTGTTTAAGATTATGTGAATAATCAAATGCTTTTATTGTTTCCGGTACTTTGAAAAGTATTAATAAGGCAGGTATATAAAAGGGTGTTCCTCTGTTTTGGAGCACAGATACTATATATATTTTCTTTAAAGTCATAATTAAACGCTGTTGTATATTTTCTAGTACTTTACCTGCTTTTTTTTTTCAAATTGTGAATTCATAATTAAAGGCATTTGATAATTACTTAATGGTGTCATTAAACCTCATTTCAAAGATTTCACTAAGATTAAGCTCAGTTGTGCATTTGTATAACTATCAATGGGTTACACATTTTAGAAGCTTATTTTAGAGTTCGAAATAAAATTTACTCATACTAATAAGAAATGTTTACATATATTATATTATAATAATTGTTGTGAAGTGAATGAACTCTTATTACATAA
>CM032663.1:42612123-42718965 GCA_019095985.1 Streblospio benedicti | reverse complement strand
TTTCTTGTGCTTCTTTAATTTCGGTCAACCCAACCATGTCTTCATACTTCTTTAACCAATTATCTATACGACCTGCAGTTACATTGTTGATAACCTCATCAGCCCTTGCATATCCTGTTATGCTAGACAGCTGTTTAGACGTAATTAACTTTCTTGAATACGAATGATATCGAATAAACCTCTTTAAAAGTAATCCACTTCCTCTTATGGCAGCCATGATTTTACTTGCGATTTTGTTAATAAATCTACCATGGAAATTTTGACGTGAAATATTTATTTAGAAAACTGAGTTCAGGGAACGAGTATTAGACTATGCATAATATTCTGAATTGTAGAACTCTTATGCATTCGGTGCCCTTTCTAACCGGATATTACATTATATCACAAAATGCATAGATAATTTTAAATAGCACACTGCATGACAAAATGTATGAAGACATTATAGTAGAAAATTATTAACCAGCAGTTGCCATGATTCATGAACAGAGACCTAATAAACTCGTCACTAGTTGCTCACTTACTTACCTTTTTGGTTATGAGATCAGGCCGACCTGTGCTTCCATACCATACCATACCACTTTGACAGGAAGTTGTGTAATATTTTTACTTTTCTTAACATCTAGTGTTTATTCCGATTATTCTGATAGGATGAAGACAAGATTTTCTACAATCGATATAAGGGCCTCAATCTCTGAAATAAATCAGAGATTGATAGGCATGCGTGTGGCTAACATTTATGACATAGACAACCGCACTTACCTTATAAAGTTGGCCATGCCTGATAATAAACAAATGCTTCTGATTGAATCTGGAAATAGAATTCACTCTACAGAATTTGATTGGCCGAAAGGAATGATGCCTTCTGGCTTTAGTATGAAGCTGAGGAAGCATTTACGAACGCGTCGCCTAGAAAAAATTACTCAGCTTGGTATTGATAGGATAATAGATCTTCAGTTTGGGAGTGGAGAAGCCAGTTACCATATAATAGTTGAGTTGTATGATAGAGGAAATATAGTCTTAACAGATCATGAGTATATCATCTTAAACCTCTTGCGGGCCAGAAATGATGACAGCCAAGATGTTCGAATTGCTGTCCGTGAAAAATACCCAATTGAATTAGCCCGACAACCAGAAGGTTGTATTGAACAAGAAAAGTTGATTGCAATTTTAATGTCAGCTAAAGAAGGAGATCAAATTAGAAAAATTCTAAATCCTCATCTTGTTTATGGACCAGCAGTTATCGAACATTGTTTAATTGGAGCTGGTATTTCTCCAAATTCAAGGCTAGGAAAAGAGTTTATAATTAACAATGACATACAGAAACTTTTGGCCGCATTAAAAGAAGCAGAAGATGTATTACATGCGATGGATAGGGGATGTAATAAAGGATATATTATCCAGAAACGTGAGGCTCGCCCTGCTGTAGAAGCTGGTGAAAATCCAGAATATTTAACATATCAGGAATTTCATCCAATGCTCTATCGGCAGCATGAAAATTCATCCCATTTTGAAATGCCAACATTTAATAAAGCCATAGATGAATTTTTTTCTAAAATAGAAAGCCAAAAAGTTGATACCAAAGTGCTCCAGGCTGAGAGATCTGCACTGAAAAAATTGGAAAATGTTAAGAAGGATCATGAGAAACGTCTGGTGGCTCTTCAAAGTGAGCAAGATATTGATAAAAAGAAAGGGCAACTGATTGAACTTAATTTATCATTGGTCAACCAGGCAATTACAGTTGTTAGAAGTGCTTTAGCAAATCAGATAGATTGGGTAGATATTCAAAATCTTGTTCAAGAAGCACAGATTGCAAAAGATCCAGTAGCATCCTGTATTAAAAGTTTACAGTTAGAAACTAATCATATAACTCTTTTTTTGAAGGATCCTTATGATCATGAGAGTGATGATGACGGTGAAGACAATGACAGTCTTATTCCTATGAAAGTTAGTATTGATTTGAGTTTATCTGCCCACGCGAATGCGAGGAAATATTTTGACATGAAAAAAAATGCAGCAGTAAAGGAACAAAAGACTATGGATGCATCAGGAAAAGCTCTTAAGTCTGCTGAAAAGAAGACTAAACAAACGTTGAAAGAAGTTCAAACAGTTGCAACAATTAACAAAGCTAGAAAAACATATTGGTTTGAGAAGTTCTTGTGGTTCATTACATCTGAGAATTATTTGGTTATTGGAGGTCGTGATCAACAGCAAAATGAACTCTTAGTTAAAAGATACTTAAATGCAGGTGATTTGTATGTTCATGCTGACTTGCACGGTGCTAGCAGTTGTGTATTAAAAAATCCTACAGGCGGAGATGTTCCTCCAAAATCTTTAAATGAAGCTGGTACCATGGCTATTTGTAATAGTGCTGCATGGAATGCAAAGGTAGTTACAAGTGCATGGTGGGTGTATCATTATCAAGTATCTAAAACAGCCCCAACAGGAGAATATCTCACTACAGGAAGTTTTATGATTAGAGGAAAGAAAAATTATCTCCCGCCGTCTTACTTGATTTATGGATTTGGATTTTTGTTCAAACTAGATGAGGAATCCATTTTTAGACATAAAGGTGAACGCCGTGTTAGAACTTTAGATGATCTTGAGAGTATAGAAGAGGAGGTTGATAATGACAATGATGATGATGAAATTAATCATGACGGTAAAGATGAAAAAGTTATAAGTGACGATGTTACTGATGTGATCGATGATAACAAAAGTGAGAAAGAAGAAAGTGATTCTGAAGAAGAAAAAGAACAATGCACAGCATTAAAGGAACATACTAATGAAGAACTAGAAGTATTAAGTGATGATAAAGATCTGCCTAAATCTGAATCTTTGCACGATACTGATGTTTGTCCTAAAACACTAGAAGCAGTTGATCAAGACATGTTCCCTGACACTTCAATATCATTGCATCACGTCAAAGGAGATAAATATGCAGTTCAAGTTCACCATAATGCTGATGCTAGAAAAGATTCGATATCCTTTGAAGATGAACCTATCTTTTTAGGAGATAATCAACCAATTATGATGGGCAAAAAGGATTCAAGCTCTGGCAGTCGTGGTAATAAGTTGTCTGCAAAGCAAAAGAGGGAACTGAAGAGAAAAAACAAGAACACAAGTATACAAAGTGAAGAGGGGCAAACTATTGGTACATGTACCAATGTAGAAGTGAAAATGGACATTGTACAAAATCAAACACAAAACAACCAGAAAAAGAAATCTCAACAAGACTCTGAGGCATCATCATCTGAATGTAATCAGCATTTAAAAAGAGGACAAAAGGCAAAGTTGAAAAAAATGAAAGAAAAATATAAGGATCAAGACGAAGAGGAGCGTCAACTTAGGCTTGAAATTCTAGCTTCTGCTGGATTGCCTAAAGAAGACAAAAAGAAAGCTAAGAAAAACAAAAAGAAACAGCAAAATCAAAGTGGACAAGCTCAGAAGGACACATCTCAAAGTAAACCTGCTCCAGCAGTCAAAACCGAGAAATCCATAGGAAAGCTAACTGTTGATGATATCAAAGTTGAAACTTTGACCGTTGGAGATTATCCAGATGAAAATTCAGATTATCCAAAAGAGAAAGTTGAAAATGGCGATGACTCTGATGATGAAAAGCAAGCTATTCTTGAAGATGAAAATATTCAGATTACATCTGATGCAGATATCTTAGATTCATTGACAGGTGCACCTGTTGGTGAAGATTTGCTTTTATTTGCGGTACCAGTCTGTGCTCCTTATCAAGCTTTGACAAATTATAAGTATAAAGTGAAATTACTGCCTGGAGGTACAAAAAGGGGAAAAGCAACAAAGACTGCAGTAACCATTTTCCAACAAGATAGGAATGTAACTCCACGAGAGAAAGATTTATTCAAGAGTTTAAAAGATCAAGATTTAGCAAGACTATTACCAGGAAAAGTTAAATTATCAGCTCCTAATTTGCAAAAAGCCAAACGGAAATAACATCCAAAGTAAAAAATTCAAATATATAGACAGCAAATTGCTGAATAATCATAAAATTAGTTGAATAAACGCTCTAGGGTGATTTGAGTCATAATCAGTTTATGTATCGAATGACATTATTTTAGATAGAAATCCTTAAGAAATATAAATAAAGTTCATTTTCCAAGTTTATTTTTGATAACGGTAAGGTTTATTTACAAGAAATCCAAATTTTTCGTAGTATCTTTAACAAGTTATTTAGATAAAGATACAATACTAGTACTTCAGTATTGAAAATTTGGTTTTCTAAAAACCCCTGTTTTTATGGGATTAATCATAGCCCACTCCCTTCATCAATTTTATCAGCAATAAAAACATTTAAATGAGATCTAGAGAGTCTGTATCAATGTTGTCAAAATGCAAACATCACCTAAAGTGTAAATATGTATTTACAGTTTAGAGAGGACGTTATGTGTAAAGACAATTATGAAATTCATGTTTTTCGTGAACTATAATTGGCAGTTTACTGAATGACAGAACTTTTACATGTAGTCTTTATTTACTGTATATAAAACCTTAGCAATAACTAAATAATTACCATGGACTGTTCATCAGCAATTTACAGTGTGTATAACAGCTGGTGTATAATATAGGTTCATTTATTTTAATTTTTCATCATATGATTCACTTAGCCATGAAACTCCAGGTTTCCCATTTGCAGCAGTACCAAACTGCAAACATTGATATCACTGATATCGTATTGTTGGTCAGATCTGGATGGTTATTACCGGTATATCTAATTGACCAGAACAAGCTCTAGATTATAACAATCATACATCTTTGTAGATACAAATCCACAATACAAGTGGAAATATGATTATATGAGACCAGTAGATATGGTTTGGAAAAGTAAATACCTAATTAGAAAAACAATGATTTTTTTTTTTTTGCTTGACCCAATTCATGGCAAACTGAATCATATAAATTGCTTTTAAAGACTTGATTAGTGGGGAAAATCATAAGTTTTTGAAAAAAAAAAAAAAAAAAAAAAACATGTGTATCCTTATATAATGAAGGAGCAATTAGAAAGTTGTTCCTGAATAGTGTTTTGTTAAAAAATGTAAAAATATTGAATATTGTCAATACATTTTATATATCCATAAATCTATAGCATCGTGTTTGGTGCTTTTGGGCAACTTTGTTCACTAGTCAAAATGTGGTGATTTCGCATGATGTCTTATACTGTAAAACCTTTAAATTTGCAGCTTTTTAAATTTGCCAATTTTTGTGGGTTAAACTCAAATCAATATTCATGGGGGTGTGTTGTGTTCTTGTGTCTCTACTTAAGCTGTATTTACTATAAGATGGTACTATAAAGAAAGTGCATGGGTGTCATTATACTTGAATTCATGAATTTAGAAAGGACCTAAAATTACTAGAAGCATGACTAAAAGGGGACAAACTACGGAGGTTGCTGATGGGAATATTATTATAAGAGAAATAAAAGGATTTTACGGTAGATTAAAGTAAACTTACGCAATTTTGGCTAGTTTTGTAACATAGCATTTTCATCAATTGCTTTATCATATTCTTTAAGACTTTATATATATATATTTTGTATGTCTTCGAAATAATCTGTATTAAAAAATATCTGTATTACCATCCAATGTTCTAATATTCCAGATTTTTGGATGTATTAAAGGTGGTTTGATCTAATAGGGTTTTCCTAAAAATAGGGTTGGTGATCATGACTAAATTGGCACCAAAGGAAAAATATTCAGTTATTTGAAGTAAAAAATTTTTGAAAGAAAAATATAAATTAACATGAAATATTTCACAGCACATTTTACTCCCCCATGTAGATCTAACCAGCCGTTTGAGATGTGATACCTAATGCCACAAACATAAAATGCAATTAGAAATTATAGTTATCTTAAATTTATAGGTTCTTATAAAAATGCATTGAAATTTTTTATGTTTCACTCAGAACCCCGCCCTCCTTCCCCTCTCTGCCCACAATTTAATGATTTTGCTAATTTTAAAAAAAAAAAAAATGTGGAGATCTTGCAGGTTTTCTTTTTGAATAAAACAGTGTGGACTGATTGATTTTGGATGCTTTTTAAACTTCAGGACAGTTAAAAAAAATAAGGAAATAAATTGATAGATGCGTTGGGTCAATAATGATTATTGTATTTAGTGGAGATTTTTTTTTTATATGATTTTTTTATAGCTTTAAAAATCTATATATATGTTACTGGTGTGTAGATGTGATAAGGACTTGGGGGGTTGTTTTTTTTGCTTATTTTTTGTTCCATTTTAGTTTGAAAAAAGATGTTAGAAAGAGGTGGGGGTATGACACATGGTTTTATTATTCAATGTTGTATTGTTACAAATAAAAATCAATATAATAAAATCTGTTTCTGTGTTTTTTGAACCTGTGTTATATCTAAGATATGACAAAATGTTCTAGGTGCTGCTCGTACCATAATAAAATAAAACAAAAGTTTAAATCAAGTAAAATGGTACAAAATATTTATTTTATACAAATTTTCGCTCCATCAGAGGTTCTTCAGGTATATACCTTAAGAAGCTCTGATGGAGCGAAAATTTGTATAGAATAAATATTTCGTACCTTTTTTTACTTTATTTAAACTTTTGTTTTATTTTAGATTATATCTAAGACTAATGATTAGATTATATTGAAGGGAAAATGTGGATTACTAATCTTCGTTTTAATTAAGTGGAGTTTAAAAAATCCTATTCTAGATCAATACTCTTCTTCAGAACATATAAATTATTTTCAATGTCCTACATTGAAATGCAAATGAGAAATAAACAGAAATAATTTGATTTATTTAAGCTAAAACTATATAATTAATAATGTCAAAAACGAAAATTATTTCGAGCATTTTTCTATGTATAATCGAGTTCAAAAATGGCGCCCTAGCGACAAGACGCCTGTTAAATTTCATATTAAAAAGTACATATATATTACGAAATACATGTAATTCCGCTCAGCGAAATTCCTCGCGTATTTGTAGATGTATAATTTACTACCATGTATATATGATTAGTGAGTTTGAAGTAACTGTCAGTGCTCTATAACGTGAATCATACATATTTCAGCGGAACTATACATTGGCATTAAGTTTGGTGTGGTTACTGCCAATGAATGGGCCTTTTAAATGTTGGTTATAATGTATCTTAACTCTATTTTGGAATATCATAATTGTAAATGTACTAAGTACTAAAGTACTAGTATAGGAACTAGGATCAACTAGATAAGCGATTTGAGGTTGTAGATGCGTAAAATAATAATCTACTAGCAATCTAGATCACCAATCGCTAAAACCGGTCGTACACATAAACCGTGAATTTTACGTATGGTGTGAAATTTGGTGACCTATAATTGGGGAGTTCACGCCATACGTAAACTCATGGATTGGGTGTATGGCCGAACAGTGCGATTGATGCTCTATTTTAATATACTAATCGCACACACCTGGCATTTTGAATCAATAACAATTTAAGTTTAATTACCATATGTCTAAGCCCCATAAACGTTAAACACTGACGGCAGCTCCAAAAAATTGCCGCCTAATGGGTCCAATTAATGCTGTTTGAATTGGTGATGATTTATGTGATTCTGCGGCTGAGCCACCTGCTTGTCACTAGCTGATGGCCACCACTGCATAATCACTTGACATTATTTCAAATGATGCATAATCCATTATAGTGCAGTTCTATGGTATTCAAGTACAGATATATAAGCCAGTAATATAGAAATCAACGTTACAATCGAATAGCTGAATATCGATTTTGAACAGTCACGTAGTAGTAAGAAATGTATGGACTTACAACAGCAGCTAGCTTACCACTGCCGCTGCCGCTCAAGTATGGATAATGGCCCTAATGCTGCAGTTCTATTGTAAAGTGAAATACATTACACATTAACAACATTTTCAGGGACTAATGGGGACAGAACATCAAAATTGAAATGTGTATGAAATGGCTCCATAGACTCAGTGCACTTTGTATATTGTACATTTATAAATGTACAATATACAAAGTGCACTGAGTATTAATTACATGTATAAGATTAAAACATCAAATGTTATTTATAGTCTTAATTTTATTATCATTGCATGTCATTCTAAATATACCTATTTTGTGCAATAGAGGGTATGCATAAAGCAATTGTGAAGCAATTAATTCAGTCATGACACTTCCATCTGCTTGACCAAAAACAATTTCATCATGAATGAAAGATATCTTGGCAAGTTTGTCGCTCTCTTTGTTTACGTCATCTTGGGAATGTCGCTGTACAGCCCCATCCCCTGTCATTTGACAAACTATAATTTTCCACATCCTCAGACTTTACCCACTCACTGTTCATGAATGTCAAGCGATATATATATATGTATTTTTTTGAATGACTGAGCATTTCATTGGACAGATAAAATTAAAGAAAATCTTATCTGTATAGACAACAATGACAGTGGTCTCTCTAATGCTTTTATAGAATAGGACCTGTTTATTCGCCAATTACTGACC
Source organism: Streblospio benedicti (assembly GCA_019095985.1). Lineage (NCBI taxonomy): Eukaryota > Metazoa > Annelida > Polychaeta > Spionida > Spionidae > Streblospio > Streblospio benedicti. The sequence goes on along the minus strand of CM032663.1, from coordinate 42,710,469 downwards.
CTTACGGGTAGCAAAATTACAAAGGATTATTTTAATGATTAGTCCAGAAATAACAATAATATATAGTCAAGTCAACAAATACTAGAAACACAGTACACATAATAAATCTGACATAATTTTGAAAAGAAGGCTTTTTACCCAAAGAGCACACAGCTGTTGGCATGCCATTGGTCCCATCAGTTGCCTACTAGGCTATACTGGGGCAGCAGTGATGTGTCTGACCGAGGCCCATCAGCTTCTATGTTTAATTAGAAGTGACTTGAAAAAATAGTCTAATAGTGGACAGCACTTATGATAAGCAAACCATGTAATGTTATTGACAAAGTGTTTATGAAAGACAAAACATCCCAGTGAACTGGTAGAGATTATTTAGTATTCAATTTGATGATGAGAACAAATCTTACATTTACCGGGGTATGTTTACTTATCCTGTAAGCTCTGATCTACTGACCCCCATTCAGTGCATGGAGTCTTATCTAATAAGTCTACCTTAAATTTAAAGAGAAATAGAACAATCTGATGTGTGGTGTTTGTTTAAATTTCCTCTCCCCTGTTTTTTCTCTTTATTTCTATTTAAAACTAAAAGAATTATTCCTCTTGGTATTATCAAATTAGGAATGTCAATACATGTATTGTTTGAATATTGAACAATGTTGTTGTTTTTTTTCGTTTACAGCAGCTGTTAATGGAATTTGGCTGTGATCATTGTTTGAGCATCTGTCATTTGATGTTTGACAGACAAAAATGAAAACTGTAATCCGTAGCAGATTGACATTATAATGTAAGTACTAAAATATTGTATTTTCATTTTAGTGTGTTCAATTCATTTTGATCCTATACAAGTTCATTGTAAAAATTCACAAATAAAAAAATTCTAAAACGATATTTGTAAAATATTCATCCAAATGTGGAGCTTTACTTAAATTAATGTTCAATAAAACCACCGTAATTTACTGTGCCATTTATCGCTGAAGCCAGATTAAAGTTATATGACTACCTAACCTATTACTGTTCATTTCAAATGCATATTTGTAATTGGTGTTTTAATGTGTAAAAATTTTCCTTTATAGTTTGAATATCCATGGCATTAGCAAAGGCGCAGCTCCAAGACAAGAATGAAGGGGTAAGTTGATTCTTTAACACATACTATATATGGACTTGTATTGAACATTCAATCCACCTGTGTTGTTAGTCTCAGGTGAATTTGACCCACAGGATGAAAATTCATGTCCCAATGCATTGAACATTTCTCATGAAACTGTAATCTATTATGAACAAAATTGACTTATTTGTAGCAATCATACAGTCTGAAGTACTTTTTAGTACCAGTAGTATATATGCATTAGGGTCCCGACCGGTAGTAATTTTGCTACTCGAGTATTCACCTCTCTGTACTTGCCTCATACTTGAGTACTCAGCCATAAGTGTATTCCCTCTAACACTGGTTTCAAACAGACCAATAATTGTCTGCAGCTAAGTAAGCGTTGTGTTTGTAAATGGAAATCATTTAGTCTGTTTCAGTAGAATGGTCAGTTCGTGCCACCCACCAAACAGGCATTACTGGTTGATGGTTGTTAATGGTCAACCTGCAACCAGTGATTGGTCCTTGCAGTATTAACTGTCTTATGTATTGTCAGTATCTCCCCCACAGTGTTAACTTCGGTACCAGTGGACACATTGTTAGCATCTTGAATAGAGGTGATAGGAGTTTTTTAGGGATTTTTTTTGCTGTAAAAATAACAAATCTTATTACATCCTGGAGTACTCAAATGCAAGACATGGACTCTAGCAGAAGTTACACTTGGGGACCCTAGCATATATATCATTAGACATAAATAAAGAAATTTTCAAGTATGTATATTTCTGTAAAAATATGCTCACATGTATAGGCAGTTCTGTATTTCATAGAATCGTCAAGCAGAAGACAACAGCACGATTAATGGCAATGGGAACTGTCAAAACCCTAAACAGTCCGACTTGCCACCCTTCATTAAGGCAAAAAACCAGGAAGTGAAACTGAGCACCTCGAAGTCCACATCATCCATTGTACAGCAGAAAAATGAAGCTTTTTCTCCGTCCCGATCAATTAACAGCATTGATGAATTCATGGATACTAGTGAGTGAAGTTTTATGAATCTGTATACTATGTATGCCTTTGCCCACAGAGTACAAAGTTCACATGTTCTTAAAAACTGATATTTTTATGATGCAAATAATACCCTATGAGACAGACTATAGTGGCCCTCATTTAATGGTCTGGCTAATTAAAAAGCATTTATTTTGAATGCAGCCATATTTTTCAGAAGTTGGTGTTGAGCCTTGACATACGCCAAGAAAATTTATCAATAATTTATTTTCTGTGCAACACATTATAGATCATTATATGAAAAGATGTGTCTGGTGATTTACTACAAGTTGGTCTTTGTTACTGAATGTAATATTAGGGCTGTCTTAATGAAGATATAAAGTCATATGTAGTGCAATTTCATCTCACAAAGTCACAGTTTCCCAGATAATACCAATAGCAGATGGGCTTCTTACATTTATATTATCGCCACCGTGATACGTCGGACGTACTCTAATAAATTTACAATGGGTGCAATACAAATCAATGTATGTGGCCGATTCAGTGCACTTTATTACTCAAAAATTGACTCTAAAATTGTGGGGACTTGATTCCCGCAAAGTCCCTTCTATTATATAGAGTGGTTGGTTTGGACATGTAAATCGTAGAACGGGTATGGTTTTCAAGATACCCGTCCTATAGACAAGTAAGATTTTTTTTTTCTTTGTGCACCTGTAAACAGTGGTAAAATATATTACCTTTAATTGTCAAGATTTTACTCTGATTAATCAATGATACTTGTGCATAAATTTTATGTAGATTTGTTTGTTTTCTGTATTTATAAATGCAAGTAAGGCAACTTTTTTCCATGGATGTTTACCGTTTAACAATTTGAAGGGCCAAAAACCCAGTTCCATGAATGTATGAAAGTTTGCATTTAAGCATTTGTAACAACTTCAACCTTTACCTGGCAAGTCGGTATGGCCTGAATCATTAAAGGAAACTGTCAGCGCTCAGTAAATAAATGTAATCGATCATGATTAAAAAGGGGCCGAATAAATAAGTCAGGTGTAAGCTTGGTGCTGCATAAATGTAATATAGATTTTTACGAGGCAGCCTTTTGTTGCTCTCTTACAGTGTGCTTCAATACTGTATAAATGTTTATTTTGATGCATTTAATGCAAACATTAGGTATCTATTGTGATTATGCTCATTATTGGTGATCAAGCGAACCAGTTACTAGACTTCAGTATTTGATGAAATATTACATTACATACGCATTTCGACTTGCAACCTTCATTTTATATAAAAAGCAAGTATATTTTACATGTATTGATACGTTGTTGCATACAAGGTACATGAATGAAAAATGTAAGTTTCAAACTGCTCAATACTCATCACTGAGTGTAGGTTATATGACAACTCAATTTTAGATACTTGTATGAACAAGAGTTGAAACTCTAATAAAAAAGTCCATCAGCTTATCTGAAAGGAGTAAGTGAATAATACTGTTCAATAGATATCGTCCTAATTGCTGGGATGATTGGACATATTCATTTAAGTCTCAAAGGAAGGAAATTATAAGTTTTGAATTGATAGATTTACAAAAAATATAATTTGTCAGTGACTTTTTGTTTAGTTGTTTGAGACAATATGTGATGAACCGTTACAGGGCTTTGTTTCTTTACCTATTTGACTAAATCAGATTGCACATATGAAATCCTTGAGTTCCCTTTAAGTGCGCCCCCCCCTCCCCCTCCCCCCCCCCCCCCCTTCCCCTGCCTCTATTCCTTTCCAAAAACATGGATCTCCTATTATTTCCATGACCCTAAGTACTGACAATCTGAATAATGCTTTCACACTTGTATGTTTTATCAATTACGTTATTTTCCATTGATGTAATCAATCATCCATCATCCATTGGAATAGCAATCAACATATATGATCAATATGTTGAAAATCAGGAATGATTAAGTCATTTTGCATAATTATCATAAGGCAATTACCTGTAGGTTGATTGGTTTGATTACATAGATATTTATTGTGTTTTGTACTTCAACTTAATCATTTATGATTATAAATTTATAATTTTGTGCTCAGCAGCCCAATGTAAAGTGCCAATACATCAGGATATCCTACTCATATAGGTGCACATATAAAAAAGTACATGTATATTGTAATATTCATATAGAAATATAGGACTTTGCTGACATCTATAAATCACATACATATGCAATGCTGTTGCCATGTGTAACCCCTGGATACACCCAGGAGCCAAGATTGCAATGGTAGCTGATGCAATTTTAATGCAAAGGCAAAGTTTCAATATGCAATGTGCAAATCAGATTTTCACAGCACAAATATACAAGTTGTACTCTCACGTTCAGGTTTTTAAGGAATGTTTTAAATGGATATATATGAAATATATTCTTATTATTTTACCAATTGACAAGGATAGAATTGCACTGTATCATATCTGTATCAAGCAGTTTTGCTAATATTTAACACAATTTTATTCTGGCAATTTAGAAGATTGTCAGTTCATGGCACAAAAATTATGACTACCGGATATTTATGTATTGAAAAGTGAAATTAATATATTGAAAAATAAAGAACTTTAAATATGCATCAAGTGAAGTCAAAATCGTTACAAGATCCAATGTCCGGGAAAAAAGTAAGAAAAAGAAGGAAATTACGTGGGAAACATCATGGGTCTAGCTTATTTAGCAAATATTTTATCAATCCAACTGCTATAGAACTGGTGCAATTTTGTTTAGAAAATATGCATGACGCAAGGCTTAAATTCACAGCCAAACGCATTCTTAATCAAGTGAAGCAAAGATATCAACTTACAGGTAAGATCAACAAGGGATCAATTTATTTGAATAAAGTTTATTCAAATTTACAGTCTTCTTAATTTTTTAACTGTGCAAATATTTTGTTTTTCAACAACTAGTATTTCATTTCAAATAAAAGGTGTTTTGGTAGGTTGGATTCTTGGATTCATTGGTCTGCAGAATATATCACCATGTTAAACATGAATAGGGATTCACGATATAAGCTCCTCAACAGTGAAAATACAACCAGAATAAGTTATGGCAGTTGCTTTTGACTATTTGAATTATTCACTGCTTAAGTCATAGCACGTCAGCCGTGGTATATGTAGGCATTCAAATCAAACATTTTACTACTGCACTGGTCATCACAAAGAACAGGGTGAAAATAGGTTGTACAATAGCTCCCCATACCACAGACAGTTGCACCGATATAACAATCCTATATGTGAATAACATAAACCTGGTGACAATATCATATCTACAGCAATAAAGGATATCTTTTACTAGGAGTCTAATAGTTTCTGGATTCATAACACGTAGAAACCAACATTATGTTGGTGACACAGAAACTTACTTTAACGTACACAAAATGCTACGTTTCAAGGAAATGTTTCCCCTACAACTGGCTAGTGCACAGATCTCTTGCACATGTTCTTGGCGCTGCGTTGCATTGGGTGGAGGTTCCCCCCCCCCCACCGTAATGACCAAGCTACTTGCTACTTTGTTGTGTCGGGAACTCCACCCAAACAAGGCAGTGCCAAGAACATGCGCAAGAGATATGCGCACTAGCCAGTTGAAGGGGAAACATTTATTTCCCGAAACGTAACATTTTGTGTACGTTAAAGTAAGTTTCTGTGTCACCGACATAATGTTGGTTTCTACATAGAAATAAAGGAGTTTGAGTAGGAGGTGGAGGTGGGGGTGAGTAAGGAATAGTCAGCCAATTTATTTCAGACAAAGTCAGATCGACCACTCCACTATATTGGTCACAAGATCAGGTTTTGTTTATAGGAATTCATTTGCTGGTCCTACCAGATCTTGGTTACAGAGGCACTGTACAAAGAACACCATGCAATGGATTTATTACAAGAGTGATCATATCGCTGATGAATAATGGCTGATGAATAATAATAATCACTATGATCAAACACCTGCAAAAAAGGCGGTGGCAACTCCAATACTGAGGAGCTGAAGTCAGATTAATCACACTTCCATTACCTTGGCCATCAAAACTTAATTGACAAGACCATTGCATCTCCGATGATATCACATGAACAATTCAGTGCAAACTCTATCACCTCTGTTGACATAAAAATCCGATCAAGCAAACTTTTACAACATTAGTCACAGGAGCACGCCTATATCATGAGCATAACCTCTCAGTGACAAAAAGTATTTCCTCCCTACCAATATCAAATCAATAAGTTAGGGTTATGGAGATAGAGGCAACAGGCAGTCATATTATTTTTGATAATGACAAAAGCAGATCAAGCACGCTCTTCCTACTAAGATCACGAGAGCAGTCCCATGTCCTATATGTGGATAACATAAACTTGGTGACAATATCATATCTACAGAAATAAAGAAGTTTGAGTAGGAGGTGGAGGTGGGGGTGAGTGAGGAATCTATTTCAGACAAAGTCAGATCGACCACTCCACTATATTGGTCACAAGATCAGGTTTTGTTTTAGGAATTCATTTGCTGGTCCTACCAGATCTTGGTTACAGAGGCACTGTACAAAGAACACCATGCAATGGATTTATTATCTAACCAAGATTAATCAATCGATATTGTCAAACCATCAATATTACATCCATTTAATTGTTTACATGAATATTTCAATTATATTTAAATGTTCGTTTGATGTAGATTTATAACCTCAGACAAGAAGCAGAAATTGTAATCATGAAAATCATGAAGTTGCTTTATGTTTCTATCTTCTCCTGGAAGCTAAAGTTAATCAGAGGCATGGAGATCATTCTACCTCAGCCGTTTTTCACAACACCAAATCAAAAATCATATGCAATAGTGCCTGAGTAATTAGTTGCCTATGCTATGCTTGAAATGCAGTGATGATCTGCAGTTAGAAAAAAATATGAACATTTTTATGATTATGAAGGCTCTTTTACAGTACATGTACTTGGTTTGTAGATCAATTCAAATTATGTGTTAAATTTGAACATACTCTGATGTGTTCAGCTACTTATCTTGCAATATGACATTTTTATGTACCAGGTTTATTGATGTAAAGCTTATATGTTTACCTAGTTATTGCTTTCTAACTTGTTTGTCTGCATTGACATGTGCTACAATGTTTACTCACTGGCTTAAATGTGTAGGTGAACAACTTATTACAAGCTACAGCACTTCATTGCGTCTTTTGTATTGTTTCATTTAGCGCCTTAAATGGCATCAACAAAAATTGCTCGCACGCTTCAAAATCTGTTATGAATGAGACATATCAGATGAAGTATGTTCATAGTAAACTTTTTAAAATATTTCCAAAGATCTATCTATATAGAAATATGTTTTGGTAAAATATGTTTGATTATATATAAATGGATACCGATATATAAAAAAAATGAAATCCTCATAAAACAAATGTGCCTAAATTTCTATAAATGGTAATAATTTTGGATAGACAACAACATATGTTGCCAGATTTTTACACGTAAGTCTTTCATGTATTTGCATAATTTAGTTTGTATTTATTTGGTTCTGATATCAAATTCTAAAGATGAACAGAAGTGTTCTCAAATATAACCAATAGCTGATCATAGCTGCAAAATTGTGGTGGCAATTGTGACCCATGTTTGTTGACAGCTGTATGTTGAATTAATCATGCCAGCAATGGCCAAACTCAGTGAATATGACCCGAGTTTTCAATGAACCCGTCAATAATAGATTTAGAGGCGCCCACATTTTTTTAGCCAACATCCACCTATTTGTATCTGGTAGACATGATCACTGAGTCCCAATGTTAACATAGTGATGGGCAACTACACACCAAGCCTCACGCCCTACAGGAGTTTGCTGTGGTAGTTGCCCATCCATGTAACCATTGTATTGGGACTCAGTGATCGTGTGGGTAGACGTATGTACTGGAGACTACCACCACTGTAGTCTCAAGTAAACCCTGCTAATCAACATTTCATTTCAAGAGCCTGTGCTTTGTCAAAACAACAAAACTTTGATTCAATACTTTGACATTTAATACATAAATTTTGAGCACTTTTACATGGACAATCGACTGTTATCAAAATGAATCAATGTCGTTATCAATTCATTTTGACATTGATAGTATAAGTATTGAAAGAATGTAATGCTGTGTTAAGTTCACTTTAATTCTGTTTCAATGTGTTACAATTGAAAGTATGGGGCTCTACCCACACACCCAAAACCCCTCCCTCAAGAACAAGATGATTGTAAAGCTGCAATAGTTGTGAACTTACCGCTACTTTATATTGTTTGATATTGTTTAATTATAAAAGTTCATTAGAACTAATAAACTGGTTGACATTTGTAGTTTGTAACTCAGTGGAAAATAACATACAGCTTGGGACATACAGGCATAGCACTAGTAGGTGCCACTTTTATAATGGCTATTTTCAGCAATATGACCAGAGTTGCTTACAAAAATGTACACAAGCTTTGCGTAGGGCCCAAACGAGTGGGCCCCGCATCTGCTTCTGCCAATTTGCAGGCTATGGCTGAATTGTCACTTTTACTATAGCTGCGGGTTTTAATCCCCAAAAATATTACATCGCCTACTCTCTGCAGGCTTAAATTTATGAACAGAACTCTCAAAGAAACCTGCATGTTCTCCTTGTTACAATTTTCCTGCAACGTTTTTAGCTATACAGATTGTAATTATATGTGTATCTCTTCAATTGAAAAGATGCAGTAGATGAATATCATTAATGTTGCAAACAGGAATGTGATTGGCTTTATGTCTTTATAGACATACCATATCTGGATGAATTCAAACTGAATTACTTAATTAACAATTCCCACAAGATCATGCGCATGCATGTTTCCTTTACAGAAATGCTAGGAGAAGCATTCCTTCCTCTCTCACATTGATTATGGGTGGAACTCATTAATGTAAATGCTAATAGCTGTTTAAATGTGGTTACAATGTGTAATGAATTTATTTGCTATACGTGTATGTTTAAACATATCTGTAAATATTTATAACATATGCAGGCTTTTTGCTGGTTTTGTGTAGGTTGTACTTTCATATCTATGGGTGTGATGGGGCTCGATTATCGTCAAAAATGCTGGCTTGGGTGCAGGTTTTACATTACCAGGTAAATGTGCTAGGGTGGTGTGTTTGCAAACTGATGACCCGCGCAGGGCTCTGATACACACTTACACTTTTAACAAATTAGACACAAAAAATGAAACAAAAGAAATCTATCATGACAAGATGGTTGTTATCTTTTAGAAGTAGTTTCATAGTTTCTGAATTCATAATATATAGATACAAAAATAATTTTTGTGATTCAGAAACTTACTTTTACCACAGTATTCTGCTATGTTTTGGGGAACGTTTCCCATTTGACTGGCAAGTGTGCAGATCTATTGCGCATGTTTTGTGGTGCTGCGTCACATAGGGTGAATTCCCCATGCAACAATGTAGCTTGGACAGTACAGGTGGGATGGCCTTGTCTTGCGTCTTATCTTCCTTTCTCATCACTTGAATGTTCTTGTCTGGAAACTAATGTCCCGTGTTCTGCATGTGGATCTGGATGGCTGAGGCCTGGCATCTCTTCTCCACGTGTTCTGACAGTCTCTTCCCTAAGTTCCGGGCTGTCGCACCAATGCATTCTTCATCAGATTTAGGGCAAGCAATCTTGTATATTACACCACATGTTTTTAAAGGATCTGATCGGTCTTTGAGTTTGATCAGCGATGTGTTCTTAAGGTGTTAAACTGTTTATGGTATGTGGGGACACCATGGTTCCTAAAGACTGTCTGCAACACTTCAGAGACACCCTTCATGTATGGTAATTGTACTGGCTACACCTTTTCACTGGCTGTGCTTCCTGAGTCCTTCGTCTTCTCTCTCTTCTTAGGGACCTTGAAAGACCATGGTTAATAATCATTAACTGACAGAACTTGTTACATACGCTAGCAGGTCGTCACACGTTCATTTTAGTAACGTGACGATCTGCTGGCGTATGTCGATGTGGTGGCGTGCACATCTAGTTTATATACCATATGTCCACATCATAGGGTGCGTGGTTCTAAATAATGCAAATAGCATCATATCCTTTAACGTTATAGTTTAACGCTACTGATATTGGTGATGACATTACTGAGAAAAGAACTAGACCTGTGTTAGAAAGGACAATCCATTATGGGTCTACTCTATACCAATCAAGTATGCTTGGAAAACTTGAGAGAAGGAAAGTATATCAAACTGTGATGTATTGTTAATATAACTGCATACGATTTCTTTTAGATGAGGAACTGCACCCAGTGCACCTCTCTCGGTGCAGAACGATGCCACCTGGTGGAACCATGTCAAGAAGAATGTCTAACATTAATCTAGATCGACTCAAAAATGCAAAGGCAATAGCAGAAAAGGCAATGAAGGTTTGTATTATTTCCTTGAAGCTTTTGTTCATGTATCATTCACAGATTTTGTATTAGATATCTAACTCAGAAAGTTCTAATTCAGCCTGATACAGTCAGTGTATTTAAAATGAAAAATTAGTTATATATAAATATATACCTTCATTGATTTGAAGTAATGTTTTTGTTTTTTCAAAAGCAAGATATATTGTTATTCTATATACCATTTTGAATTGATTTTTTTTGTTAGTTTGCTATTGAATGCTGTTCAATATTATAGTTATATCAGCAATTAAATTAGTGGAGAATCAATTGATTCCATTTTGATTTATATATTATCAATAAATGCACAAGCTCTAAACATTATATAACCTATTCTCTGCACTACGGAGTGAGAGAAAAACTGTGAGTATGTTACATAACGTAATTCGTAAGTAAAATGTCAGACTGTCTAATGTATTTTCACATAGAAATACTCTTTTTTACCTCAAATCTGGGCATATTATAACAAAGCCATTTGTTTCAACTTGTGTACCTCACCAGTCGACAAGCAGATGGCTCTCCTATGTGCCATAACATCCTTCTGGTGTTCTGACGCACAAGTACCTAATTTCCTTACTGTTTCTTCAATGTATACATGTACACTCAAATTTTTTACAACCAACCTTATACAGAGAGCCATATATGGCCTAGGCTGGATTTTATTCATATAATGGACCAATATATTTCTCAAAGTTTCATATAGGTGTATGAAAGAGTTACTAATCATTTACTTCATACCAACGATAATTGCATCATGGCACCCTCACCTGCAGTTCAGGTCTGCAACCATAATATGGTACAATGGATTGTTACATCTGTGTTTTCTATTACTAGTTCTTCACTTGTTTTGAGGTGGAATAGAGATCTTCATACATTAGATAAATAATTGATAAGTGCTATGTCATGAAGAAAAAAATGATATTGATGTTTTTATTACTGTACAACGCAACTTATGGTCTTTATATGCTTTGATATTTGATTTCATTATTAATGTATTTTTTATTGTTAGATATGGACTAATACTTGTATTATGTTGGAATAAATAAAATAAATGAAATAAAATACATACTTTGAAATGATTCATGGCTTATTTGACGTGGGAATATATCATTCTATGTAATTAAGTCTTTAGACTTATGACTCAAAGTCAGGTTAGGAATATATCGCATAGTCTCTGGGAGGCAATGTTGTGGTCCTCTGTGTTCTGGCCATTCTTTTATGCTAGCTCTGGTTGGACTCCATAGTGTGGTACCAATAAAATTATTTTCGTCATCATATTGTTCATTGTAGACTCGAAAGATTTTTAGCATTCAAGGACCTTATAGAGCGATCAGAGAAAGCTTGAGACGAAGAGGTTGGGTGGAAAAATTCTGTAAGGTGACTCCTCCAAAAAAGTCTCCAAGGTACACATCAAAATACATTATTTTAATTGGATAATTAAATTATGAATTATGCTGAATTATGTTGTTAATATGTCAATTGTTTTATGTCCATTTTCTCGAACTGGAAATTTACGATAAATAGAAATGTAAAACATTCTTGCTGGTCAATTACCTCATTAAAAGAATATATCTTTGTTCTTTTTTTCATAACGAAAACTTCTCTTTAGTCTACTAAATAATAATGCTTTGTGTCATATATACACTTTTTCAACTAACATTTGAGCTTGTTTTAAGCATACATGATAGCTTTTGATCCTCTCGTATCTTCGTCAGTCCGCTGCCTATTCGTCACGAGAATCTCGTGGTGTGACGACATTGGCGCCCAGGATGATGTTGTAGATGGCGGGTAGGTCGAGGGCCCCCACGTTCTTGTTTAGATCGGGCTTCAGGCGTCGGATGTGGACCGCCTCTCGGATCTTCCTCTCAAAGTTGTTCTGGTCCCGGTCAAGGATCTTGATGTTGTCCAGACTTATGTGGTGGCTTTGTCTATCCAGCTGGTGCAGGTGGAGTGAGACATGTGCATCCAAGCTAAACTTGAAGCCGACAGTGAACTACACAGAAGAACCACAATGAATCCCGAACAAATAGCAGAACTACTCGAAATCGTACTTGGCTGTACATATTTTACATATGGAGGCAAAGTTCTACCAGCAGATCCATGGTGCTGCGATGGGATCGCTGGTTTCAATGATCGTGTGTGATGCTCTTGTGGAGGATATTGAGGAACGGGCCATAGAAACAGCGCCACACCCTCCTTACACTGGTGGTACAGGTATATAGATGACACACACACAAAGTTGGAAACCATACATGCCCAATAGTTTACAGATCATCTGAACTTCCTAGACCTGCACATAAAGTTCACAACGGAAGAAGAAGAAAATGGAGAACTGGCATTCCTTGACACTTCAAGTGTGAGGAAAGAGGATGGTAGCCTCAAGATGAAGATATACAGGAAACCGACCCACACGGACCAATACCTCCACTTCAACTCCTGCCACCCCCTAGAACACAAGCTCAGCGTTGTCAGAACACTTCACCATAGAGCCCACACAGTTGTGTCTGAAGAGGTGGATAGAGACGCGGAGAAGAAACACATTGATGAGGCTCTAAAGAAATGTGGGTATCCTGGATGGGCTATCAGCAGAGGATCAGCTATTAAGAAGAAGGATGACACCAGGCAGACGAAAGACCGGACGGACAACACAAAGAAGACAATGGTGGGGGTACCTTATGTGAAGGACTTGTCTGAAGCAGTGAGAAGAATCATAAAGGACTATGGATGCAGTGTGTACTTCAGACCCAGGAACACTCTCCATCAACTACTGTGTGCACTCAAGGACCTGACGAAAAAGGAAGAGATCTTTGTGTTGTGTATCAAATCAGCTGTAGACGTTCAGAGTCCGAGAAGTGCTCTAGTACATATGTCGGTGAGGTTTCTAAGACACTAAAAACTCGCTTTGATCAGCACAGAAGACCTAGTAGTACATCTTCACATATCTCACTCCACCTGCACCAGCCGGACAGACAAAACTACCACATAAGCCTGGACAACATCAAGATCCTCGACCGGGACCAGAACAACTTCGAGAGGAAGATCCGAAAGGCAGTCCACATCCGACGCCTGAAGCCTGAACGAACGTGGGGGCCCTCGACCTACCCGCCATCTACAACAACATCCTGGGCGCCAATGTTGTCACACCACGAGATTCTCGTGACAAATAAGTGGCGGACTGACGAAGATCCGAGAGGATCAAAAGCTATCATGTATGCTTAAAACATGCTCAAACGTTAGGTGAAAAAGTATATGATTATAAACTTGAGCAGATGAGTATTCAACATAATGCTTTGTGTGTTTATTTATTTTATGTAGAGCGAAAAGACCAAAAAGAACCACTGAGACAGCTATTACTCAAAATCAATCAGATAATGATGCAGACGATGATGACGACGATGATGATGACGATGATGATGACAATGGAGATGATCGTAAATAACTAAAATTTTCAAATACTTTTATATTGTTGCTGTTTTGGCTGCTCCTTTGACATTGGCGTTGTTGTTGTTGGTTTCAATGCTTGTCATGAAGGAAACAATTTCTAAGTTTTATTCTCTCAAATCTGTTTTTCAATGCTTATAGGATATAATGGACGAGGAAAACACTATTTAAAATTGCAAATTTATGTTTCAGCTAATGATCATGGAGGAAAAATTCCTCCTTGGGAAGAAGAAAATGGAATTTACGGTATTATGGTAAGATGCGTATAATTTTAAGAATAATAAATGATACCAAGTGAAATGATTGAAGGAAAAATATGATAAAATTTTACTCCTTTTACATACATATAAGGATAAAGATAAGGATAAGGATGAATTTATTTCGGACATACATTCATATTCACTAGTGAATTATAGAGCAGTGCCCACACACCCTGTGCACACCAAACCCATGCATATACAATATCATTTTATTCATAATAAAAGATTTGAAATTGAAAAATTCAAAACAAATATTATAAATGATGACACCCATTATTTAGAAATACGTTTTAGAGAAGAAGATTGTTTATTAAACATTGGTTATTTTAGTTTTGATAAATTGGATGCATGGGATCCATGTGCACACGGGCTCACTACATGCACATGGATACCGGTACATGTATACATATATGCAGTACATAAAAATTTATATAAAATATTTTCTTTAGTTACTTTATATAATTTCTTCTAATGTAAAATCAATGGTGAGTGGAAAAAGAAATAGAAAGAGTTTAAGATACAACTGACTAAAATATTATCACATTCTTCCAATCTAGTATATCGGTTAAAAATTCATACATCTGCTTTATAACTGTGACTATGTGCTTCATACATTCAGTGAAGATACTGGTCATTATTACAATTTTTTTAACATCTGTTTCATAAAAATTGAGTTGTGTCTGGTTAAAAATGCTTTTTGTGTATATGAACTATTAAAAACTAAATCATAAAAACTTATTCAAAGTTATCTTTTTTCAGTCTCGAATAGTTCGAAACTGCTCTCCGACTTTCATGTGGTGTGTACGACGGGATGCATATGATTGTAAAAATTTGCGGAAAGAACAGATGATAAATCATTATGGAAAAGCTGGATCTTTTACTACAAAAGTATGTAGTAACATTGTTTATTCATTGATTGCATTGAATGCATAAAAATTAGTGGAATTGTGTAAAGAAAAACATTTTCCACACAAATAATTAATTATTTTCATTTTTTAGATATGTCTAACATTTATCATTTATTTGAAGGTTGGGCTGTGTATTAACATGCGAAATGTGCCGTGGTATGAAGCGGCTGATCCGGACACCTTCTTTCCACGATGCTACAGACTTAGTCATGATGAAGAGAAACAGGCTTTTATAGGTACATTGTGATAAAAGTAGCTAGCTCTCTTGTGGGTTGTGGAGCTCCTGTCTCTTTTAATTCTATAATATTGTGTTATGTCATTGTTTCTTTTGTTATTTTCAGGTGATTTTTTTTTCACTATTTTAGAAAAGTAATTGTTAACTTTTATAAATAACATTGAAATTATTGTTACACTGTACATTGGATTTATCCGTATCTTGTAGAGGATTATCGATTAACAGCCTGTATCAATATCTTAAAATGGGTTAAGAAGCATTTAGAGGAAAAAGAAAATGAGCCTGAAAAAAAGGAAGAAAAAGAAGATGAATCACAACCAGGTATGGTAAAATAATCTTAGAGTCACATTTGCTTTTGAGATGCTGTTCGAAAAACTAATACTTTTGTTTGACTCTCATTAAAAATAGAATTGTAACTTACTAATATGCTCCTAATGGTATCTGTTGTCTGCAAAAATTCTCTGTATAGTCTTTGCTTTTTTGTTGGCAGGAATAGAAAAAAAAAAAAAAAAAAAAAAAAAATTGCAGAAATTCTAAGCAGCATTTTAAGTAACCTGTAACTTGATAATGATACATATTTCAGTTTTAAAATAACACATATTTCAGCTTTACTCCCACCTCTTATTGGCAGAGTATCCTTAGTTACTAATGGTTACTGCAAATTCTTTGACTGGACAAGAACAAGATTCGAACCTCCTATCGATAGTGATTCACTGCAGTCCGATTCTGAATCAGATTTTGGTAACATGTTATTCTAAGCATGTTTTTTTTGATAACCATTTCATGTTACAGTTTTGCTTTTCCGGAGTATGAGCAATTGAGCATGATTCTGCAATTTTGAAACTTCAATAAGCATGTCACTAAATTTGTGTTTTGAATGTTTTAATGATGAAAATAGCACTGTAAATATTTTAAATGTTAATCTGGACAATATATTACAGTAGAAACCTTTTATCTAACTGTCAAAATTAGACAATGTGCGTGATACCAGATATTCGACATTAACAACTGTCATTTTTAGCTCACCTGTGAGCTTTTATCATCACTTGGGGTCCGTCCGTCGTCCGTCTGTGTAAACAATTCTTTAGAAATCTTCTCAAAAACTACTTTATGGATTTGTAGGAAACTATGTATAATGGTTCATTATGGTATTGTGCAAAAAGTGACTGTGTCATATTAAGATTTATCGAAAACTATGGTTGCTACTGCAATATTTAAAAAAACTGTTTCTAGACACAAGTTCTCCTCAGTCATAATGTAAACAGTATGATATGGGACATTTCTTTCACTAATCTATTCATCACCAGTTTGCATTATGCTAGACCAGAGTTAAAGGCACAACTCAACTTGTTACATTGGCAGATCCAGATTTTTTAAGAAAGAGGGGGGCACAACAATTACCTGTTACACTGGCAGATCCATTTTTTTTTATAATATAGGGGGCACAGCAGTTAACTTGTTACATTGACAGATCCAGGTTTTTAATAATAGAAGGGGGCACAGCATTTAACTTGTTACAGAGACAGATCCAGGTTTTTTACACTGGCAGATCCAGTTTTTTTGTAATATAGAGGGGACACAGCAGTTAACTTGTTACACTGGCAGATCCAGGTTTTTTAATAATAGAAGGGGGCACAGCATTTAACTTGTTACAGAGACAGATCCAGGTTTTTTACACTGGCAGATCCAGTTTTTTTTTATAATATAGTGGGGGCACAGTAGTTAACTTGTTACACTGGCAGATCCAGTTTTTTCAATAATAGAAGGGGGCACAGCATTTAATTTGTTACAGAGGCAGATCCAGGTTTTTTACACTGGCAGATCCAGTTTTTAGGTCACCTGAGTATTTACTCAGGTGACCTATTGCTATGGGTTGGCGTCCGTCGTCCGTCGTCCGTCGTTAACATCTTCTTCTCAAAAACTGCTGGGCCAATCTTAACCAAATTTTGTATGTAGCATCTGTAGGGTAAGGAGACAAGAAATTGTAAATTTCATGACCCTCCACCCCAAGGGAAGGTAGTAATGGGGTAAAAAGTTTAAAATTATTGCTGCCATTTGGGCCCATTATTAGGTCCATTTTACTAGTGAATCACATTCTTATTACTATTTGAATGCACCATTAAAATCAATATTCTATAACCACCAAAAAATGTAACCACTTCTTGGAAATAGATGATACTGCTATAAATCAATAATCAGCCAATATATAGACAGTGACATTCCAGTGTATATTAAACACTGGTTTGCCACCACCGGGGGGCGCTTTTCATATATTTCATGACTCCCAGGGAATTATTGAGGAATCCCTGAAAAAACATCACAAACTGCTTATCTCGCTAATATTTGTTGATCCTCAGGTGACCGTTAAGGCCCATGGGCCTCTTGTTTTATATAATATAGAGGGGACACAGCAGTTAACTTGTTACATTGGTAGATCCAGGTTTTTTAATAATAGAAGGGGGCACAGCATTTAACTTGTTACAGAGACAGATCCAGGTTTTTTACACTGGCAGATCCAGTTTTTTTATATAATATAGTGGGGAGACCGCAGTTAACTTGTTACACTGGCAGATCCAGGTTTTTTAATAATAGAAGGGGGCACAGCATTTAACTTGTTACAGAGGCAGATCCAGGTTTTTTACACTGGCAGATCCAGTTTTTTTTGTAATATAGAGGGGCACAGCAGTTAACTTTACACACTGGCAGATCCAGGTTTTTTAATAATAGAAGGGGGCACAGCATTTAACTTGTTAGAGGCAGATCCAGGTTTTTTACACTGGCAGATCCAGTTTTTTTTATATAATATAGAGGGGGCACAGCAGTTAACTTGTTACACTGGCAGATCCAGGTTTTTTAATAATAGAAGGGGGCACAGCATTTAACTTGTTACAGAGGCAGATCCAGGTTTTTTACACAGGCAGATGCAGTATTTTTGTAATATAGAGGGGGCACAGCAGTTAACTTGTTACACTGGCAGATCCAGGTTTTTAATAATAGAAGGGGGGCACAGCATTTAACTTGTTACACTGGCAGATCCTGAGATGGTGGCATATAGCAGTTAACTTGTTTGTTAAAAATAGAACATAGATGCAGGTGAGCGATTCAGGCTCTCTAGAGCCTCTAGTTCAATAAGGTAATAATCTTGATTAAGCTTGAGATAAGGATAAGCAAAGTCAAGTTATCAAGTTTCTACTGTATTATCATCATCATTGATATATGAGAATCTCTTTTATACTCTATAATTTCAATGTAATAACCCCTAATGTATTTCAACAGGAAAAGGTTTGCCGAGTAAGACTTATATCGCAGGCAAAATTGATAACTGTTTCGTTTTGCATGGCCATTGAGTTTGTACATTTACCATGGCTGAAACTAAAATTTACTGAACTTAAGATTGGCTGAGGCATTGAAAAAT
This sequence comes from Streblospio benedicti, assembly GCA_019095985.1. Lineage (NCBI taxonomy): Eukaryota > Metazoa > Annelida > Polychaeta > Spionida > Spionidae > Streblospio > Streblospio benedicti. The sequence goes on along the minus strand of CM032663.1, from coordinate 42,691,686 downwards.
GTTCTGCAAAAAAATGAACCCTTTGTATGAGGGGTTATTTTTGATAACTTGAATAATAAGCCTGAAATGGATGAGAATGCTGTACACATCAAAAAATGAATTTTCATATTTTACAACTATATTCATTGATATTGTTAAGTAAGATTGATTGCAATTCTTTTCGTATCTACCATTTTCTTTCACTTTGTATTTATTAGGAAAAATTGCAATTGCAAGAGGTTTTCATGATGAAAATTTTATGCCGGTATGGCAGCAGTATAAAGGGTAAACACATAACAAGATATGCAATTTGTGTTTTGCTCATATGGGAAGATTAATACTGGTATGTCAAATGTTACTATATGATTGGTAATATTGTATTTCTTTTAGAATCAAGCAGTGATGGAAGCAGTGATTTTGATCTTTCTAGGTCAAGTTTGAGTAAGTTGCATGGAACACAAAATCAGTGACTGTGAATATAAATGTGTATTCACCAAGTGTATGTGATTTGTAATTTATGATTGTGAGTCAAATCATTTCTAAAATTGTGCATGTGGCATCCACATTGTAAACCACTTCCATGTTGATCAGTCGTCGTTTAATGTTTGACCTGGGTGGTTGACTTCATTGGTCTTTTGTTTATACATGTAGTATGTAAACGATTGTTTTTCAGCTTGGCAGACAAAACTTTGATATGTATCTATACCCCTTACACCTGGGAGTTCAAGTGATTATTTGAAATTCTATTGTGCTGTTTTCTTTAATATTTGTGTGTTTTGATTTCATTTTGATAAATCTTACAAAGAATCTTAAATCATTGCACTGACAATTTATGATCCTTTCAAACCATAGAATATGAACAAAATATTTACTGATGTAATAATCATATGAAATCAGGATGTCATATCAGATATTGGTAATGAGATGGCATGATTGTTATGTGTACAGTAGATATTTATACTGTAGAAAATGCTTGTAACAATACTGGGTGAATGAATAACTTTGCATGATTGAATGAACTGTTTGCATATTATTCACTATTTAAAAAAAATCTATATACAACTATAAATTTTCGATTAATCATCTAAGTTTGTGTGGAGTTATAAATACATGTAGGTCACTTTAAACATTGTCGCAGATTGTCACATCACTCACTGTAGGTCTCATATATATTCTAATTTGTATGCATAATTGCCCATTCCTACATTGCTCAACTATGTATTAAAGCAATATAAATATAAAATAAATGTGGTGTTCTTAAATTTCTAGAGTAATCACTGTAATATATTTCAATTGAATGAATTGTAGGTGCCAGTAAACAGCGGAAGCGAAAGTTAGGAGGGAATGTGCCACATGAAGTGATAGAGCAAGCCATCAGTCAGTGTAACCGCTACCTCAAGTTCTGCGCTCACAATGATATTGACATAGAAACAGAGGCGAGTACACCATATGTGAACATCTGCAAATTATGTACAAATAGTAAAAACAAAAGAAAAAAGAAAGAGAAAGAAGCCTGGTATCTTATTAAGGCTTTCAAATCATATATACCCTTAATTTTTCAATGATGTTTAATTTCTTGTAGACTGATGTATTGAGTGATGAGGAATGGGACCAGTTCATACAAAACTTCTACAGGGTGATTCAGTAAGTATACTTTGTGTGTTGAATTTGTACATTGGTGATGACAATGCAATCAAAGGAAGTGCTTTTGTAAGGATTTTTGCGTAGTTTAAATCCTGCTTTTTAAAAATCTATTGTAATACAATACGTTGTATGTGAAATAAAAATCGCTACACACTAGCCACTTCATTTGTCTATGTATTATATTTGATCTTAGTGAAGTAGTACCAGTTGCACTTTAAAAGCATAGCTTTTATCACTATTGTAGTGATGGTGCAGTTATAACAGACTGTGGAAGACGGCAGTTGGAAGTGGATGCACTACTTGATCGTGTCAAGGAAAAATGGCCCCAATTTGACCTTGACGGAATGTCCAATGTATGGATAGTTAAACCTGGTGCCAAATCAAGGGGTAGAGGTAATAGATATTTGATGATTATACACAGAGGGGTTGGCACTGGCTTAACCCTGTTTTTGATACATGTACATCGATGTACAGGCAATACTCTAGTTGAAGGCAAGTATGAGTGTGCCTGTTCAAACATTGTTGCATGAGTAATAAGATTGGCACAGCCATAAAGATCACATTCAGTCCTTTAAATATTTGTACTGTAAAATTGTTATGAATAAATGTTTTATTTTTTATTTTATGTGTATGGAAATCATGATTTATAGTATTAACTAATTGATTAATTAATGTGTTTATGTTGATCTTTGAGAAATAAACATTACAATATGTAATATAGAATTGTAATGTTTTGTGGCAATCATCTCATTCAATAAAATTGAGTATAATGTGTGTATCAAATTCCTGTTTATATCAGTTTAGACTGCACAATACTATGCACTTCAAATTGTTTTAGGTATAATTCCATTTGATCGCCTTGAAGATATGTTAAAGTTGGTAAATTCAACGGTTGTGAAGAAAGAATCAAAATATGTTGTTCAGAAATACATGGGTATGAGATTTTTTTCATTGTTGAGTTTTTTTTAAAATCATATACCTTGATTATCGTTTAAATAGAAGGAAAGTTTGTGAATCATATATTACAATGTTTTTCTCTTTCTCTCTCACTACAATGTATATATATTATGGTTTGTTATTTATACAGTTCTTTTGGAGCCATATTAGGTATACAGGGTGGGCCTACACATTGTTTAAATGTTGCATGTTTTATTATATATAAGTTATTCATTTCTAATTAATTAGAATAAAATCTAATTATGCTGTTAGTATTATAAGATATTGACAAATACATGTTTTGCACGATCTGCTTCTAAAACTTGTACATTTATTTGTTATCTGTGTCACACAAATTTTTAGAAATACACAAATTGAAATTGATCCTTCCATCTTGATCCAAATATTCAACATGACCGGTCTTCAAAAACAAAATGACCACGCCTAAGCAACTCACATTTTACAACATATTGAATTGAAAAAGGCGATATTCATTGTAAAGACAAAAATAAACTGCTACCCCCTACCCTAAAAGGGAACCACCCAAAATATAAGAAGAACATTAAAATTTCAAATTATCTGAAATTTTGAGTTATCTGAATGAGTTTATAATGATTTAGTTAGAATAGTTATTTGAACCGATAGAAATAAGCAGATCGAACTGAACAGAAAAAAAAAATAGTTACAGGACGCAGAAATACTTAATTTTATTAAATAAAATAGATTTATATATTTTGCACTAGATAATATAATTTAAAAAAAAAAATTAACTGAATTTTGTATGTTTTATTGTAATATTTATTATACGTTTTAGAGCGACCACTGCTCATTCATCGAACCAAATTTGATATTCGACAATGGTTTTTGGTGACTGACTGGAATCCTCTTACACTTTGGTTTTACAAGGATAGCTATTTGCGTTTTTGCTCAAAGGAATACACATTAGAAAACTTTGATGAGTAAGTCTATGAGCATATTTGATACTTAAATACTATATACAGTCATAAAATATGAATTTTATTTATATACATGTATTTCATCATTATTTCATATTGTTCAGTGTTTACCCATATCAACCATCACTTGTTCAACTTTCTATACTTAGGTCCATACATTTAGCAAACAATGCAATTCAGTGTAAATATCTTGGAAACAATGCTCCAAAAGGCCAAAGACCAATCCCTGACTATCTAATGTGGTCCAGTGATGAATTCCGAGACTTCTTAAAAAAGCAGGGAAAAGGTAAACTTAACATTTCATAGTTTAATACTTACAAGTATATATACTAGTACCCTTGTATATCATATTGATATGAATGTTGGGTTGTTTTTTCAGCATCCTCATGGGAAGAAGTTATTTATCCTGGTATGAAAAGTGCCATTGTTTGTGCGTTGCTGTGTACTCAAGATGTTGTAGAATATAGAAAGGTAATATTTACTTTCAAGAATACATGCTCACTTCACAGGCACCACGCTGTAAAATAGTTTATTAATATCATCACTATTGAGATGTCAATACCTGCTCACATAAAAGCGCGCCCCCTAAATTGACCGATGTTCAACTCCACTAGTTTTTACCGGTACATAGTCATTTATGGTACAATAGAATCTCCCTATTGAGATCACCTCTATAATATTAAAAGTCCTAATAGAGAGGTTCTACTGTACTCTATTTCATTCTATTGTATAGTAACAAGTTAATATAATTAGCAAGCATTTTGCCCTCTGTGTTTGATTTTGATTTGCTTATGACCAAATGAAATAATTTTATGGCGTTGAATTCCCATTGGTAGAGTTCCTTTGAGCTGTATGGAGCAGACTTCATGCTGACAGACGACTTAAAACCATGGTTAATTGAGATCAACTCATCACCTTGTATGGCTGGTACCACTCCAGTGACTGAGAGGCTGTGTGCTGCTGTGCTCGAAGATTCAGTCAAAGGTAAGTAGAAATTTTCTTCAGCAGAGATTTTGGCATTGTGTTAGTTCCCTTGCAAACTTGAAAATTTCTAATCAAGTTTGTATTGGTCACATGTTGTTGTCCATGGCTCTGATAATAATTTAATAAAATGTGGTAATTTATGTTCTAAAATAAGAACCTACATTGATGGAAATAGAATTCATTTGCTATGTGAAAATGATAAGATAGATAATCATAAGATAAAATTTGGATTAAATAAAGCAATTGTGTGTGGTCCCATGGCTGAGTGGATAGGGAGTTGTACTCAGGACCAGATAGTTGTCAGTTCGATTCCTGGCTGTCTGGTGGGGGTGGGGGGGGGATGGGGAGCTGAGCAAACTTATCTCCCACGAGGGTGTACAGTGATTAGCACTATGCAGTATATTACTCAGGGTGTTGAGAAATGCAATATAGTGTAGCATGGATTATGACCTGGTTTGAATGTAAAGTTGTTAGAGCATGATAAATGAATTACCCCCTAAGTAAAGATAATAAGGCCATTTACCCATTTATATTTATGCTTCACCCTATATTGTAAGTTGTTAAAATGAATTCTATCCATATCTTTTATTGAAATCACTGCTTTTTATATCCTCCGTACCTGTGATTTACATTACTGATCATTAGGACTTGTCAATAATTCCTACTAAACGAAACTCAAGAAAACTTAAACTGAAACATCAACAATTTTTTTTTCTTCATTTACAAAATATGGGTTTTAAAATGTTGGTTTATACAAATCTCTTTCACAAGTGTGCTTTCAAACAAGTTGTGAATTGAATACCGGTAAGTCCAAAGTATATGTGGATGAAGATAGAGGTACTCATAAGTGTTTTTTTTTAATGTATTTGTGTAGATGAATTTTGATTCATAAAAGGGACAGAGAAGGTATAGAATGTGCTTGTTTTGTATGCTTTGTTATTTGAAAATAAAATAAATGCTCAAAGAATGAACACTTCTCTCATCTTGGGTTTCTTCATTCATGATATATACAAGAATTTTAAGGTACCAACAGAAACCATTGGGACTCACATTTTGGCGAGACTTTCGCTCTTATCGCAAGAGCTTCTTCAGGCCGAATGAACATTTGGAACATAAAAGATCAGTGGTCCGGACTCTCTTAAATCGCGTCCACAATTTGGTCACCACGCCTGATTTACCATGGGTGTTTAAATTACCAAAGCCAAAAGTCAAAGAGTCGTCTAATGACGCAAACAGTAGTGTGAGTACAAAAACCCCAGTCTGCATCCCTTATGTGAGAGGGCTGTCAGAAAAACTGACCCGTGTGTTTTCGTGAACACGGTGTAAGCACTTACCACAAACCTTTCAACACCATTAAATCAATGTTGCCCACTCCAAAAGACAAGTCTCCGGATGACTTGAAATGTGGGATTATATATGAAGTACAGTGTACACAGTGCCGGTACACTTATGTCAGTGAGACCGGAAGAACGTTAAGTACTCGTATTAAAGAGCACCTGAACCCCAAGAGAGTGCCAACCGCTGTAGGTGACCATATTAGAGACACGGGCCATACCATCAGCCCCAGAGACTTCAAAATTGTGGCGCGTGAGGACTTAGAAATCCGTAGAAAGATCAGGGAAGCCGTGGAAATCCGTGTAATGCGTCCTGAGATGAACCGAGACACCGGCTACGAGCTGCCCCCCGTTTTCCTGCCACTGCTGTCATGTGACTGCCGCCGCCATGGCGGTCACATGACCAACTAAGGACTGTTCATTCGGCCTGAAGAAGCTCTTGCAATAAGAGCGAAAGTCTTGCCAAAATGTGAGTCCCAGTGGTTTCTGTTGGTACCTTAAAATTCTTGTATATAAAATAAATGCTATTTGACTTGATTTGTAATATACAAGTATTTCTCATTTACTTTTCCAGTGACCATTGACAGGAAAACAGATAAAAATGCAGATATAGGGCAATTTGAGTTGGCATTCAAGCAACCACTGGTTAATGTACCACAATATATTGGTATCACTTTGTCAGTCGAAGGGCAACAAGTAAAGAAACCAGCATGGATGAATGCAAGAAAGTCAATGGAGCCTGGGGATTCTAGCAAGTTTTCTCATGTCACTCCCAAGGTATTTTATTTCATAAATTTACATACATTACATGCATTTACCTACATTTGAGCTGTTGATTTTTTTTTCAGCCATTATGCAATGCAAGTTTCCAAAACGATAAGCATTTTTTTGCTAAACTGTTTTACATTTATAAAATCTTAATGGTTTCCGTTGTATTTTATTTGTATTTTATGGAGTTTTTACTATTTCTTTTCATTATTGAAACAATCAAAATGTTACATACAATAATTTGATTTGAATTGATTAAGTTGGTTATTTCATGATTTTCAGGTGCCATTAGCCAATGGAACTGTACCAAAAACTACCAGTAGTTCTGTAACGGGTCCAACGGCAACAACTGTGAGCAAATCTACAACTTCTTCAGTTACAAATTCTGGAACGTACAAATTGGCCAACAGTTCTGCTCCAGTGTCAAAATCATACCATGGAAGTACAGAAAAATCCGGGCAGCATTCTTCTAGCACGGTGAAAACTGCCTATAGTCATCGTAATTCTCACAACAAAGCAAGTAAAAGTTATAAGAGAAAAGCAAGCATCAAGCATGCACACGACCGGCTGTCCAGCAGCGCTCCATTAGCCACTGGTGTCACAAGTCCAGAGAATTGCAACAGTTCCAGATCAGCTTCTCCCATCGGAGATGTACCAAAATCATCACCTACTAATGATTCAAAATATAGCTCAACAGCTGGCTCTAAAGATAGCGGTATTAGTCACAGTCCTGTTTCAAGTGACACAAAAAAAACAAAGAATCCACCCTCATCTGAGGACACGAAAACTGGTAAGAAATTATTGTTAAGTGAATGTAGTGATAAGCAAATTTCTGTGATAAAATCATCTGTGATAGATTCTGACATGGCTGTTATACGTGAACATTCTGTGATAAGTGCTAATGAAGTGCAGCCTGAGATATCTGAGTGCAATAACACAGATAATCCTCAGATTCAAGCTGTGCAAGAAGCAGCAAATGCCATTATGGAAAAGCAACCATCAGCATGGTTGAGACGAGGCTCGGCTGTAAAGACCACAATAACAGTTTGCAGTAATAGCATGGAATTAATTGAAGAACAGGAACTTCCAAATGGAGGCACAGCAACAAAAATAACTACTATCCCAAATCCAGCTGAAGCCAAACCAATCCAAACCAAAACAGGATACACACCCGTATCAGAGGAGTCTATTGCATCATCGCCAGCAAATCTCTCCAAACAAGCTCTCTCGTTACATAAGGCAAATGGTGCTGACTTCTCTGAATTAATACTTCCTAAAGGTAATGTTACTTTGCGCCCTCTATCTCTCTCAACTTCAACTAATGGTCCTATTTGTCTCTTTCCTACTGTCACTTCTGTACCTGGTATCCCTCTTCAACAGCCTTCGTATAAATCATCTTCTTTCCCAGTGAATGTTCCCAGTGTAAAAGCAAGTTTGCAGGCACCAAAGAAACGACCAAGGACTCCGTCAAAACTACGTGTATCAGTATCAGGGTCCCATTTTAATCTTGAAAACTTGCCAGATACACAGATACTCTTGAACAATATGAGACAACCTCCTGAACCACTCAGGTCTCTAAATCACAAGAACCAGTTGCCATATCTTTCTCAAAGTGGAGGTATGAAGCAAATTGTCAATCCTGTTGCCAGATTCAAGTATGTACAGAATGCTCACTCAAGTACCTTGGACAAAATACAGAGAGTTAATGCTGAAATTGAGCGAGTGCAAAGAGCATCACTAGCTTTGCAGAACAAACCTATGCACTCAACATAACAAATTAAAAAGTTATTGGCTCAATGCATTTTTAATGTTATCAGTTGAAAATGTGAATATCGAATCAACATTTATGCATTTTATGGAGGGATATATATTTTTATGAATCATCTTCAAACATATTTTATAGAAATATTTCTAAAAATTGTTTGGAAACATTTATATTATGGTTATTTGATGATAAAAAGGGATATTTTATGAGATATTTATGACAATTTTACAGCTGTGATACATTATTATATTTTGTTATTTTATAAACGATACATGGAATATATAGAAGTACTGATATTCAAAAGAATTAATTTATCAACAATGTTTGTTTTTTGAGATCCCGATGATTATAAGGTGAAAATGATGATGGTGAGAAGGGCAATGAGGAAGAAATCTGGTGCTTAATTATGGCAATAAATTTCTAATGTATTTGCAGTGATTTAGCAAGCTTAAGTAATAGATAGGATTTTCAAGGAAGTGAAATTTTATATTTGCAATTTTATGTTTATGGAGAAAAATGATGTACACCTTTTGCATTCGTATGACACACGCATAGACAGTTTTATGCAAATTATAATGGTTTTATTTTAATTATATCCTAAATTGTTATCATGTTAATATAATTTCTATACTTGGTGTTAATATGGCATCCCCACAATGGTTGTTGCTAAAGTAAGTGTTATTTTATAAGGTTATTTTTGTTCTTACATCTGCACTGATATTACCCCTATGAATCCCTTCTTATCAGTTGTTAATTTTTAGTTCAAGATTCTATATTTTTATTAATTGTGTGTGAATATTTCCAATTTTATGGGGGAAAAGATGATCAAAGATGGTTGAACATTTCCTCCATTAAAAATATTTCAACTTCTATAGCTGCAAAATTAGTTCCTTTTATTGTTATGTAGTTTATTCCTAAAATGGCTGTTGTGTAATTTTGTCCCATTACTAATACCATATGTTTAGTCCAATTTACACAACTGTTTGGGTATGATGATTTTTTATGTTTTAACCAATTGTGTGTTTAATTTGAATCTAGCATAATGTACTGGTCATTGTGAACAATTTATCTTTAAGATTTTCGACATTATAAATTTCCTCTAAGGTTCTCGACGATGTAGTCGGCTCCCATCTCCATCTAGACCCTTATTGACAAAAAGAAGATCTATGTCTTGCCATCTTCCGCATACCAGCTCTTCTGGACCTAGAAAAACCACAACTCAGTCTATCAGTAAACTCCCTGCTGTCGATGGGAGTGTTCTGCAAGACTATCATTCAGTGAAATTTTGAATAATTTCTTACTCAAGGATTTATTTGGGGTAAACTCATGCATGATGCATATTGCTGAAATACAATTCACAATTTTGATTGTTGGGGAAAATGTTTTGTTTTGGAGAACATGGAAATTGAATTTGTATGCGAATATCTGTGGTTTTACATATACAGTGCTATTTGGAAAAATGTTTCGAAATCTACAATTTTGATTGGTTATAGTTGTTTAACATTCACTTCATAAGTTTGGTGTGGACTACTCTGAGAATTTATTTACCACTATTTGTGTGCACTCTACCTGTCTTGTATATTTCCTCTTAAAGAACTAATCATCATTTTCTAGATAAAAAACATCAGTATTCTCTATTTATAATGCATGTTTATCTTGTAAAGATTTGCTTAAGAATCGGTAAAGGTGTCATTTTTACATTTTAATATTGCTTGGTGTAAGTTTTAAATTAAATTTAGCTTTAATTATATAAAATAGTATAGAAATTTCTTGACTGATATCAGTGTTATAAAAAAGAAATTAACGTAAATGGTTGATTTTTTACGCATATGATTTGGAAGAGAAATGTATTTTTCTTTAACAAAATCAAATAATATCATTCAAGAAATTACATTGCTGTGCTTATAATTACTGGTTAACATTAATAAACTGTAAGATTATTTACATCCTTTCATATTTAAAACCACATCAAAGTGTAATTTTAATATGCAGTTTAACAATTAGACAAGGCTGATAAATGGTTGATTTTGAGAACACCCATTCGTCAGTTATTGTATAATGCACTTCTACCTTATGCATTCATAAAATGTGCAGACAAATCTTACTTGAAAATTATACTAAATCTGCAGCAATAGTGGTTAATGAAAGAATTATTTCATGCTTCAAAATAAAAATATTTCGATTGAACTTTTATATGAATGTATATTGTAAAATTTTCATGAACAGTATCACTTGATTGAGCTTATTTTGAAAATTCAAAATTAATCGGTGTTTAACATTAATTCATTACTTGTGTTGAGCCTTTATTTCTAAGTGCTTGCACGTGGTACTGTTTGTGGTGATAATCAATTCAGCACCAACTAATACCACCTGTCCTGCACCTCTAGGTCACCTGTCGTTGGTTGATGGATACTGGCGCAAAACCTGTGGGCGATGTGGGCAAGGTAACAACCTGCATCTTTCCAGCAACCCAACACCATGTTCCTGTCAAGCAGATGGGATTCGATTTGGCGCAAAAAAGACAGAAATTGCTCCAAATTTATCAGATCCCCTTTTGAGAAGCAATAATCGACCTCTATCAAATAAGCAACCAAAATCTGGTGCAAAACCTTGCACTCCAAATAGTAAGAGTGCAGGTAGTGCAGGTAGACATCGTTTGCCTGGACACATGTCCGCGTTTTCTCCAGGTCCTTATAGATGTGCGCTGAGTCCTGTTTATATTAAGAGCAATTGCGTACCTATGCCTATAAACAAACCAACTCAAAGTATATCAGAGAAAAATCAAAATAAATTGGTAGGGTCACTGTATTCAAAAAGTTTACATGGGACACCAATCAGCAATTTCCATCATTCACCCATAGAAAATGGGAAAATTGTATTGAAATACACAGATGCAGGAATTCAAAAGCCTGACATGCAATCCAGACACTTTCCTGGAATGGTTCACCCCCATGGTTTACCAAAGCTTGTAACCCGTTACATAACGAGAAATTACAAAGAGGGAGGAAATGTGACAGCTTATTACATGGACACTGTTAATAGGAATAATAATTCAAAGCAGGTTGCTGTTGTTAATCAAAGCTTTACCTTCGATTTGTAATTTGTATAGAGTAGTGCACACCCATCCCCTTTAATTTTATTATAACCATTAATGAACCAAGAAATGTTGGAGATGTACTTTGTACGCCTTTTTTTTTCATAAAAACATACGGGAAGGATGTGCACTGGTCTAAAATATATTATTTTTTGTGAAAACTGGTGATGGGTATTTATTGGGAATTATTCTCGTGTGCATGTGATCTCAATTCTATGATCAAAAGATCCATCACACTAAGGAGATTGAAGTCTGTTAAGGGTATGAAATATTTTGAGAAGGGAAGATTCCAGTGCTTGTTTATTATAAGCAAGGTGAATGACTGAAAGGGTATTTGCGTGTATTTTCTTGTGCGTTAGTTGTCAATTATTGTTGAATATGTTGTTTGAATGTTATGTTCAGTTGCTATGCAACTTCACATGTACATTTTAAGAATTATATAAGGAAACTAATGCATGAACTAACTTAATATGCATTTAAAAGTTTGTGATGTATATATTTATGAAGAAACTCTGTACAAACAGTGACTTAGTATGTTGATTAATTGTTTGCAATATTATAATTAAATATAATCATACATTTTAAGAATTTATTCTCTTGAATTTCAAACTATCACCATCAAATGTTCTTTTCAACAATTGTTTGAAAATAATTTGATCAAACAGCAAGAAAGTGACCAACGGTTCATCCTGAAGGAATTCAGACAAAGTGCCACATTAAGTACACAGGATGAATACACTTGCAATTCCTTCAAAAATGTCCGTTGCATTACATTCCCCATTATAATACAATATAATTATCAAGTGATACATAATATATATATTTATATATACAAATAAAACATGGATAAAGCACTCATACATGACTAACTTCTTTGAAGAATTCTTGCATATTCACATGCACCTTTCCATTTTCCATATGCGCTCTCGAATCACATCAACATTCATATTTCATGTTCTTATTTGTACCATTCATCTCATTACAAAATGTGCTATGACTTCAATAACACTTTCTACCACTCCAAAACATTTTTTAAAAAAAGTGCAGTCTAGAATAAAAATCACACCTGATTACGTAGACACTCATGAAAAATTGTTAGTTGCTCAATAAGAATTGAGAAATCTTTAAAGGCATTTCAATTGGTGCCCTAAATCAGTAAATTGTATACTTAATGAAATGTAAAAAAAAGTCCAAATTATTCCAATTTTATACTTTGTTCCACTTGTTAATGTAAGAAAAAATAACACAATTTTGTCACTTTACAATATGAAGAAAGGCTTTCATTTAAATTATGAATAAAGTTGTAAACTTTCAAGCACTCAAATTATTTATGCCAATCCAAATCCTTCTGAACATTCATGTACTGCTATAAGAAGCATTTTTCTTAATTTGTCATAGGTTTCATATGCAGGCAAGTCCAACTGGTTGAAACTGAAACATAATGAAATACATTCATAAATATATATTTATGATACAAGATAAATTTATAAGAAAAAAATATAGATATACATGTATTGATCCAATTTATTCAAATAAATTTAATTTCAATGTTTAGGGGACTGTAATTATATTCTTTGTTTGACAGATGCGCCGATGAATCAGCATAAATAAAACTGACATACATGTTTTTTTATTAAATTCACGCCGATGAAGCAACACACATTTTTTCATAACAATATCGACTGGTGAATCTGATTCCACAAGGTGCAAAAATCATAACATGTTAGCTTGTCGACATGGTATTCTTGGCTTAAATCGCAGTAAAACCGCATGTGATAGACGCTACCATGCAGTGGTGAACCTCGTTTTGGAAAGCACCGTTATGAATCTGTCATAATTCTAGCGTGTAAAGGCTGCGCATGAGATTTTGACAAATCAAATGTCGTGATTATCTTTTGCATCTGGCAAGGGACCTGTCATGGCGATGTCGAAGTTGTTATATTTTCTTTGGAAAACTTAAATTATTCATCTCCCGTGCCGCATCTAATTATATCTTTTATTCCGGGTTACAACATAGGCGATTGGGAAACTACTGATCAAATGTGGACGTCGAATAGTTAGTGTTTCTAATGAAATGATATGCATACTCGGTACAGATGAAAGATAGGCGGTTTTATTTATTTTTTATTTTTGGGTTGCTACAGTATGAATAAAAAAACTTGCCACATTTTTTAAATTTTGTATGCCGACTAACCGTTATGAAACCATGACACCTTTTTTTTTTTTTTTCCAACTGTGTGGAAAAATTTTCAGAAAAAATTGTCAAAAAAAGAATATGATTACGGTCCCCTTACAGAACCAACTCCCATAGATTTTTTTCTCAAACAAATTTTAAAATTATCACATTTTCCTCCATCATTTGCATATAAGCAATGTAGGGGGGAAAAGAATGAATGGCTATTCAACATTTCAAAAAGTTTGGCTCCTACAGTCTATGTACACATGACCAGTATACGCATCTTGATAAATGATCTATGACTTACCATGTATGTGCACAAGGCAATCTGTCCGTTGATCGGTCATCTCGATGAATCTGGAATTTCTGGATTCCATTCATACCCTCAAGGAAGGCAAAGCCCTGTAGGGGCACTTTAGACGTTCCAGTAACAAACTGCAGGAATGCAGCACGGTCAGCTTGTTCAAATGAGCGAAGAGCTCTCCAGAACCACTGGATCTAACGAGATATACAATGTTCATCAATTAGACTGGTAGTGAAATAAATGTACAGAAATTGGTTGTTTTTAAAGTTTTTTTTTATCTAAAAAAGGCACCACAATATGAGCGATTGTAGTCACTTTTTCTGAGGCGGGCCAGGTGGGACTTTATGTTCTATGTTCGCTCATATTTTTTGCATGCTTCCATGTGGACAACGGCTTACTAAAAGGTCTAACAGGCCTCAGTCATTATTAGATTGTACCTTGTTTAAACCCTGATGGGGAACGTGAATGGACCAATGGAGACAATTAATAATTAATCACACAAGTCTTCCCACATGAAATTCTCCCTTTGAAGTTGCTCTACTGTATTCACAACCTTAAATTTAGCAAAATCTTACAATATACACGCAACAGATCTGCTTGGGGTTGTATGTCAATTCGTCTATTTGAAAGTTTTTTTTCTACTCAAAATTTATTGCATATTGCACACATGTGATCCATTGTTACTAGTTGATTGAAATTACAAAAGGAAAATCCAAATATTGATCATTTGGTAAATCACAACAATTGTATATGACTATAAGAAATTGTCAACAGGAAATGTAATTGTGTCATTATTAGATTATATTTTCTCACCTGTAATGAAGTTGCCTGGTATTTGTGATATTCTGTGTTTGCCTTAAGCTCATCTATATCAATAGTTGGTAGACCTGATATCAAGAGCTCAAGTTCTTGCTCATTGAATATTGATATAAGATGTTTAGGAATGATGTCGTAGAATCCTTCTAAGAAGGCATTTAATTGCTTCCTGATAGCACCTGTCATTTTCTCAACACAAACAAGTTTGATGTATTCCTTTTTATTTTCTTCAGTAACTGGAATGTTACGACCATTGGGCTTCAAGTCACGAATTTCTGTTTTACCGAATTCTTGTATCTAAAAATAGTATTACATGTATTTGCATATTAATATGTTGTCAGCAAAATTTGATTCAAATATATTTCACACAAAATAATTGTGTTCATAGGATATTTCTCATTTTTAACTTTATGCAAATGAGCAGTCTATTTCATAAAATTTATATACAATATAAATGGTGAATTTGAAAAAGAATACCTCTGTACTGAATGATAAGTCATAACCAAGGTCGTTGACATCATGCTCCATGAGAAAGACAAGTCCTTGATAGAAGGCATAATCTTCACTCTCCATGTCTGTATATTTCACCTGTTTGCCTAAGATGTGCTTGTAAAATGACCTGCAATTGAAAATGATAAAATGGATTTTAGATGAATCATTAAAAAAGAGACAAGAAAAATTCAACATTCAACAGTATAATCAGGGCTGGGAAGTACAATACAACCTGTGTTATCTGGACACGTTGGAAGGATGGATGGACACTTGGTGGATCGAAATATCTAATATCTAAGGTATCCAAATAATTGTACGAGGTTAATTAATCAGCCATTTATAGCAGTGATAAAACCCCATTATTTACCTGGTGAAATAGCATTCCAACAGCTTGTTGTCAAATACTGCTTTTGCCAGGAATCTTCCAACAAATTTGAAATATGACAGATGATTGGAATTACAATGAGAAGACGGATTGATGGTGTATGTCACACGATCACCGGGAGAGATCATGAAGAGTGCATAGTTGGGATTGAAGATCTCGCGTGACATGATGAGGTACCACTCTCGGAGAAGACCTCCTGCATCTTGGCCTTCTTCACCTGGAGGATATAACAATGTTGATGTAATTAAATATCTTATTTATTTATTCTCTAGCGCTAGTAAAGAAATTCCACTCTGTTTTCAAAACAGTTTTTAGACGATTTCAGAAATTTATTTCAAATTAAAATATAAAATAAATTTCTGAAATCATCCAAAAAGCTTTTTGAAAATGGATTGGAAGTTCTTTACTAGCACTAGAGACAAAATAATTAAGATATGAAACACAGTGCTGAACACCATATAAACAATATATAATGATGTAATTAAACAATAATAACTCAATTTTAGTCTCTAATGACACCTGAATTTGATTTATTATTTCTATTATTTACCTTCGAATACAATATAGAATCTGTGCTTCCATTCATCTGCTGATCTTCGATGAATATCTCTGAATGAATCCTCAAATATGTGTTCTCTTCTAACATGTACAGCAAGATCCTCCCTACGAATTCCACCATCTAAACGTTCTAACTCTTTCCTAAAGTATCGTCGTTTTACATCAAAATCTAGAATACGAGTGTGGTCGACTAGTACTGAAAATGGTCCATCAGCTAAAGGAGTTGTTGACTGACGCAATATCTGATTAAGCACAGTTCTATGAGTTT
The DNA here is from genome assembly GCA_019095985.1 of Streblospio benedicti. Taxonomy (NCBI): domain Eukaryota; kingdom Metazoa; phylum Annelida; class Polychaeta; order Spionida; family Spionidae; genus Streblospio; species Streblospio benedicti. Next base: position 42,675,227 of record CM032663.1, on the reverse strand, counting down.
CTGAAAAACAAATGGAAATCCCATTTTAAGAATACTTATGAATAATCCGTGTATACATAACAATAGATAGACTAAAACGATTTGTGGAAACCAGAAAACAAAAAATATATACAGGCACATGTTATAAAAGCAAACTGTGAATACATTAGGATCTGTTTTAACAGAGATATACAATACTTTTCAAGGCAAAAATATGTTTTAAAAAAATAGTGACTGCAAGAAGTTCTTAACATATGTTCATGGGTAATCTTTGAAAAATACATAAAAAATAGTCCACAAATGACCATAAAATTGTTAGTTGTTCTCTTATTTGCACATCATGCGTGATTGGGTCACTTTTTATGAATCATAGGAAGAATTACTAGCATATAACACAAAAGCAAATATTGAGGTGGTCAGAACTGGGGCACTGCCCACAGTATTTTATTGTATGGTTTGTGTTTGTTTGGCATGGGTGTGATTTCTATTTGGAGTGTTACACCTCAAACTACATGCAGATCATATTACCCACTAGTAATTTAGCTAAGAGTACCAGTGCCAATTCATACACCACGGGGTGGTTTGTTGAGGGATGGTGAATTTTTATAAACCTCATTGTATTGATTCTTTACTTACTTATTTGCCAACAAACCTCTGAAGGTTTAAACAGTTAACAAAGTGCCCCAAGTCTAAAAGTTAGAGACCAACAAAGGTCCCATCGCCATACCAAAACTTACCTGCAAAAGCTAAGAATTTTGTTGTGTCTGGTGGAAGAGAATTGCCATATGTTGAGTTGACCATGGAGTCTTGTCTTCCTAATGCATTACTAGCTCCTTCTGATGTTGAAGGGCCAGCGGGAGACATAGGACCAGTTAGGTCGTAGTTCAAGTGGTCAAGCTGGTCTGAATTACCACCAGTTCTAGTGCGTTGATTTGATACCTTTTCTTCCTTTTCTCCTACAAACAATAGTACATTATACAAATCATAATTGAAACATGAATATAAAACATTTAAGTACTAAAAAATATCAGCAATTATTTTATTAATTATTTTTCAAAATAACCCATTACACAAACATTCATCGATGAGGTCTAACATTCAATACACAAGAAAATCCCTAAAATCTCAATTGCAACCCAAGTACTAAAGCACTAACCTGCGTGGACCATAAAGAATGCCTCAACAGCTGGCTGAAGTACAAGTACAGCATGCTGATCTGTGGTTTTGGCAAGCTGACTGAGGCATTCGCCCAATGCTTGCCACAGGCTCTCAAGCTGTAACTGTTCACTTAGCCTTGGCAGGACCAACTCTTCCTCTCCTTGTTTTCCTTGATTCGCACCACTTGTTGATGGAGCTATAATAAAAAAGTTTGCAAGTAATCATTTCCCCACCAATGAACTAGGATTGAGAGAAAAAATCTCGTGTTGATGGAGCTATAATAAAAAAGTTTGCAAGTAATCATTTCCCCACCAATGAACTAGGATTGAGAGAAAAAATCTCAGTAGTAAAAAAAAAACAATTAACAACACACATCAATGCTATTACATAGACCCTCCCTTCTGCGAAATGATTTTCAGAATATTATTGCCTTTATTACAGTAGCGAATATTTATTATGATATTGAAGAGATATTTTGAAAAGACGATATTGAACTAAGAGGGTATATCAAACTTTCCTGTTTCATAATAATCATAAACATACGCGACTGTATGAAGAATGCTTCGATAAACAACATTACATCACATTAATGTACTCACGGTTGTCTACTTCCATAGGGTGCTGTGCATTAGGAATGTTTGCTGGTGGTTCATCTGGTTGATCAGGAGGGTTCATGTCTGCATCTGCAGGTGGAGTGGAGATGCGATCCGCTTGAGGAACAGTAGCGGGCCTAAACAAAGTGATAGCTCCATCAATAAGTAAGTAGTAAGCAAGCAGTGAATTCATCAGCAAATTATGTTCAAGATTAAGGAATATGAAGTGCAATGAAATGAACAAGGTCTACTTAATTTTGTGATTAATGTCGGTGTCTTGCAAGTACGATGACCAACACATACGGATAGAAATAAATGAACTGGTACTACAGGCAAGACAATCATTTAATATGCAATACTTAGAATCACACCAGTAAATATGTAATATAAAAAAAGAATACATCATTGTATTTGGAACACAACTATCAAAACAAGACCAAGAAAGATGCAATACTGAAGACCGAACTTACGGATTAGGATCTCTTACAACAGCAGCTGCAGTAGCATTGTTTTGAGACGACGCTGCAGTACTAACAATAGGTCTGGCCATTGCTCCTGCAGCGCTAGACGTAGGAATGTTTGCACCAAGTGATGAAGCAAGTCTATCTCGTCTTCCCACCAGTTCCATTATAGTTTCTGCCTCAGCTTCTAAAATCGCCATGGCCTCTGATATGTTAGAGAAGTCCCGAGGTTCTATAAGGTTTATTATAATTGACATTCAAATATTGTATTCAAAATCACGTCTGTTCACACCAGCACAGTTCATAACAAGATGTCTGCCACAGCCTGACAAAAATGAAAATGAAAAAGTTGCAATCAATGAGAAAAAAAACCTAGTGAGAAAAATACTTACCGATTTTTCTATTCTTCTTTGCAGCCTGTTTAGCAGCTTCTCGAAGTTGAATGATAACTTTAAGGATACGTAGTAAGAACTGCTGGCTAGATGTCTTGGCCGTGAGTTGGATCATGGATGGCAATTGGAGCTCTCGGCCGGCAGCAGGCTTCACATTTTTAGGAGCATGCACCACAATAGCCCCTCCTCCAAATCTTAAATGAATTCACTAAATTCTAATATCGAAGATCGAAACAAAAACAAATGAATTACAGAACTGATTATAACTATGGAAATATCATATAACATGTATTTGTAAAATACCTGTCGCTCAACACCCCCTTTTGGTCTGAAGAGCCTGAGCTCATTTCCGTATCTTGATTTTCCTTTGTTGGGGAGTCTTGCTGATCCAAAGATGCATTCAATGACATTAACTCATCTAACAATTTTCTACAAGTTAAAAAACGAAATCATAATTATATAAGGTGCTTGAAGGGTGAAAATTGTCGACCACACAGACAATGACACCTGACAACTAACAGTATTGTATAAATCCCACATATAAGGTGCTTGAAGGGTGAAAATTGTCGACCACACAGACAATGACACCTGACAACTAACAGTATTGTATAAATCCCACATCCCTAAGAAAGGCATTATATTATGCAAAGGCTATGAACTAGTGTGAATGTTAGGTAGTTTGATTATGAACTAACAGTGAATTATGACTATAAATAAGCACATTTTCACTTTTTTAAATTCAAATATATAACAATTTGACATGGTGAATTAATTCCTATATATTAAACAAGTTGTGGTAACAAAGTGCCAAATGTGCTGTTAACTGACACTTACCTAATATGATCACAGACGGTCATTCCTATTTCTGTAGCTCCAACCAAAAGCAAAGCCAATACAGCATCTCTTGTAGCATTGTTAGCTCTTGAAAGCTGAACTAAGAGATTTGTTGCATCTTCCAGACCTTCTTCTGAACATGATTTTGAAGTTAGAACCTACAAGTATCAACAATAATTTCTTCCAATATCATAGTAGATATCACTATAGTGATTCAATTATCTACACAGGTTTGTGAACAAGAATAAGCAATCGCTATGCAAATAATATCTCATCCACATTAAACATTAATTAGAAACCCAACTGGAATTGAAATAGAACTATGAAGGCTACAAGTCGGCTGGATTTTTGCTCATAACCATGCAACTCATGCCTGCTGCATGGATGTGTTGTGGCCAATGTCAATGCACAAATGGCTTCAAAGGACACACCAAAATTTCTTTCTGACATATCATATGGAAAAAATTACACTTGGTAAACAGATTGTACATACTATATTTATTTACTCCAGTTTATACTGAATTTGAGCAATACAACAAACCTGAACTGCCAGTTGCAATTGTGGCTGCAGTACGGGAGCCTCTTCAACTTCAACTACAGCAGGATTTTCTGAAGTGGGTGTCTTGTCCACATCTTCCTCTTTCTTTGTCGGCAGTGGTGTCGACGTTAAATGCTCATCTATAATTATTTATACCCCACAAACTTAATTTCAAAGAAGTGCTAGAGGTAAACAATCATGGAATGAGTGAACAATTATTTCATTGCAGTAACTAAACATATAACCTGAATTTACTACATTATACAATGTGCATGTACTTCTCGTAATTAGTCATGGAGAAAATACAATCATTCACAGAAAAGGAGGTAAGCTTTTAGTAAAGAATATTTCAGGGTGTTTGAGGTATCAAAACAATAGAACCCAATAATAAACTTTTCTTTATTATGAGACATACATGGAACATATTAAATTTTATTTGTAAAATTTGCAAAGAAAAAGACTTTCCAAAAGTCGCGACAAACCTGGTACAGTTGAGATTTCCATTGTTTCGCTCAGTGCCAGAGTCTCATCAGCTACTCTGCTATCCGAGATTGTCCTATCAACAGCAGCAGGTGCAGGAGTTTCCTCTGTTGCTACAGATGGCGTGCTTGTTGTCGATATTTGAACTGTGGATGAAACACTTAAACCTGCAATTATAACAAAGTTTGATTGATGTCATGAGTCCACACAAGAAAACATCCTCGCGAAATGTTAATTCAACATTAAACAACACCTTGTTTAGTTTCTTAAATAATGTTAACATTATATCTAATTTCTATACTTAAATTAGAAAATGTTTAATAAGCCTATCTACAATTGTTACTTTAAAGCACCATTTTGAAACATACCATTGTTCGACGCTGATGGCACAGGGGCACTGGCTGACGTAGCCATAACATTGGCTGCACCACTAGGTACTACAGCGACTGTAGCTCCAGTGCTTACATTAGGGCCAGCCCTTGGAGTAGCTGAAGTAGGGTTTGTTACTTCCTGCAAACCCATAGAAACTAGACCCAGAAGTCTAAGCAATCTATCAGTAAGGAGTTGGCTTCTCCTTAGCACTGGGTGGGACAGCATGCTCATAAGCTGGCCTAGTGGTGAAGAATCAAAGGATTGAACAGTATTTGTCCCTGACTCTGAAGTTGTCTCTCCACTGTTGCTGTGCTGTCTCTGGTGATGATGTAAGCTTTTTCCTTTTTTACCACTTGACACGCCATCTAATCTCACTAAGATTTCCCAGAAGTCCATATCCACACTTTTAGCTAGAGTATCTACTTTAGCATTGTCTGAGGGAGTTTTCCCAGTTCCTTTATCTTTATTTTTATCCATATCACTATCCGTTGCCACATTACTACATGAAGCAGCTTCTTTTACCTTATTAGTTTGTGGAAGAAATTGGCTGGGAAAGCTCTTAGCCAAAGAAATTAGAGTATCTAAAACATTCCTACAAACAACTGGAGCAGCTTGTGGGTGGATATTAACAGCTGTATTGGCAGGTGTTTTCTTACTACTATGACCTCGTTGCATCTGGAAGACGTTTGCACGACAGCCAAGAGCTGCATCCAGACTTATGGAGAGCCACGATGGCCTCATTGCATCCACTGGTGGTCTCGATGGTGTTTGCAGAATTTCCTGTTGGCTAGTTGCAGGGGAGCCACCTCCAACAAAGCCTTGGCTTGAGGACTTCTTAGCACCCGTCTTCGTTGTTGAGGATGGCGTGGAAGAGGCTGTTGGTGTCCTGCTGGTATCACAGATAGCTGAGGCATTTGCTGCCGCGGTTCCTTCTGAAAGACGGCAGTCCCCTGTGCGTTGCAACACTGAGAGCAGTGCTCTGATAACCCACACCCGGGTAGGTGAATGGTAACACAAATTCCTCAGCACTCTGTAGAGTCGAGTAGTGTTCAATTTCGGCTCGTCCACAAAGAGAAGAACTAGCAAACATGTGAGTGCCTCATGGTCGAGCAGATGACGTCCGCGCAAGCGTACAGAGTTGGCAGCAGCACCAAGCCCACTGACACCTTGATGACGGCCACCCAGAGTCCAGTGGTGACGCCTGGTAGTCGGCTGTCGTACACTGTAGCGAGTGCTTGAAAGACGACCAAGGCCTGAAGAGTACAAAGCTTTAAACGATTTGGTTCCCTTTATGTAATGATTTTTACAAACAGCAAAAGAAAACATAGTTTGCTACGTTGGCTTTCATAATTTTAGTTACACTTTCATACTATTACATATATATCAAGACAAGTACATATATATGATATTAGAACTTTCAATTATCATTTATCCTTAACTTCAATTGCACGTGAGAATAGTGGACAACCAAGTCTTATGTGTACGAAGACCATATTTATACTGGCGTGTCAGTACTGACCACTCTGTAGCAGGGTGGACAGCGGCCCGCCTCCCTGGGTGAGAAGGCGCTCCTGCATCAGACGGCTGTGCCTCTCCTCCAGCTCCCGCCGCAGCATGTTGGCCTCAGCCGCCAAGTCAGCTGGTAGCACCGCCACCATCGAGTCATCCATGTCAGCCAGCACCTGAACAAACACCAGTTTTAAGTTTAAAATGTGCAATTCTAGTCACAATAAACTTCAAATTTATAGAAATTTTTTCTACAGCACTTAAGTTATGACACTAGAAAAACACAGCAACATGTTCTCTTGACAGTTTTTGATCAGACAACTTTACACAAACATAAAAACAAACCTGCTGTCTAAGCGATGGCGGTAACGACTGAATGAATCCGGCGGGGTCCACGGACTGGTCTGGAGGTGCAGCAGCGGGAGCGATGGTTTCTGCTGCCACCCGGGCCTGCTCGGCACGCTGCTGAGCCAGCACCTCCTCCTGGATGGACGGTGGCAGTGCAGCCAGGAACTCCGGGCTCACCTCCCCCACGCCGCCCAGCTGCGCCGCCTGCTGTTGCTGCTCCTGTGCCCGCTGTTGCAACTGCTGCAATCTGCAGGATAAAGATAAGTGTTAAAAGCCATGCGAGTTCTAATATTAACCCTTTGGTTGCCGAGGCGTGTATACGTACCCCAGAATATATGTATCTTTAGTGCCGGGGCCCATATATGCACCCGAGTTTACAGAAAAAATTGTTTGATTTTGTCTGCCATTTTCGTAAACAAATACTTGTGGTTCTAGTCTCAAATTCTGCTGGTGTCAACAACAACAACAACTTTACCTTGACATTTCGAGGTATTTCTAGAAGGAAATAAGCAGCATAGTGTTAATATTTTAATTTAATTGTGACAACGAATATTTACCAACCTAGCATGCATTATCTACTTAAAAATTGAGCCCTAAAATACTCTTATTTTCGTAGGCAAAACCATGGCTTGTCATACATCGCTGGAATCCTTGAGAAACCAGCTTGCATCTAGACCGAAAATAAATCTAGACTCTCAAACTCGTATTACCACAAGTAATTTTGAGTACATGAACCCGGTATTCTTAGGTTCAATCGGTGGCAAAACTACGTTGACACTGCTAAAGGATGCCAATAAGCCTTTATCAAGAGCGCTCCTACGATTCTATAAGAGCGCCGCGCTCTGCGCAAGGCTGATTTCTGGGAATCACCGGTTTTTGGTAAGATTGGCCATGATGTTACGAACTTGAAGATTTTGAAGAAGAATTATCATATTATTCGTCATCCATGCCTCATCTTATTGTATCTTGCTTGGATACCGGATCACAAATAAAGCGTTTGGCAAACTACCCAATAAGTGTGGACGTCGGATATCTAGTATTTCTATCAAAACGGATGTTTCTGTCGGGTGATTGAGTGATGGCTGTCAAAATTCACGACGGTGTCAAAGTTTGAACACGTTTTTGGTACGTAATATTGTAAGTAAAAATATATTATTATGAAATATGGATGGTTTATGTTGTTTTTCGTGTGTATCCTGGATAAAACTTCGCTGCAATTAAAATTTCCACTGATATTACGACATTTAAAATCACCCGCAGAAGTTGTCAAATGAATGGGTGATTACTCGAAATTGTCAAAATTGAACTTGATGCTGTATGTATCTTTATTTATAATGCTGAAAATAAGAAACTAGACCGTCTCCTGAATGTGTACTGTATATGTGAAAATGTTCTGATGAAAAACGTAAGAGCTACAAAGGATCATATTTCAACTATGACAATTGAAGACCCCCACTGTGAATAACACGTCACGCAAAATGCGTGTCTGGCACTCAGGGATATCATATTGAATTTACGTCTGGTTTCGAGAGGGTTAATCATTTTTTTTATGTGCTAAAATAATTCTAAAAACAAACCACAAAAAATAGTTAAATTCCAACCTCCTCTGTTCCTCGATAACTTCCTGCCGAATGTTCTCTGGCAAAGCTGCGAGGAAGCTGGGGTCAACACCTTCCGGTAAAGTGATGTCGCCAAAGGCCGAGCCTGCGCTGGAGCCTGCCTGAGGCTGAGTGCTGCTGGTGCTACCTTCAGAGGGTGTTGCAGTTGCTGGCACTGATGGCGGAGCTGCAGTTGCCACACCACTGCTTGTTCTGTGTTACAATTTTAAAAATCCTTTTAAAATTGTATAATATGAGTAAATCAACACTTTTTTTTCTTTCTGTAATAGTAATTTCAAATCATCTTATGTTTTCCTCAAAGTCAATTTATAAAGCTGAAAGCTTACCCTATAGTGTCAACAATACTAGCAGCAGCTAAAACTCCAGCAAGACTGTTCTGTAGCTCTTGGGCAGGTGGCAAATCTGCAGCACCACCCTCAGCCATACTAGGGGTTTCTGAGTTGCTGGTTGATGAGTTGATGGTGACGGCATCTGATGATGTAATATCAGAAGGCTGCTCTGGGGTGATTGGTTGCTGATCATCTCCTTGGTGTGAGCTTTCGGGTTGTGATGACAGCCTGAAAAAAAGTCATTTTACTATTAATTTGGTTAATCTATACACTCAGTGAAAACAGTACAGTACAACCTCTTTCAACACAACACGTTTGGAAGATGGATCGATATTGCGAAAATCGAGGTATTTGGATGAAGGAGAGTTTGGACCAGGGGTACAGGTGGGCGCAAATGTGAGAAACCACATACGCGAACATGACCTACTATGGACGATAATAAAAGATATTGACGAAATACCTTTTAGAACAACTGTTCTATCAATTTGGTTCAAAGTTGTACATGTATATCGTAAAACAATATTCCTGTAATGAAAATTAGATTGAACGTTATTTAATATCCTTTGCACTAGCCAAAAAGCTGTATTTTGTAATAATCTTCATTAAAACATATGCTTTTGCTCCTTAGTACCCGACAAAAACTAAGACCCGGGTGATGCTGGTAAAATCTTGGGTGCATTGTGTTTGTCCACCTTCATGGTTCAACATTGGTTGATAGTAAGATTCCTTAAGCAATCCCTTATTGTAAATCCAATAAAAAAAATGTGAATATGGAGGGGTGCCCGGTTAATGGAATTATTTGGATTAGGGATAGAAGTACAAAAGAGGATAATGGATACTGAAATTTGATGAAATAAGCACACAGTGTTGAACTGTACGTACATGATGAAATAAATAATATTCATCTTATCTAAAACCAGACCTTGCAAGTGCCGTTCCAAATATCTGTTCATAAGTGGTAATAGGTGGCTCCTGCTGATCACCCTCAGCCTGCCACGCCTGCGAAGGTGGTGGTGGTGGTGGGTGTGGATCTGGCTCAAGTGGCAATGGGATAGACGCCACATCCTCTGTCATGTCCATAGGTGACGCCTGGCTTGGTCCAGATGATTGAGGAAAAGGATGGAAGCTGGAGGTTGTAGATGGAGCCAGCGGAGTAATGCCGAGAGGAGATGCCATGGGCACAATATTTGATCTAAAAGAAAAATCAGTCCTGTCATATCTTCTAATAGCTGTCATAATGATAAAAAGTCCCTCAATATGTAACTTGACTTGAATGCTGTCTCATAGACATGGTATATTTCATAGTATAATAGTTGCATTAAGTTAATCGACTTGGGAGTAAGAATTAACACAGGTGGTTTCTCCAATTCTACAATATCACCTAGCTTCAGCAGGGACTCCACCAGTTCCCCAGATAACTTTTTAACCATACTATTATAGTCTACTGGACTAGTATTGCAAAAACGTTAGTACTTACTAGTCCTCCAAAAATGATACCAGTCCTAAATGCTCTAGAGCTTTGACAAAAGTTTGTAATGTGGAATACAATTAAGTTATTATTCACACTCGTCCTGTTGGTTTAATAATAGTCTCTGACTAGGCAATGAGTACTGTCTGGGGCACTGTGAAGCCTGAAGCACTACCAGTGGTATATTTGTATACATCTATTTGATTTCAACAGTAGCATAATTTTGTTACCTTGCTGGTGCTCCTGGTGCCATGGATGGCCGTGCAGTTGGAGCAGGAGTTTCCATGGCTAGAGATGAGGCCATAGGCATAGGTTGAAACCCAGAAGTTGCTGGTGTTTCCGACAGCTGGTTACTAAGTGTCACTGTACACAAAAAAAAAAGTAATTTGTGATTAACTTACCAAATCATAACTCATTCTAATCCACAGAGCCAAATCACATATGTGTGATCTATGCTCTAATGGCAACGCTTTACTTCCCTTGACGGGAATAGCTGAAAATTGTTGGCACTGGTCCAGTATAGAATTCTGTGGTCTTGGGCTATTTTTTTTCCCCACATCAGGGCATAAACAGTTGATAAATTATTCATTGGGAGGAGTCTAAAAATAGTGTTGTAGCAAAAAAACATAGCAGTCAGTCTGGGTCACTGTCTAGTTGAGAATGAACGTCATACATTCAAAATACGGCGACGGTCAAACACCTTCCATGTTAAGTATGCGTGCATTTTGCTTGCTTTCGTTACCCTCACCTGGTGGAGTAGAGCGAACATTAGTCTCTCCAATAATGGCCGTGGCAATGGCTTCAGCGAGTGATTCATGGTTTCTCTGTGGCTCCGCACCACTGCTGCTGTGCTCAATATCTTCCTCACCAGGCGTATTGTGAGGATCATTGCGAGCTGTTAGCGTATTGCTAGATGTCTGCGAACATAAGTAACCAATACACTAGAAATCAATGAAAATTTTCAATCATAATTATATTATAGAATTTCACAATTAGAAATATTAACACATGATTAATGAAAAAATAAGTTATATTACCTCTGTTGAGGCCGTTTCTGCAGTGCATGAAGGTGGCCCACTCCATTCGATAGTTTTGTCATGATCATCTTTGTTATCTTCCTTTCCCTCTTTTGCTTTCTTAGCAGCTTCTTCCTCGGCGGTTTTCTTGCGCTTTTCTTTCCGCTCCGCTAGCTCTTTATCGCGTTCTTTCTCAAGTGCAACAATAATTTCAGGTTTCAGTACTGGAAAGAAACATTACAAAAACACATTTAGAATTTTGTTACTTTGCTATCATGAAACACACGTCTCAGGTGAGTTTCTATAAGCTAGCAGTTTGTGAATACCAAATTGATATACATATATTGCTGTATTCATTGCTTACAACAAACGAGTTACAAGTTACAAAAACCAAACTTCAAGCTAAACGATCACATTTCAAGATTTTTTGACACTGCTTTGGCTTGCATATTTTTTCTTCTTTTTGTTTTGATTAATTTCTTGCATCTTCCAAAATCAAATGACAAATATATTTTTACAAAATTCTAACCTGTCATTGCATCATGCACACTGTCACTGTCGAGCACTCGAGCTTCCTCTGTCCACCTGCTGAGAGCTGATGGAACCCCAGACACCACATCAGAGCTACCACCGCGCCCATCACTGTCAAACAATGCATCCTGAAAAAGTAGAAAAAACAGAACTGATAATTGTATAATGAAAAGTGTTTTGTAGTAAATTAAATATCTATTTTTTATTCTTTCTATCTTTTATTTTCGTCAGAACACTTAAAAACACAACAAAATATATAGCCGCTGATATTAAGAATGTGATTGGTTTTTATGTAAATTATATGACTCAATATAGTCAGGCTGCCTGGTGATAAATCGTTCACGGAATGAAAGAAGCATGAAATTTGGCAGGTTGCGAGAACATCCCATATGAAGTACTTTAAGCTATAGGGCCATCGCAGATTTGACCTCTGACCCGAATTACGGCCATTTTCCAAAATGGCCGACAAAAAAATATATGATCATCAATATCTCATCATCTAGTCAACTCAAACTTATCATATTGGTGTTAAAACATATATTTTCAATAGTAGACAATGTCTACTTTCAAACATTTATCCTTTATTTGACCTCTGACCCCAATTACGGCCATTTTCCAAAATGGCCGACAAAAATATATGAATATCCATATCTCATCGTCTAGTCAACTCTTAAGTGTGATTTTAGCGGTCAAACCTCCAGGTTTAAGTTTTCTAATATAACTAAATCAATGACCTCTGACCTCTATGGCAGCCATCTTTCAATATGGTGGCTACAATATGCGGATGAAAGTATATGAGTTAATAGCTCTTTGCCTAGTTGATATAGAATAGTGATCTTAGTATCTCAGAATACATTTGTAAGCCAAAGTATAACAACTACTATCAAAGATGTATCTGTGAGTAAGGTGCCCTTTAGAGCAGTTATTGGTACTTAACCAGATTCAGGTTCCGATATTACGACAAGGTCAATGCAAACTGTTTTTAGGCTGACCACCAAAATCTTGTAGATAGAGTATGAGTTGTGAAAATAAAAGGAATAACATTTGCTTATCTATATTTTATACCTATGAATTATGAAATCTTACAATCAATATGCATCACTGTATATATATACCAATATAACAAGTATATGTATATACCAGGGATATATTTCAAAATTAACGGCTCACTTCGTAAAGCAACAGATCATCATCTATGTACAAAATAATTATTTACAAAAAAGTACATCATAATATATACCATTTTCATACACCTTGTTTGTCATGGTGCAGTATTGAGCAAATAACATTTCATTCACAGTCACATATGCTGTGACACAGACAGAGAGCAGTGCATGTCAGTGCAGCCTTTACACATTTACACTTAATTGGCACTACAGCCTTTCTTACAACCACACCTTAATAGCTGGCAACAGGCATACGAAGCCTCAGGCAGCTCAGTCCATCTCACTTTCCAACATCCATTGTCTGTTTGCAACCATCCCCATTCAGCAGGAGATGGTAAGTAGGGTTCATGAACAAACATGATGGCCCAGACATGACCTGCCTGGTATGCAACTCTTTTTGTATGCTCTTTAGTGCAGCTTTTAGTTGGTGGAAGCCCGTCCATTGGTCTTCCTTTCTGTGCCAATAGCTGCTTTCTGGCAACATTCACTGCTTGTGCGATCATACAGCAAAATCACAAATCACTCCAGAACATCATGGGGGTCAGTGCGGGAGTCACCTCATCATATGCCTTCCAGATGTCCCAGACAGTGCGTTTTCCACGGCCACCAAAGCATTAAACTGTATCGCAGCCACTAAATGCATGCAGGAATGGCAAGGCTGTGCAGCAATTCGACCAAGTGCATTAGACATATGATGTGCAGGGAGGTATCAAAAACTCTTGCCTGTACCAAATGCAATCCAAAGCTCATCAATGCTGTGGAACAGCTGCAACGCTACTACGTCAGAGTCAACTGTACGGATCATTGCTTTACGACAACCTTGATTTGTAGCATCACGCATATGCAAGAGAATGGGGGGTATCTGCTTCCTCCTGAGTACAAGGAGCACGCTCTGTGGTATCCAATGGCTGTGTGCAGAGTACATCACGGTGTTTGGTGATCACCTGAAACGGGGTACTAGATTTGCTATTTGCAAGCTCAAAAACGTGAAGAGTTCTGCCCTGTTGGCATCATTCCTCAAAACCTCTCACCAGTTCTTAGGGAGTGTATCGAAGGCCCCACCCGCCTACGACTTCCTTCCTTTTACCTCTTGTACTATGTGTGTATTCTTGCAGACTGCCATCTACATATTCATCCCACACCACATCTACTCTCTGCACGCTGTAGCTGTATAGTGATATGTGGTAGGAATATCTGGGAGGCATATTCTGAAAAGGTACGCACAGTGCCAGGCTTCAGCATATTCACTAATGCTGCTCCATCCAGGATGACAACATTCACAGCATGGGTGTTATCATATAGTGATTAATTTGTCCTGGATTCCTTTGGTCGGGGTGGGAACCAATTCTTCTGGGCAGCTTACTATGTCAGACTTGGCTGTTAACCTCAGCTTGCCCATATGAGAAAGTGATGGAGGCATGCCTGTTTCATGGGCAAAAAACTCATCAAGGTTGTCATCACGCTTGGCAGGATATGTACAAACTGGAGAAGAGCGAACAGTCATCTTCACAGACAATAGCAATTGCTTTTCTCTTGACTGTTCAACTACTAAATATACTTGAAGAGGTAATTTGTTTTAATTGAATCATTATCATGTTTTTTCATATGTCACCAGACGTTTTTAACAAACGATCATACTGCTCTTTTCCTTTTTTCTGACAGTGTGCATTGTGCTTTACACTGCTGATCAGAGAGCTCCAGCCCTTATGTCCAAGACGATACAAATCACCAAATCTCTTCAGTGAAATGGGTTTCCCATCTTTGTTCTTCAATTACAAAAATACTAAGGGCATTAACTTCTTTATTTCAAATGTTTTCTGTGTACATCTTCCTGTTTGTTCATGATGACGCGCTAAATTTGACACATTTTAAAGAGGTAAAATGTCACATCTGACTATAATTCATCCTTTTTTATTGATGTTTGAATCTCCCTCAATCAAGACTAGCCATCCCTGGACCTGACACCATCCATCTTTGTAAGGCTGTGTGATAATTCTTTAGGGTTTGAACAATAATGCACTTATAGAGATCATTCCTTTTTTTCTGAAATACAAGGGTTAAGTAATGTGCACACTTACCCAAATACTTTGCCATTTTTCCAGTGTGCGCATTGTTGTGCACTGGGTTTTCTGGGTTTTGTCCAAGACATAAAATCACCATTTTCCAGGGGTTTGAGCTAATTTTACTATGGGCATTAACAGGGTAGTTATTCATGATTCCTCTCTCTAATCCTCCTTTTCTATTGATAATAACTAGCCATAAACACCATTGTGGTACTTTTCTTGCAGTGAATTAAAAAAAAATATATAGACAAGGGTGACATAAACGCACCAGGGGTTTGAGCTAATTTTCCAGGTGTCATCTTTTCAATTTATTCATATAATCTTTACTGAAGGTTCATAACTTACCTCTGGTAAGATTATATATGAATAAAAACTTATATTTTTTTTTGCAAGTGATTGTGACACCCTACCCTTCCTGTACAGATGCAATTTAGAGGATCTATCCAAAGATGATCTCTACATAGCATATGCATAGTTTATTTGTTGACACTGACTGCATACTTTTGACAATATTTTTGAATATTCTAATAACACTGGGATAAAATTGAATAAATTTCTATTTTTTTTTTAAATTTGAAAACATGGGAATCATTTAAAAAAAGATCACCAAAATCCAACAAAATTGACAAAGTTATTAACATTTCTTTTGTCTGTTTGGGGGTATAAATTGACACGATTTTCCCATTTACCCATGCTAAACGTGATTCAAAATATGTCCACTTCCATTGGTCTAAAAGCTGATGCTGCAGACCCACAAGATCGAGATGCCTTTTTTTAAACCCATTCATATCACCTTACGGAAAACGCCAACACGTAATATAAACATTAGCGAATAGTGCCATTTGACAGCTTTAAGTCCAAGACAATAACTTTTATGGGGCCTCCATACATGCTTATTTTTTTTTACATAAATTGTGCACGTGTATTCAGAATCGCATAGTTTCTTATTTTTATGACACAGTAATAGGAATATGGCTATATTTGTAGAACAATGCCTGATTTGAGAAATATCCTTTCGTCCATGACTTCATAATCGGTTTATAATTGATCCGACACGTGAATTTGTGATGGGTATGTTAATGTGACCAAAATCCATTCTTTCAAAAATTATTTTACCTCCAAGCTTAAACTAAGGCGCCATTTTCAATAGGGAAATTAGCCTTTATCACACCCCTTTATATCTCAACACCGACCATAGCGTGATGCGTTTAAGAGACAGCATGCAAATTAGCCGTTCTTTAAAGCAGAGAAAATGCTCTTGCCTTTTTCTGACAACGCACGATGTGCTCGAGGCTGAGTATTAATATCCTTATTTGGAAGCAGTAGAAAATCAAAGCGGTTCATATAAATCACTTTGGCAAATCGAAGTTCATGACATAAACACAGGAAATGACACAGGATTTTGTTATTTTTTGTTCAACTTGAAACTCTCCTCAATCAAAGACTTTCCCAAGACATGGTCAAATTCTCTGGTATTGACACCATCATATTTGCTGAAAATGTGGGGTTCTGCGTTAAGCCTACAGGGCCTCGACCCTGACTTCACACAGGCATTGTTTTGTTCATGGGCTTGGTCTGTAGCTATATAAGAAAATGCTCGCTTGGTTTTCTTCACAGTGAAGTTTCCATCCAGGAATTCCTTGTATATAGCAGGATGTTTACTTCCAAGAGTTGTCATGTAACATAAATGCACTGAAATCCACTGAGCATAGTTGGTGTAGTCAAGAGAAAAAAACCAAGGCACAATCTTTGATAGTGAATCCACATAAAGTTTGAAATCAGCTTGTCTCAGCAATCTGACAGACAGCAATACATTGAGTTCCGATTGCAAAATGGTGAACCAAAACTGAAACTGTGGACTGAGTGCGGACTTCTCATCACTCCAGACTTCACTTCTATTGTCTTCACGTTTTCTTCACTATCTTGATTGCTGACATAATCAGTGTAGGCTTTGTGCAGGAAAATGTGCAGGCTCGACGCTGTAACCTGATGAGCATGTCGCGTGTGTGCTATGTGCGACACCTTTAGGTAGGAGTCAGCTGTGCCTGAGGAGGCAATGTTACCTTGGAGTGAGTGCACCAGTCCAACCGCTATCAAGCAAGTTTCCTAATATCTTAAAAGCATTCATCGCTATGTGCAAAGTTACACTTTGGCTTACAAATGTATTGTTAGATACCTAGATCACGATTCTATATCAACTAGAAAAAGAGCCATTAACTCATATACTTTCATCCAATCATATTATGGCCGCCATATTGAAAGATGGCTGCCATAGAGGTCAGAGGTCATTGATTTAGTTATATTAGAACACTTAAACTTAAACCTGCAGATTTGACCACTAAAGTCACACTTAAGAGTTGACTAGATGATGAGATATGGATATTCATATATTTTTTTGTCCGTAATTGGGGTCAGGGTCCAGACATTTCTACTATTGAAAATATATGTTTTAAAAATATGATAAGGTTGAGTTGACTAGATGATGAGATATTGATGATCATATATTTTTGTCGGCCATTTTGGAAAATGGCCGTAAATAAAAATCTGCGAGATGGCCCTATAGCTAAAAAATTTCATATGGGGATGCTCTTGCAACCTGCCAAATTTCATGCTTCTTTCATTCCTGCCGAAAATTTATAACAATGCAATTAAAAGTAAATAATGCAAACAATTCATGTAAGAAACGCGGAACAGTTTTAACGTATGAACAATAACATATAACATAAAAAATACGGAAAAACTTAACAAAATACAAAAATACAAAATAATACATAATGTCCCCTTGTAGCTCTTCCACAAGTCTAAAATCTAAATAACAGTCACTGCCAGCACGTATAGATGCAGTGACCATAAATCAAACTTCAGAGAATATTTGAAAAGAAAAAATTCAAAATGTAATACCGGAAAGTATTCTTCGAAGGGGTCATCTTCTATGTTATTAAGAAAACGCATATTGCTTGCATCATTTGTGATGAAGTGAAGTCTGCTTTGTCCTCCTGTTGATATAGCACTTGTGAGTTGTATCACATCTGCTGCAGTAGAGGGCCCCAATAATCTGAAAATATTTATGTAGCATTACCAAATATCTCCATTACTGTATTTCAGCTGTCTGATTAAATTCTTACTCAAAACATCTGCTAGTCTTTTTTTTAATTTCAACCATTAACACAATGTCATATGATTGGATAGACAAAACAAACCTTTGCAACAATGCTGGGTTATCTCGTCTGCTACCATATGTGAGGTGCAATGTCTGAGTGTTGGGGTTGAAGCGGTAGGTGCCACGCTGTCGGCCACCAGCTCTATGCACCCGAGCAGCCAGTGAATTGGACCCGATCGTATGAGATTCAGCATGACGAACCAGCAATGGGTGGGTTGGGGTCACAGTGCTAGGTGCTGGAGGGATTGTTGAGCCTGTAGAGCATAAATTCATGATTCATAATGCATATTTCTGTAATTCATCTTTTAATTTAATAAGAGGTGAAAAATAAGGTGGATGCATGTATAATATGAGGTAATTGGGGAACATTTTGAATCAAACATATCTTATAAGGTAACATCAATTGAAGCCAGAGTGAGTTTCATGAAAAAAGATGGGTAACTAGTGCAAACCCCTCTTTAGAATTAACATTGTAATCTCATCAAAAAAGCTGATTGATGGCGACTAAAAATGAACTGCCTAAAATAACTTACTTGAAAAATCATTCATAGTGTCAGCAAGAGGATCAGAGAAGCCCATTGGGAAATCTGATGTTCTCGGATGATAGAGGTCACCGAAGAGAACCTGTCCACCAGGAGGAAGCATCTCTTCCAGCTGAGCGTACAAATCGTCATCTCCAATCTGATGAAATGCATCATCCATGCCTTCATATTCATCATCTCTTTCCATATCAGATCCCTGAACATTTCAACAAATTATCAATTGAGACTACACAGACAATGTGTTGTAGATCTACTTTTACAAATACTTGTTCTTCATTACCAACCTATTACAAGTAGGCTTAGACAAGTTTCTATAGCAGGGTAAGAAAATTGTACTTTTAATTAAAGACTTAGACACATAAAAGAAATATCATTGTAACTGTAAAAAAAAAAAAAAAAATCATCAATGTCCAACATTGTAATTTCATCTAAACATATATTAGTTGGCTGACCTCATCATCATCCTCGTCATCTTCATCCTCGTCATCTTCATCATCCTCATCGTCATCATTGTCATCATCCTCATTGTCATCATCATTATCATCATCATCATTGTCATCATACTCGCCCTCTTGATTGATTGAGAAGTGTTCATCTCGTTCATCTACTGTACAAATAAAAAATATATTATCCGCATGTAACAATATAACTATCATATATATTTCAGAATTTGCCGAATGTAGCAAGTAGCACAAATGCACATACTTAAGATTGCAAACAAATCTAAATATAAAACATCAAGTGCTACAAATATGTTGTTGTATCAGTTTATTTCGCATAAAATGCATAGTAAAATATCACAGTTCATATCAAATTTTTGTTAAAAATTAGTTGTAAAGCATATTTTAAAATAGATATTTTCGCCAATTTACAGAATGACTAGAATAAAAAAATAAACTGGGACATGCTAACACCCTTAGGAATAGCAAGGAGATGTCTAAAAACATTATTATATGCTACAGAAGCTTTGTTAAAGACATTATCATTAAATACAGTCCAAATTTGACTACCATACATACTACTAATAAAAGTCTTGAAGACATATTTTAACACTTTCAGAACAATATCTAAATTTACTAATTAAAATATTGCCTTGTGTCTAGATACATTTTGTGTGACGTGCTATATCATCGTTCCTATCTAGTTGTGAAGTAATAATCACCCCAAGATACTTAACTTTTTCTACAATAGGTACAATCTCACATCCAAGTGACATATTGGGAACATGCATTTTTTTTTACAACTTTTTGTTTTAAAGCAAATGTACTTAGATTTATTCCCATTAAACTTGACAGAGTGTTGCTCAGCAAACACACAACAGATATTCAGTAATTTTTTCAGTGCACTTGGGCACGGAGCGACAATACACGTATCATCAGCATACATAAGATGATTGCACATTCAACCATTAATTTTACAGCTAATTTTTGACTCATTTAACATAATAGACAGGTCATTCATGCATAAGTCGAACAAAATTGGGGACAAAATTCCCCCTTGGCGGACACCATTGGTTACATTAAAAGGATTAGATAAGGATGAACCCCATCGAACACAACACTCTTGCTTAGTGTACCAGAAAACAATTAGTCGTACTATTAAAATGGGAATTTTTCTTTTTAACAATTTTTTAAACAAAGTCCAATGGTTCACCCTGTCGAATGCTTTAGACGCATCTAGGAAACATACATAAACCGGAGTATTCTGAGACTTGTAAATTTCTATTATTTGTTGAAGACTAAAAATACAAATATCTGCACCCAGTTTCTTATTAAAGCCAAATTGATTAAAATTAGATTGTAACTCATCTTCAATTAAATTAAGCAAAACAATTTCCAAAATCTTAGAAATAATACTTGCTAATGCTACTGGTCTATAATTATCCTTACTATTTAGTAATGCTTTTTTGTCTTTAACAATGGGGACAATTATGGTATACATAATAGAATTAGGAATATAACCATGCATTATCATTGCATTAAAGAGCGTGCTTAAATACGTACATATTATATTGTCAACATACTTAAAGCGCTCAGCAAATATGCCATCAAATCCAGCACTTTTACCCATTTTAAGGTTTATAATGGCTTCCTTTACATCTTTACATGTATAATTCTAGATTTAGTTTGTAAGACCAATATTTCCAATTCAATATTTGAATACTGCTGAAAAAACTATATATCAAGATTAAACATAATATTGGTAACAAATGGAAATAATATATGTACAAATACGAAGCAAAAAAATATGCAAAACTTACAACTACATAACGGTAATTGATGCATGCATATAACAAGCTACGCAATAGAGCTCCCTTGAAATTTGTCATTTAAAGTTAATTATGTATGGTGCAAATTAGTGTAAATAGCAATTTGAATTTGTATGGATGATGGACAGACCAAAGAACCAGCCCATGCTCACTAAAAAGCACATGACCGCCCATAAAATCAGATTACACGAAATGACAGCGTTCACATGGAATTCTGTCCAATAAATTGACCAATAAGTAGTTAGCAATGTTAAACTGAGGAGCTGATAGGCTTTTACTTGGACGTTTGGGGTAATTCAACCATATTGAACATAATAAACAATAAAAAAGATACTTTTTGATGTAATGTGTTCTATAACCAATTACCATGCAATGGATTATGGTAACAGAAAACAAAGGGTGCACCAATTACATAGCATTATTATGAACTATAAAAAGTAACAGAAAATGTTAGGCACATATTTTTTCTGAACATATGAAAACCTTGGAAATGCACATTGAAAGTAAGATCAGTTTCCACATCCAGAACAGGCCCTACGTCTATAACTGAAGGTAAATAATCTGAATTCAATCATTATGCATGATGATTTATTCCCTTATTGGAGCTACGAGAGTGCTGATGCCTTTTCAGTGTGAAGTGGGAAATTTCTTTAAAATTAATTAGGAAGATGGAAATTTAGAAAGTGCATTGAGTGTTCCGAAGGAAAAGAGCTAAAATTTAATACAACCCACACACACCCAATCAAGACCCTCAAGCATTGTATTTTGAAGAAATTCACTACAAGTAATTAACTACAACACTATAATCTAATCCAATCTAAGAAGCATTTGAAATACTTTCATTTACATCAAAGATAAAACTACCAGTAGGAATTAATTGAATTACCTTGCGTGTTGTCCTCCCCTTCATCATCAGAGATTTCTTGTGTGATCATTTGAGAATCGTGGTGGGCAGAATCATCCATCATAGCAGACATGTTATCTACCATGAGATTTACCTAAGTAATAAAAAATAAAAAAATAAATTGAACGATTCATGACAAAATAAAAAAGATTATCCATTCCCTTTCAACCTAATGATAAATAATAGAAAGAAATCACTTTGTCCTGCTCACTCAAAAGTTACATCCAGTTTCACAGATTACAGCTTTAACAGATATTATTGTTTATCTACAGTAGAATGATTTGACTAACCATGAGATTTGCTTCATCTTCTGCTCTATTGTTTGACCCGTCCATTATTATATCAGCCACAACTGACTCATCTTCATTAGACCGACTTCTATTACTACGGTCTCTTCTTAATAACGTATCTATTACGTCCTGCAGCTCATTTTCATCCTAGTATTGGAAAACTAAAGCATGTTAGTCAGAAATAACCAGGCACATGAAAAATTCTGCAAATCTAAGACTACATTATCATGCATACTGTAACCTGTAAAAAATGCATGTGAAAAGGGTATTTAAATAATCGCCCAAGGCTATTCATTAGCAATTCACAGTATAAAATATCTGTACAAACCATTTACTATTGTTAAAGCACTACCACCACCAGATATATATGTAATAATAAGTGGTGTACAGACCTCACTATCACTGACCTGTGACTGTGGCGGACACACAGCTTCAGGCCCCGTTTCTTCTAAATCATCATGGTTTTGTTGACTATCTGTAACATCTTCGATGGTCACATTATTTTCTCGTGTTCTTCCCTCTGCATCATCCCCTCCTTCCTCAGCTTGTCTTTCTCTTTCAGCATTATCTGTATTTTGCTCATTTGCTTCTTGAACCAGTGGTTCTGTAGTGGATTGCTGGGTTTCACCAGTGTTATTTTTCTTCCCAGATTTTGTAGGTATCACTGGTTGTGGCTGGTTGACAATCTGAGACAGCACTTCAAGTGGCTTAAGTGCACCGTTGATGGTTGTGGCCATGTTTGGACTAGATAAATCAAGACTATGAGGAATTCTTGCAAGATCTGTCACTAATCCTTTTTTAAGAAGAATCTTCACAACATTATTCATACCAACATTCTGACTTTTGAACACAGTACTTAATGGTTGCCCAGGTGTAGGACAGGATTCAATCACAGATGATATGATAGAAGTAAGAGCTTGAATTTTTGCATGTTTCTCCTTGCTTTCAGTTAAAGCTAATGCCCTTTGTAGTGCAGCTTTGATTTCACCAACCAGTGTTGATTGAGCATCAGGAGAATGGTTGCATGATGCTATAGTAGAGATCAATACCCTTGAAAGCGGTCCACAATCTTTATCACCAGCTTCTTGACAACTCGGCAATAAGAAATCCAAGATAAATGCTAGAGCTGGCGTGTCCTGTAATAATCAAGTATTACATTGAATAATGCTTATTATCAAGATGTGAACATAGAATTGTAAATATGAATTACAACTAAAATTCTAGCTTATAAAGAAAGCAAAGTTCAATCTGGCTTTGCTAAAAATCCCTCCCTTCCTTTGAACAAAGGGGATATTTTTCAGAGATTTTTATTCGCTTTTGACCTGACAAATATTTGTATCCTGTGCAAAGGTTGTTGGGGCCAACGGTGGTATATCCTGTATCCTGTATTTCAGTAATTTGTACGGTGGCTATAGAGGTCATGAGTGGTATATTTACGTTATCATTTCCACTACTATCATTACTAGTATTACTAGCATTATTCTTTTCTTCAAAAAAACAACTTAAAATCATGTGCTACTTCAACGCCATGATATTTATGTAAATCAATGATAGTGTTATTTGTTGCAACGGAGTGGTTTGTCGATATGGCAGCCCCCAAGTGATGAATATTATCTCATTTTTTCATGTGCATTCTTCTCGGTTTGATGTAAAATTATTGTGCGATCAGTTAAAATGCAACCACGCTTGAGAAATGAAAGTTGAATTCGGGAGGATTAATATGTGTGAAATGCACAATCGCGCACACCAGATTGAACTCTGGAAAGCACACACGAACTCTTACCTCTGTGATCATTTCTGATTGTCCTGTTGCGTAAGTGTGCTGTGTAACCAACTGAGCACAAACACTATAGGATTTGACCATCTCTGCCAATAATCGCAATATGGCAGATTTGGGTAGAAGGGGTCTCTTATTCTTTTCTTCCTCTTCTTTATTTTTTTTCTCTTTGACATCATCAGTTTTAGCTTCACCTACAAATATTACACATGGCAAACTAAAATAAAAATGCACACTCAGAATACAAATTCATAATCAAATCATATAATTCTTGATCAGCTTTCATATTTATCGTTCAAGTAAATGTACTAATTCTAGAGCATATATAATTTAAGTATATTCTACCTTCAGGAGTGTCCTGTTGGCTTTCCTCTTCAGCACCTAGGACTCTATCAACAGCTCTTGCGCGAGCAAGATCATCTGATTCTGTCTCCTAAATAAAGTCAGAATATTATGATATCCGACATGATATACAACATGCAAACCAAAGATACATCGTTAGTCAATATTTTCAATAGCATCAACTCTCACAGCATCATGCAGAGCTTCTCAAGAAGGAATCTGAAAAATTCGCCCCCCAAAAACTACACATGTAGTAATTTGAAAAATTTGTCCCAACAATATTATAGTACTAGTAGCAAACAGTCATCAACAGAAAAGAGTACCTGCACATTTAGTTCAGCACTGCTGTCCTGTCTGATCATGCCTGCCCTTCCTGTGAGGTCACGTGCCACCTCTTGAATAGCCTCAGCCAGCATGGATACAGTGCCGGCCTTATCCACCTGACATAGTTTCTCCTCCACAGGAGGTACGTACTTGACAATCAAGGCTTCAAGGAGCTGCTCCAACATAACCTTCACAGTGCTGTTAGAAATAAAACAAGTATTTTTTGTCAAATTGCAAAAAACGCTATACCATGAACCTCTTTCATATTTGGTAGGTATTTATAAAAATGGTTCACTTAACCGGCCAGGTAAAAATGAAAACCATTATCGACCACCTTGGATAACTATTACAATCTTAAACATGCTACATAATTTACTGAGGTAAAGCATACTTAATATTCTTATAGTACTTATGTATAAATTCTTTGAGTATGGCTCATTTGGTTTCACATTTGTTTCAGCGTAAAATTTAACATGCCATTCATTGATTTTCTTCTATTTCTCACAAAAATAAAATCCAGCTTTTACTCTGAATCAGAGCCCCATCAATGCAAGTTTGTTATACAATATAAACAATACTGAGTACACCTGCTGTTCCAAGCAGGTTGTTTGATGAAGTGAGACTACTTTTATATGTGATACTAATGGATTCCCAATTGACAAATTGAGTTGTCATGGCATATTGGCTGTATACGATGCTTGATTTACATGATGTGAATCATGTTTTTTAGGTTGCATGTGCGCTAGCAAGTGCTCCGCAACTTTTCGAGTCTGCAACAGCCTTCATGTGACGTCTGTCTAATCGCAGTATCTCATGTTTGGTTACAAAACAATCTTAAGTCAAGCCATACCTATGAGGTACAGGGTTTGCCGCTTGTTTAGTGGGATGACATTTAACCAACTGTGGTGTAGTAGGCAGCGTAAGACGTGCTTCTTCTTCATCTCTCTTTGCTGGAGGGGGCAGAGTAATTGTCAAACACTCGTTAGCAACCTACAAAAGAATTTAAAAAAAAATAAGTTTGTTAATACAATGAACTTAGTTTACCAAGTCATCATATATTTGACTTGACAAAGGTTCATGTTTCTCTGAACTTTCTGTGGGAGGAAAGTGGCTGATAACATCTCAGCAGCCACGTTCTGCCACTGCAACGTGTGGCCAAGGAAAGCTAGTATCATCTAAAAAGCGGAAAGGCTTCTCTCTCTATTCAAAGTAAGTTGTAAGTAAAGTCGTCATTAGGTGAAGATCGGAGATTAACATGCCTTTGAAAACATAATCCAACATCAACTCTTTTTATCATGCCTGCTAGAGATGTGGGACTTAGTGTTGCAGAATTAACGGCAAGTGATAGCGGATTGCCCAACGTTCGTGTTGTGTGATTGACAGACGAACTGTAATCAACCAATAAGCTTCGAGCGGCTCACCATTCATGCGCAAATGACACTTGAGAAATTTGAAGAAATCAAACATACAATTGCAGAAAACAATTTTCAAAAAGTTCCCATATCATTTAATGTACATACCTCTGTGAAAAGTTCTGGACATCTACATGCTGCTGGTCCCAACACACGCAGTACATAGTGCAGCTCTTTAGAGCCCATTGTATTCTGTGCTACTCCACTCATACTAGAGCCAGTTCCTGCTGTGGCTGAGCGAATCACCTGTAAACAGCACACAACTGAATACGGTTTTCCAGAAAACATTCAAAGACGACTTTTTTTTTTTCTATAAGCATCATTGTAAGTGTTGGTAATCAACATTAATAGCAATACTACACAAAACAAATACTTACAAATAGGTGGTCTAAATACTGATCTACTTTGAAAAAGTTGTGAAGTTAAAATTATTTTAGAATATAAAAACATCAATTTACAGTTTTATTGTTTACCTTTTCTAAAGTGTGCTTGAGCGTGCTCGGCTCTTCCAGTATATGTCTGAATATAAGAGTAGCCAGAGATGTGTAGCCTTGGAAGCTAGATGCCTGAGTCAGCCCAAGCAAAAGTCTTGGACCGCCTAGTTCAGCAAATTGTATGGCAAAACGATGGTCCCTGGTCAGGCGCAAAACAAGGCGTAAGACTGTAAAGTATATTACGTGTTCAACATATGAAAACTTACCACCGTTAATTCAATAAATGTAGTTAAAATGTCTACAGCAGTTTATCCTTCACCTAGACAAATGAATTGCTGGTAAGTACACATTTTGAAAATTAATGTTCCAACATACCTGCATGAATAGTGTCAGAGTCTACTGGGATAGAAATGAGGCTCACTGAGCAGTTGATGATGGTACCAATGTGCTCTATATTTAAGCCTTGTACAACTCTGAGCTCGGAGCATTCATCAGATGGACTGTCTGTCTCCATATTGCTTTCTTCTGCTGGAAAAAAAACCCCCCACAAATGTCAATGATCTATCCAAAATTTAGTATGAAAGTACGGTCAACATTGCCAAAATATGCTGGATAGATTTGTACAATGTACGAAGTGATGACTCAGCTTTTTCAATCGGATGCAAAGCATTAAAAATTGTGCATCCCACGGAAACCATGAAATATATAGCTATGGGTATGTATGCCAGGACTCATTGTATTAGCCAAGGTATGAAACTCATCAAAATTTGCTTATGGACCACGGGGCCGGCAACTATTTAAAGTAGCCGGCCCTGGCAAAAAGTGTACAGCCCTTCATTATGTTCATATTTAAAACTCTCAAAAAGTACCCTACCCACTGGGCTGTGAAATTTAGAAACCAGCCGGCATGGGCCAAAATCAGCCGGCACCGGGCCACCGGGTAGGCTCTATAAATTTCATACCCTGTATTAGCCCACGGATCCATCGTTTCAAAATGTTCAAGTCTTTATGGACTTTTTGCCAATTTCTAGATTAATCACTATCAGTACCGTACAGGACAAACCAAGCACACAAGTCAGAAGATTCACATTTCGTCAGAAAATAATGAATGGGTTTGCCTAACACACGACTGCAAGGATGATATTTGAACGTGGTATTTCAACTGAAAAGGCAACATCGATTTTTACACAAATCGATTGTGTCTTCAACATTCCCATTTGCTCTTATTTTGATTAATTCATTCAAAATGTTATTTTAAAGAAGTTATCTGAAGTATAATGATCATCAATGGTTAAATTATGCGGAATAGAATGCATCTATTGAAGTAGCTGCACATGCATGTAGTTTACTAATCACATCCAGATTTTAAAGGAATCAAGACATTGTAATTTTGAGCGGAGTGGAAATCCGGGTAACATTGTCACCCTTTACTGTTTTTCTGTGGAAGGATGGGGCAATTGCAGTAAGATGCTGGCGGGCATCTGCTAGGACAATACCTTTTTCCTCTGGCTTTCCATTAGATGCAGAGGCTGCAGTTGCATTATTTTGCGCATCTTTATTAGCCTTGCCTTCCTCTTCTTTCGAAGGAATCGACAACATAATAGGTCTGAAATAAAACATACATGTCTAGAGGTTTGTGAAGTTATATATCCAGAATTTCAGTTAATTCATTAGTAACAGGGAAAACCATTTCCAACATGATACTTTGTAAATTGAGCACAATAAACAATTGTGATCTAAAATTACCTTCTGTTCCCTGTTTCTTCATTTACTTGTACCATTGAGTGAAACTGTACAGTGTAACGTCTGCGTCCAGCAGTGAACCGTATGGACGTCTCTCCAGCCATATATGCATCATCAATTGTTTTGTTATTTCCATCAGAGTAAGTGCACCAACGCCCACTTCGATCTTCAAACCATTTCCACACATGCTTTTTCCCCTAGTATGTTTAACAACAATAAAAAATGTTACAAGTTGAAATATTGCCGGGTTATAATTGACTTAAATTGTTAAAATGTATTTCTGTTTTAAGAGCGCACAGTGCACTTACAAAAACAAATTTCAGCAAAAAAAATTAAAAAAAAAAATATAAGCGCACCCCTTTGACCCCACAGAACATAACACAACACACCTGGATGGTTATGTGGTAATCTGAATACGGAAAAATACCAGCATGTTATAGTCTTACAATATGGCGCCGGAACTGAAATCTTTGCCAGAAAAAGAGCAAAATTTGTATAATATTTAATCTGCATACACAGGGGGGTGCGCTAAAAGGGGCAGGTGCGCTTATAAGAATGAATACGGTAAATTAAGAGGAAACATACCACTATTTTTTCCAATGTTGCCTTCCGTTTTGATGCAACAGCAATTTTTTCATAGAGGTCCAGCAGTATTAACAGGGGGGCAACCCATCTACATAGAAACAAATGTTACATGCAAACAAATAGTCAGAAACCATCCAAAATAGAATTCTTCACATAAATCATTCATATGAAAACAAAAGGATAAAGTTAACTGCTATACAATGACATTATCTATGTACAACATCAAATGAACAAGACTCACTTTGGAGTGCTAGATTCTTTGTTGACTCCTGCAGCCGACATACACTGCTGAGTTTTATCTAGCAGACCAACAAGAAGATCTAGGAGACCCGAGTCTTCCACACATTCTGCACAAGCCATCTTCATTTCCTCAAAGAGAAGGGACAGCACATGCAGGCGGGTGGCGAGCTTGCTAGCCTCCTCCTTGTTGACAAGGTCAGCAGCCCACTCTGTGACTGTGCGCAAGTCAGCAGACGTCATTGGGCTGGCCGCCTCCATCAAACACAGACACAATTCAGCAATCTGAAATTGCATAATAGAAAGTTTTTTTTTTTTTTATAAAATGGACTTCAAGTAAACATTGAAGGATTCAATAATTTAGTGATATTAATATATACATCACTGTGAACAATGATTTACCTCTCCAACTAAACTGCTGAGCACATCTTCTCGCCATTTTTCTCCATTACGATGTGCTACAACCACTAATAGATCACAGATTCTGTAGACGGACTCTGGCAGTGCATCCAAGAGTTGCATACATCCAGACAGCATTTCGTCAGTGAATTTGTCCAGTACACTCTAAAAAGCAGCCATCATAAAAAATTAAATACAAGTCATTATTACAACATACAAAATTCTGCCAATAATTAAAAATTATTTTATGAATTCTCCTGATTTGTTCAATTCAAGAAATGTCTTATGAGCAGAACCATAACTTTTTCCAACAGGCAAAATATTTCTCCATAAGTAGTTGACCAATTCTAATATTGTTACTTAAGTTTTTGCATGACTGCATGTGGAAAAAGGGTGAGCATTCACAATTCTAACATGTGTCCATCAATATAAACTCATCCATAGCTATTTATATTTATATTTATTCCTGGTTATATGGAATAAAAAATAAAACACTCTTACCTTTTCTAATGGTTCTTCTTCAGCTAGAGCCTTTTCTTCACTATCTGGAGTTGGTGGTTTCTTTTCTTCTTCTTTGGTTGCTGAACTTCCAGGCTACAATGTGAAAAACACAATTTAAAAAAAAAAAACATGAAAAAATGTGTCAACGCAACATCAAAATCAAACCTTCAACTTTAGCAAGAAGTGCATCAGCTTCTTAAGAACTCACATATTTGACAATCAACATGAGAGAAATTCCAAAGAAAGAAATCAATGACAAAAGAAAAACGCACAAAGATCATACAAACAAGAAAAGGCATTTGAAACTCTTATGATTGAATGTAGGCATGAATAGCTCATACCTGATCATTGTTGACCGATACAGTTTCTCCAAGTGACATGTCGATGGCTCTCCTCAGTGATTGCTCATCAAACAGTGCAGCATGGCGTTGCTGGAGATCATTGCCACGCATTGCTACATTCTGCAGTAACATACGTTTTGACACAATCCAATCAAAGAAATGTTCTTACTTACGGATAATATTAGAAACCAAATCATGTCATCAGATTTAAAGGACAACAGACAGACCCACTTGACAATACGTAAAAAAAATAGATTAGCAAGTACTATGCATAACAAGAAAATGTGCAAATACTTACACAACAGTCTCTATACAAGAAATATATAAAATAACTAATTCAAGTATATAAATAGTAATATTCATCTACCCATAAATAACAACAAAAATTATAGGTTTTACTAGTACACTCACTATACTGTCAAAGTAATAAAATAACCCATCCGAGCTACTATTAAAGTGAGACTTCTTTTACATACACACAAAAATATACCAGAATAGACTGAAAAAAAAATAAGCAACCCCAAGATGATGTATACAGACTGAAGATACCACATAGTCAAGAAGCACACATAGCCAACTGAATGATAAATAGAATTCCTCAAGCTGAAGTCCACGTTAGATTACACACAAAAAAATTGCAGCAATTTTCTTTGTTCCAGTGCATTTTCAACAAAAGTAGAAAAAAACAAGACCAGCAAGTCTTAGTAAAAATTAACACAAAAAATTCACATCACCATCTAAAAATCACCGATATATATTAGTAACGATAAACAAGTATTAGAGAAATCAGATTTCTTCTTATAAATGATGAACATGGTTAAGTTAAAATGTTTTGTAAACAATATGCGAGAAAAAATAGCAAAAACCAAGCAAAACTAGAGCAGTAATACCTATTAATGTTTTTATCTTTTGAAGTCAAATGAAATCAGAAATCTACTGTACTCGAATAAGATCCATGTAAACAAAATAGAAATGGAACACACAAACCTGTGCTGGTGGAGTAAGTGGCGGTGGATGGGTCAGACAGTACTCTGTAGCGGCCTCCACAGAACTCGTCTGTGTTAGAGCCTCAACAGCATGTTCACGACTGAAACCCATATCCATCAGCTGCTGCAGGTGCTCTGGAACAACTGCAGGTGGGTCAGGTGGAAGATAAGCAGCAGCAGCAGCAGCAACAGCAGCAGCAGAAGTGGGCTGTATAAAAAGCAAAACTTAAGGTGGTGTCAATTTATCTTTCTATTCACTGATTTAGATCATCGGCAAATAGCAACTTTTTAGCAGGTTAAATCACCATGTTCAATCATGGGATGATTCAATTGAAGGGCACCAAAAGATGCAGTGAGCAAATTTCACAATATGGCAGCTACGAAATGATTACATGGTGTATCTATAATGAATTTTATCATTTCTCCCATACTTTTCCGTTATCTAACACGTAAATGAAATTAAAGAACATTCCAAAACCCTTTTCACGATTGCATGGATCCGTGAGAACCCTTTATCTAGATGGCAAGGAGTAAGCTTACCACTGTACAAGTGTGTATGTTTTTATTCCAAAACCATTAGATGTAATTATTATGACAAAGTGAAGAAATTTAGGAGAAAAGTAATTTAATGTCCGATCATATAAATTTGAAAGTTTTGCTCTAGAATCACCTGTGGTGCTGAAGCAGACGCATTAGCAGTGGTCTGGGTGGACTGACCGGATTGAGGCACAGTATTCGCTTGGCTTACTATTGGCTTGGTCTTCAGGTCTTCTGCACGCTGTTTTTCTAGCCTTTCCCTAAACAGGAAGTTATATGCAAGTGTGAGTGCTTTACATTGTACGCAAAAAGTAGTTATGAAACATATCAAAATGTACAAATCAGAAAAAGAATAAGTAGTTACATTGTATATGAATTGAATCTAAAAAAAAATATATCTTCCATACCTTATAATAGATTCTCCCTTTATAATATGACATAAAATTGCAAGAATAGAATCAGTCATTCTTGCCCCATATCCCTTTAGTGGTTTCTTGTTCCACAAGTACATGACAGCTTCAAATGCCATCTAGAAAAAATGGATTTAACATTTCAATCCACATGTGACTCAATACTGATACACATACATATGCAGATCATTTTTTGTGATAAATATACTATTAAAATCTTACCTTATGAGCACGAATGAGATATTGAACAACGTTGAATGGTGTAAAGGTCTGAGGAGGTATTGATGGTGCTTTTGTAGGCAAAACGTGTGGGGAGTCTAATACATTCTTCACATTCACCATTTTCTCCAAAAGCATAAGCCATGCATCAAGAAATTCTCCAGTTCCTTCTGAGATAGGTATACATAGTTATGTCATAATAGTCAGCACTGAAAACATTACCAGCTTATAAATTGAGTTTTTGGATAAAAGTATTATTACCTGGCAATACATTAGATTCAAATCCATTTCCTATGGGAAATTTCCCTCCAGAAGATAAAGCCCATCTAAAGGCTTCAAATAATGCTTCTTGGCCACCAGAGTTTAGAAATCGTTGAAGCATAAGGTGATATGGCATCTTTTTCTCATCAAAAAGCATGGGAGAAGTGAAGCCCACAGAACATATATAGAATGTCAACCTAAAATAAAACAAACTTATGAATATCTACTTACCGTACCAAATCATGTAAGGACTAAAATACTAACCAGATCATAATACTGAAGAGCTGAAAGAACAAAGCATAGCTGCCACAACATTGAGCCATGAACAATTAAAATGTCTGTAGCACTGAATAAAAAAGTTTTAAAGATAATCCTTGGCTAAGACACAAAACAGTGTCAACATTGATTCCCCACTAACTGATTGATACCATGTGTTTTGTTGTTGTTTTTATAAACATATGATTGCTAAGTAAGGATGAAGATGTATTTGAAAAGCTAGTCTGATGCTTTAAAGCTTCAGTTCTTACAACGAAGCTTCAATTTATATGGACATCTGTAAAATCGAACATCCATATTTAACAAATAAGAAATATACCTGAGCTTGGGCACTGGCGAGCATTCTGGTGGTGTCCATTGTAATCCACTAATAAGTAGCTTAGTGAGCGCTCCTGCAACAGCTTTAGCAGCAGGTGTTGGTACGGCGGGAGTTACAGGTATCTGTGTGCGACGTTGCCTCACAGGAGAACCAACACACAACTTCACTAATAATCCAAAAAGTTCTGCTAAAGCACGACCAAGTCGAGAGGATGCAGACAAAAGAGGTTTTATCTGTTTGATTTGCGCTTGAAGAAGAGGTGAAAGCTTGCTCTTCTTACAAATAATACTAAATTCTCTAGCTCCAGAATCAGGTTTGCACGAGATACTGGTACAGCTAATGGTTTGCCCAATGTGGGCATTGTCATCAGTGTCCATAGGACTAGCTGTAGCATTGGTGTCTGAAGTACTCAGTGTTTCCATTGCATGGCTCACACCATTCGAACCTAATTCTGGCCCATGACTCTTGGTAAGATTGGGATGAATGTCAGATTGGTCAGTTTTTACTAATTTTTCTTTCAAATCTTTTGGTAGAATCTTTTCAAGGTGAGCTTTTCCAAATTCACATCCAGGTGGAAGAACATCCTCATTGCAAAAAGCAAGCAATACTGTAGATTCCCATACGAGAGATGTATAAAGACGACTCAAACCACCTAAGACTTGAAGTCCAAGTTCAGATCCCCAATGACTCACTGACATGCTTCTCATATCGCTCTGCAATAAAGAATACATTATTGTCGAAGTCAGAAAGAAAGATAAAAAATATTAAACCCTTTACCAAATTATCAATAGAGAAATAAAAGGTCAGATCGATTTTATCTCTTTCCCACAAAAATGCCATCCATCATGTTTTGATTGATCGCTCAATCATTAACATTTATGAAATCTTACCTGACCAACTTTACAAACATGCGTGAACATGGCAATGTATGCATGTGCAGCTGAAAGGGAGTGCAGCAAAGGAGTTGCAGTAGCTGACAGTGTGGGGTCTGTAATACCATGTGCACGAGCAAGCTCTTCCAGGAGAACAGAGCCCCCGGGAGGTTCAACAAACTTGTGTAATGGTTCCAATCGTTCTAGAACTTCATTGAGATGTAGCAAACCTTGCTTCAGAATTTGAGGCTCGTGTGACAGTGTCTAAAACAGATAAGATCAAAAGGAGTTGTTTTATGGTTACAATTGAGCTGTCTCAAACTTATTTGTACTGAATTTCAATCATTTGTCAATTTACTCACCAAGATGGATTTGCAGACCATGGCAACAGCTTGGCAGGAAGGTGTGGAAGGAAAGTCTATTGGCAGATTTGGCAGTCCCAATATACCCATCAGTGGTATTAGGCCCTTTTGTGTTACAAACTCTCTGCAGTGGTCATCAGTTGTGTTGTTGGACAGAATTGCCTCAACAAACTTCATCTGCAAAGTTTATCAATGTATCATTTGTTCAACAAGAATAGCAGACTTGGGGTTAATAACAATAATAATTTGTCTAATTGTAATGGATTGTAACGATACTGAAAAGTAAAGTGTAATCAAATTTCAAACAAGTAAAAATTGACCCCAAGTCTAATGAGCAGTTTGCAATTATACATGTACCAAAAGTGAAAATTAGTCCTTATAACTTCTTGGAATTATCGTACGTCATATATTTTAAACTAGGAAACAGTTGATGACTCCTTATATTGTGATTAATTTGACAATTATCTATATTCCAATAATTGTGCAATAAGATTGTTTCAAAACAGCTATACATGTACCATTTGTAAATAGCTGTAAATGTTGAGTTGAAAATGTTATGTTGAGGTTGAAACCAAGTTGACACTTACCACATTTAACACGTAATCCATTAAAGGAATGGGCATTCTTTCTTGACTAGTTCTGCAATGAAAAACGCAAAGCAAATTATACATTAGAAAACACTGATACAGAATAAAACAATACAAATCAAATGCCTTTAATATCACATACTGTGCAGTAGTAGTTGGCTGCTGTGCATTGTTGGCTGCTGATTTCCCGGCGTCTGATGCACCTGCATTAGCAGCTGTATCTTCATCGTCTTCATCTTCATCTTCGCTGGATCCGGCACCATCGTTGTTTAACTGGGAGCGGAGAGATGATGTTGTGGACAATCCTCCAGCCTGCTCATTCTTGGGTAGTGGTTTCTGGCACATGTACTTCGGATCTCGACCCATTGTACACACCTAATAAGATTAAGGCAGTTTTAGATGGGTGAAAAAACACACACCAAATTTAATCATATAAAATACAACACATACTTCTTGAAGCCTCTTCTTTGTAAATATATACTGGAGCTACGATTTATCAAAGCCAAAGGAATGGGTTGGGGTGCATACTTTTAAATGTTTCTTTGTTTCAAGCAACGTAAAAATATTGAAATATTGGTTATAATTCTACTAACTTCTTCCAGTAGTAAGATAATGGCCTTGGTGGCCTCTGATCGCAGAGATGGCTGGTGTCGCATGAGCTCATCCATGGCACTGCCCAGGTTGCTGGCCGTGTCTCCTGGTGGGTCAGACGACCGCCGTCTTCGCATTGCCGGCAAGTAGTCTGGTGACAGCAATACCTACAAACAGAAAAAAGGCTTACATGATAAAAGGCTTTCATGATAGTTCACTTTAACAATAGCTATTTACAAAAGTAATGAACATCTAACATTGAAACAACTTACTGTAACTATAAAAAAAAAATACATGTGATTTGATTTAGGTAAATTCACGAATTCGACTTATTTGCAAAATTAAAATGCAGTGAAAATTCTAAGAGTTACTGCACTTTTTGTTGACCATGCCGACATCGGCAATACTAGGGATATTGTACGTTTTACTCCTGTCGCTATCACAAAAGTCTGCACAAAGTTCACACTTTTGAGGTTACTAGCTTCAATTCGGTTATCGAGACAAGATATATTCTTGATATATGGGATGTTAAGATTCATGAACTTATTCAGTAATAAGGATATTGTATGTTGTATTTTGCTTACAGAAACTCAAGAACATTCATGATATATGATCATACAGGTACTCACCTTAAAAAGCCTGTCAAAAGGCTTGCACTGTACAAATGCATCAAGACCCCTGGTATTTAGGCATAAAGCACTGAAAACGTTTGGCAAAGCTGCAAGCAGTTCTCTGGTTGCTGGTACGTCTTTCACAAGCAATGCGTGTAAAACTACGTCTGTGAGCCCATTGTCCTGTCAAGAAATATTAACACATCATCAATCATACCTAATGAGAAAAGATATATCTAATAACCAGTTAATTGATAAATAATTAATACCTGTAGTGAAGAAAGGAGAGATGGCTCCTGAAAGACGTAAACTGTGACTACATCTGTGGCGAGTAGAAACAGCGAAGGGCCATAATATTCTGCATTACTGATAATGTGCTTCAAAGATCGGGGAAGAGATCCATCCATCAAATGCCTAAAAAGGGTTACTTTTTAATAGTTGCTTAAATTTTTAACAGCATCTCAATCGTCATAACTTTGTTCTATTAATGACTCAGTATGTCATAAAAAACAGCTTTTTAGAATTATTCTGTCTGAGTGTGGCACTACAATATACCTGTTTGTGTTTGCAAAAGCAGGATCAGGAATAGCTTTCTTTAAGAAGTTCAGCATGGACTTGAGCAGGGCTGCTCTCTGAGGGAAACATTGAAGGCCTTTACCTTCCTTTGGCTTATCTAGAGCTGGTGGGGGTGCGGTGGAAGTTGATGCCCCCTTGAACAAATGATATAATAAAAATGAAACATTTAGAAAACCAAATATGAATTCACATTTTTTTTTTGTTGTTTTAAATTACCTGATTTACATCTGTTTCCATAGGCATAGGATGATCATATTCGGCTGATGCATGATCAGTAATGTGTGAACCCGGTGAAGATGCATCCATTGTAAAACTGGAATCAGACTGGCCAATAGGTCGAATCACAAAAGGCTGCTCCCTTCGGCACAGGTCAACTTCGTGCTAAAATATAGAAACAAAGCTTAGTTATCAATATAATAAATAAAGTATAAAATAAAAATAAATAAAATATTGAAATAAATAAAATATTGAGTGGTCAAATTACTTTCACCACTTACCTGCAGTCTGTTTATAAATGCATTTAGACCAGCTTGCGTTTGAAACGACTGCATTCCAAGGTTGGTGATCAAGTCAACAACACGAACAGCTCTGGTGACAAACTGAAAGTGAAAATGCATAAAATGTAAATGCAACTCACTGTGTAATATCATGCTCGTGTGTCCACTTACTTTAGGTTATATGTATCCTTGTCTCTACGTTGCCTTTCTAAACTCCTGAAGTAGCATACAGCACTTGCTACTGTAGAACTTTTTTCATAACTCACATTAGCATCAACTAGCATCCCCTGTACCTATTTAACGTCATGTTGGTATCATGAAGCAAAAATGTCCAATATGTTAGGGATAAGTCTGTTTAACACCCACCACCAAACCTTACTAGGACCTCATGACCTTCAGGTTATGACCCTTTGGCATGTTACTTATATGCTTGCCTTTGAGGACACACAGTAAATTGAAAATCCAAGTTGAAACAAGCAGAGGCTCAGTCAACTGCGAAGTTTAGCACATTCATGTACTATGGTCACACTCCACAGATATGATGTGGCATTCTTGCATTCATTTTGGTTGCAAGGTACATTCATTTTACCTCCCTTCTTCTTTCCTCAGCTTTTTGCAGCTGCTAATCTATTTTTTTGCTACTTTTACTCCGGATCCTACAAGTGCCTAAAAATGGTTGTACAGTAACTGGGGAACTAACCCTTATGGATTTTTTGTATAACTTACTGTAATGTGCTCCTGTCCCTCAGACTGCCAATTTATCACCTTCAGTAGAGACTCCATCATCCCACATGAGACTAATGCCTCACCACCTAAAAGAAGTTTTAAAACATTAACAGAGTTGCCAACCTTCCAAAGATGAAAAGAGTACTAGATATTATGAAAAAGCATATTTAGTCCCCAAAAATCATAATTGCTAGCGCCGTAGGCGCGAAGCGCATGTAGGGGGGTCAGGGGGCATCCTCCCCCGGGAAAATTTGAAAATTAGGGGTTTAAATAGCCCATTTCCTGGCTTTTCTACCATAAAATGTGTTAATACAAGCCAAGGAAAATTAATGATTTTTATGTTTTCACCAATGAAAGATTACATTTTGTGATTCACATCTCGACCCGTATATGGCCGCTGAAATTTTCAAACATTCCAACAAAGAGCTGCTGTCAATCTTGTGAAAGTTGGTTATCAGACCACAACTGTCCTGCAGCGATTTTAGCTGCACATGTTTTGCAGATCTTGAATGTTTAAGGATATCGCCAAAACCACTATGCCCAATGCTAAAGTGGCTACTGCAAACTTTGCAGAATGCGTGGTTTTCAGACACAGTTGAATTTATGAAATCGTTCTCCTTCAGAGAATACTCTTTCTTGAACTTCTGAAGAAGTTTCTTCTTTCCAAGTCCAACCTTTTTCTCCATGATGTTGACAGCAAACTTTTTAGATAGTTTATTTTAAAAAAATGTCTGGAGTTCGCCGCCATTGAGTGTAAATAGGTCGATGTATTAGGTAACGTTGTTTGTGATTGGTCTAACGAAATGCGTTGTGACCAATGAGAGATTGTGTAACTTTGAATTATTCAAATTCGAGATTCAAGAATGAAACGCGCGCGTGTTATAGAATTCGGACCAGTTTAGAATGCTCGGTTGATGATTATTGTCCCGAACTTCGATTTTTGACAGTTTTTGAGCTATATGCGTACTATAATACTGTCGTTTTTCGTACTGGCGTATAGAGGGTTTCAAAATCATATATATCCTGCCAAAAGCGGGAGGGTTGGCAACTCTGCATTAAATAAAAATCAAAAAGCAAATTTTCTTCAAATAAGACCACACCAAGTTTGATTTATAAATTCAATGAACAAAAAATCGTTACTACATACCACATTCATAGCTGGCAAGATGATACAGAAATGAGAACAATGCTGTAGCAAATGGCTGCGGAAAAGGTTCCAGCTTCTCATCTGTCATATGTTGAATACAGTTACGAACAAGAGTGGGAAGAAAACCGTGATATGAAGCAGCCTCTGTTGCATCTATGATGCTTTGCAATCTACAAAAAATAAAATGAAATTCAAAGTTACTACTAAAATAAGGTTAACATGTAAATATGAAAAAGCGCTATTTGTTACAGACTTTCAAGTCATCCAATCATTTACAAGTAGTCGTAGGGAACGCCATAAATCTCCCCTTCCCCAATCAGGCCATTTCCCCGATCAGGCCATTTTAGGTCAATCAATTTCAAATTAGTAATTCAAATTCATTGTCATACAAAATGTCAAGTTTGGTGATGATAGGTCAGAAAGTCTTCCCAGGAGACAGATAAACACAAATTCAGAATAATGTGTTTTTAAAACACATCGTAATTTCATCAAAAGTAGGCCAAAGTACACCAAAATATAATTAGCTTTAGGGAGTGGTACAACAAAGCTAGATATGAAGTTTGGTGATGATCATAGGTCAAATACTTCTCCCTGTAGAGTGGTAACAAGGTTTATTACGTAACGCTCATAAGTTCGTAAAAAGTAGGCCAAAGTACACCAACGTCAATTCAACTGTGGAGACTGGTATAGTGAACTTAACTGTAAAGTTTAATGACCATGTGCAGTGGTAACAATAGTTTTACTCGAATATTCAAAAAAAAATTCAAAAGTAGGCCAAAGTACACCAATATCAAAACACGCGAGGAGAGTGATATAGACATACCAAATGTCAAGTTTGGTGATGATAAGTCAAACTGTTCCCAAGAGACAGATATACACAATTACGTAATAATTTATTTTTAAAAACACATCGTAACTTCATCAAAACTAGGCCAAAGTACACCAAAATCTAATCAGCTCTGAGAGTAGTACAACGAAGCTAAATATGAAGGTTGGTGACCATAGGTTAAATACTTCTCCCTGTAGAGTGTTAACAAGGTTTATTACATAACGCTCGTATGTTCGTCAAAAGTAGGCCAAAGTACAAACAAAATTTTTTGAGGTACTTTTTCCCTCAAACAAGACATATTCAATTTGCAAATCAATAGCTCAAGTAGTCTTCGAGTTATCAGCCTGTTTATTTCGGACAGGCGCACGCACAGAAGCAAAGCTAGAAATCTCCCTCCGGACTTCGTTCGGGGAGATTTAATAAAGTACTCAATCTCAGACCTCACAGTTAATCACATAATTACAAAGAAGAAAGTAAAAAATAACCATGCAGGGCTGCCAACCTTGTCTCGTGGATTTCTGTACCCCAGATGTCCCAAATCAGTATTATATTCTGAGTGCAAAATTCATTATTTGCCCTTATTTTTCTTATTATAGCAGGAAATAAGGTACAGTGTGAGCTAGAAAACATTGGCTAGATTAATTTAAATGTATAAAGTGAAATTCAACCTCATTCAAGTGCCATTGGAGTTAAGCATGGAGCCCGAAGTGGGGTTGCGGTGCGGAACCGGGGAAATAAAACTTCCTAAAACCTGGGTTGCGGTTGAGTGGTATTAACTTCAGAAATAGGGTATGTGGCTATATTTTCTGTTACGGATATATCTTCCCCACAGGTATAATTAGATGTAAGCTAGCAATCATAACTGATATTAAGATTTAAAAATAAATCACCAACCCCACCCAGGCGGGATCCCCACCATAGTACTTGGTTTATTTTATTCAGTGTTGCCTGGGAAACCATTTAAAGACATACTGATGATCAGATCTCGGCGATTACTGACATTATAGGACTAGTACTAGTATTTTGTCAGTAAATTTTGACAGTGTTGATCTAGCCTTATATTGGGCAGTATCCTGCATACACAATGATACTAATTAGTCATTCCTGTATATAGCTTTTTTCCTCCTCAACAGTGTTAATGTTTGGCCATTTGAACACCGATATCGGGTGATTTTTTAAGCTGTTTTCTGTTTAAATCCATTTATATTTTGTCAACCCACCACCATGATATGCATGAGCGTTTTTTGAATAAGTGTGTGACGTCTATAGTTTGGTTGAACTATGGATACATGCGACATCAATAACAGGTGCGCACATGCGCCGTTCTTGTCAAACATTTCGTCTTTGTGAATATGCCGTTTGCAAATCTGTGTGAGCGATAACGTAAGTTCGTTTGAGAAGAAAAAAATCCTACTTATGTATTTATCCTCATAACCACTGAAATCCGCACTGTAAAGGGCACAGATCCATACTCCCGTATTCAAACCCTCCAATTCGTATGAATACGGCTACATCCGTA
Organism: Streblospio benedicti; assembly: GCA_019095985.1. Classification (NCBI taxonomy): domain Eukaryota; kingdom Metazoa; phylum Annelida; class Polychaeta; order Spionida; family Spionidae; genus Streblospio; species Streblospio benedicti. The sequence goes on along the minus strand of CM032663.1, from coordinate 42,633,789 downwards.
CTACTTGGCAGCCCTGACCATGTATCCACATGCATAAAGGCGCATGGGGCTTCAATGTTGCAAAAGAATACGGTACAGTGTATAACTTACTTTGGATTTCTATCCAAATGAGTTACAGATGTCAGAGTCCTTAACGCTGCAGCTTTTATTTCCTGAAATAAAGAATGGACAAGATGTATAAACGAAACCCAAACAAAACAATAAATGACATGCAGAGCATGAAGGAACATATAACCATTTGTGTGTTTACAAGTATTCTTGTCAAGGCTTACACCAGCCAAATTAACAAGAGAGTGAATTTGATTTCCCAATTACCTGTACAGAAAATTCATGATCATAACATCATTCGGATGTTTAAAATTATCAAACAGCACGACTTCAAATTCAAAGTCAAAATATATACGAAAAAATTATACTTACAATGAGATTATCATCTCGCACTTGAAGAATGTCAACCAGTTCTTCAATGAAACCGCTGTACAATACAGAGTTCACATTGTCTTGAATTGCATTGGAATAAACTGAAATTAAGATAAACATGATTGAGAGTATTCTGTTAAATGCAATTCACATTTCAATTCACTAATAAATTACATTATCAAAATTATGCCGATAAAAAAACCCACACCACTGACAGTTGCCCTGAAAAATTCTATAAATCGTATAAGGAAATCATGTGTGCAGCCTTTACACCCCAATAAAAGGAGCCTCCTCAGTCATACGTTATAAATTAGAGGACCATATCAATAGGAATCTACTAGTATGAGACAAGTATTAATACAACAGGTCAAAAAAGAATTATAACTTACTCGTGTTCCACCCTATCATCTTGTATCGAACCCTTACTAGCGTTTGTATGAGAGATGGAAAATGTGTAGAACATGTAGGACAAGTTACTTTTTTGGCATATTAGTTCTCTCTGAGCGGCTGTATATTGAAGTTTTAATTCTAATAGTAACAGTATGCTATACATTGAATTTACATTGTATCTTTCAACATTAAAGTTGAGTCACCTACCTAGACATGATATAGCCTGTAGTCTTGCTTGTACACATTGTATACGTTTGTCATATTGTGAGAATCCTTGCGCAAGACGAATATGAGTCATGAGGAGCATCTACAAGAAAAAAATCCTTGTTTGAGTATTAACTTTCATTTCCCAACATTGATGTGATAAAATTGATAACTTTATATGTAAATCAAGTGTTTTTCAGTGAGTTTACAGTCCTATTCGAGGGTGTTGAACTGCAGGGCTTGACATTAAGCATGGCCCGGTGGCTCTGGGCCAGTAGATTTCAAATCAAGGCCATTTCGGTCCACTGGCATCCAAAGGTCAGTGGCCCGACTGGGCCACCTTATCCTAGACTGCTTGCATTATTGATTTCTTTGAGTCTAGCATGGGGTCAAGGTTAATGAGCACTGGCTTACAGCTTAGATATTTGTTGAACTGTCATGAATTGCTAGTATATAAATCATTTTCGAATTCTAAATATTTATGTATGTACTAAATTAGTAACATAATATTACTTAAAATAGCAATACAGTTTTTATTGTAAATATGAAAAGAAAACACGTTTTGAATTTGGGACACCACATCATGAATTCGGGCCACTAGATATTCAAAGCTGGTGGCCCGAAAGGGCCACCAGTTGGAACATCTAATTGTCAAGCCCTGAACTGACTCACAAATGAGTCCAATGACGTTCCTTATCTTAAAACACTTAATTTTTTTTATATTCTATTTTACTGTCATCTTTTATGAGGTTGTCCCAGTGCACTGAATGAAAGAGACTTATGCACGTCTCCTTTCTAAAACTCTCAGCGCTCTGCCATCTAGCACGCCAGCATTGACAGCTGTCAACGATCACAGCATAAAATTACTTTCATCTTTGCTCACATTATGACAAATTTGTGAATATCACACAAAATATACATGGCTCTACTTATACAAAACTAACATAATTTACATGCATTATTTACTCGTCATTGAAAAACATCGATACATTAGTGAAGTTTCCAGGGAATGTGACTCGTTCAGTAGAACACTCGCCTTCTGTGGCGAGTCACTCAATTTACACTCGCCATGTTCAATCCATACTAGCCATCCTTAGTTATTAAAGTGTTGGAATCAAGTAATCATACTCGCCGACTGTGACTTTGAATTTATACTAGCCAACAGAAATTTACACTAGCCAGGGGCGAGTGATTAATCAACACTCTGAGTGAACCACAGAAATATGAGTTTTTTGTTATTTACTTTTAATTAAGCATATTATCTAAATGTCTGCCATGTTCTAAGAGAGGATACTATTTAGTCAATGCATGTGTGTTTAGCTTGCGCTGGCATACTAATTGATTGATACAGCAATATTAAAAAATATTATTGACACACATTTATCACGTCTGCTGCGCATAATCATGTGTTTTTTGGTGACGCATCGATGACACACATTCTTTCACAACTAATTACATTAATTGGAAATGAGATGCTTTGTTTCAAAACATTTAAGAAGTTGGGAATGGAGTAAACCAAAATGGTTTCTTCGCATGTTAAAGGATGATCGCAATTTGTTTTTTGTAAATTATGACAGTTCAAAGTTGGCACGCAACTCCGACAAAGTGAAAAATTTTATCCATGCCACGCTGCAAAATATTACAAGGATATAGTAAGGGCTGTCATTGCACAAAACATAAGTGAGAAAGGGTCAAAATAACAAAATAAATATATTTGATACAATATTAGTAATATCATGTATTCTAAACATAGCACATGGTCCCATTTTTGCATTTGTTTTCTTTCTATGCCATTTTAGTTAATATCCAATATCAGGACTGATATTGGACATTAAAATAGCATAGAAAGAAACCAAATACAAAAATTTGATATGATGTTATTCATTCCAGGCTCAACATTTTCGCGAAACTTACAAAAATTTAAGTCGGAAGTCATGGGACTCACCCATATTAAAACCTATCTAAATAGCTCTACAATACCTGTTTGTCAGATGGTACATAGTATTGGCTCATAAGATCTTCCATTATTTGAGCTGCTAACTTTGGAAGCTTGTCAACATTTTCAACATGAATTGTACTTAATACGGTCTGTGTCTAAAAACAAGAAAACAAAACTAACTGAAGTCACACACAATAGTAATACAAGAACTCACAATAAGTATTTCCCTGGTAATAGAATGAAAATATTTGGAAAAAAAAATCACATTGAAAGTTTGACAGTATCTTTCTTGCTTTATATTGACAAAATAGCACTCAGGTAACAGCTTCATAAAATATTCTCTAAAGTCAATATAAACCAAGAAAAACGTTGACATTCACAAAAAATCTCATACCTTTCTGATGGATCTTTCATCTTTCCTGTCGGCATAAAATTCAAAGTGCAAAGTTGTTGCACTACTTGGAAAGCTCTACAAAAGTAAATGGATGGTTACTGTCACCGTCCCAAACCGGCTCTTATCAACAACTTTAACCCTTTACCCCTCAAAACGGCCTTGGGCCCTCTCCCTCAAATCAGCCGGAACCGGCCAGGTGATTTCACTTGTTTGGGTGTCAAAAGCTTCGTCATACAAGTCATTCGTTTGGGGTATAGCAGCGGTGCCATCGTGATTAACCCCCTTAGTGCCGGGGCGCATATATGCGCCTCAGATTTTACGTGCCTTTAGTGCCGAGGCGCATATATGCGCCTCAGTCTTCAGAAAAAACAGTTTGAGTTTGTCTGCCATATTCGCATATAAACACTCGTGGTTCTAGTCTCAAATTCCGGTATGTCAACAACAACAACTTTACCTTGACATTTCGAAGTATTTCTAGAAGTAAATAAGCAGCATAGTGTTAATATTTTAATTATATTAGTGTGAATGAATATTTACCCACCAAACACGCATTATCTGCTGCAATTTTGAGCCGCGAAATACTCTTATTTGTGTTCGCAAAACCATAGCTTGTCGTATATGGTTTGAATAAAATCGTGAACCCTGCTATTCATCGAGACCTTAAACAAATGAGAAACTAGACTCATCAAAGTCATATCCAGATATATATTTTGAGCCTTAATCAAAATGAATAGCGGTATTCTTAGGTTCAAGCGCCACAAAACACGTTGACACTGCTAAGGAACCCCGAATTAGCCTTTATCAAAAGCGCTCCTACGATTCTATATCAGCGACGCGCGCTGCGCAAGGCTGATTTTCAGGAAATACCGGCTTTTGGTAAGAGTGACAAAGTTGAACATTTTGAAGAAGAATTATCATATTATTCGTCACCCACGCTCCATCTTATTGTATCTTGGATACTGAATCACAAATAAACCGTTTGGCAAACTACCCAATAAGTGTGGACGTTGGAAATCTAGTATTTCTATCAAAACGGATGATGTTTTTGTCGGGTGGTCGAGTGGTAGCACTGGTGCCTGTCAAAACTTCACGGCCTTGAAGAAATAAAAAGTTGAACACGTTTTTGGTCCGTAATATTGTAAGTAAAAATATATTATTATGAAATAGGGATGGTTTATGGTGTTTTTTGTGTCTATCCTGGATAAAAACTCGCTGCACTTAAAATTTCTACTGCTACGACATTTAAAATCAACCACGCAAGCTGTCAAATGAATGGACGATTACTCGAAATTGTCAAAATTTAACTTTAAGCTGTATGTATCTTTATTTATAATGGTAAAAATAAGAAACTAGACCGTCTCCTGAATGTGTACTGTAAATGTGAAAATGTTCTGATGAAAAACGTAAGAGCTACAAAGGATCATATTTCAACTATGACAACTGAAGCCCCCCACTGTGAATAACACGTCACGCAAAATGCGTGTCTGGCACTGAGGGGGAGTATAGTGAATTTACGGCTGGCGTCAAGAGGGTTAAAACTAGATAACTATATGTAAAACCGTATAAGGAATCGTCGTGCACAATTTATTTTAATGTTTAGCTTTTATATAAAGTTTCATTTGACAGCATTAATTTGCACTTACAAATGGCGCCATGTTTGCCATATCGCACCAAATGCAAAAACACCAATGTTTGATCGCGTTGTAGACATACTTATAATGGTTCAATCTTGATGAGTAATACATATTCGTGTTCCTAACAACTTAAGCTTTATCATGATATATAAATCAGTTACAAAAACACCAGATAAATATTTTCAGTTATTTTCTAAATTACTGTAATTCATTTACTCCGACGCTACACTGCAAAATACCAGTCCTAACTGATCAGAACAGGGCTTCCTTTTACCATTGGAAATGTGATGCTTTGTTTCAAAACATTTGTAAAATTGGGAATGGGGTAAGCCAAAATGGTTGCTTTATATTTTGGTGAAGAGATGATTAAAATACGATCATTTTTATGGAAATTATGGCAGTTTAAAGTTGGCAACGCACCAACAAATGAAAGATTTTATACGCTCTACGCTGCAAATATTTGCGAGGATACAAGGCCTGTCATGTAATAAAACGTGAGAGGTAAAGGGTTAATACGTGTTGTTACCATCAACTAAAACTACTAGTCATTACAATAAACCAAGACGCCCATTCTCCTGGCTGATTTAAATGTTTTGTTTCTTATTATCATCAAGCACATTGTGGTATGTCAATTGGTACGCTGTGATGATATATGCCTGAGTTAAGATTAACTGTAATCCTGCATTATCTGGGTGATTGACAATTCTTTTTCATATGGATGAGAACAGTAATGGACCTCCCTGATCTACCATGATAATTACCATCTCTTACCACATATAGGTCGACCACTCAAATAAGTCCAATCACTTGTTTTGGCCTCAAAATTTGGAATTTTAAGAAATATTGAAGAAAATCTGAACTTATTTTTATTACCTCGCTCAAGTAAACTAGACCGTATGGTGTCGAAAATCCATGAATCGTGAACATTTAAATGATAGAAATTTCATTTGTCTGATATAATCAATATTTTAATTTTACTTACATTCATATCAAGATCCTGGCAACATTCTGCAAGACCAAATCCATTTTCCTTTCCACCCCAGCTCTAAAATCACGAAAATTATTGTCATTTTTTGTCATGTTTGCTTATCAGGGACAATTCTTTTTTATTCCAGTGAAAATCATTCTATCATTAAAAAATATATTCTAAAATTCTCATTATAGCTATTTTCATTATTAACCCTCTGGGATGCCATTTGTCAACTATATTCCTCCAACTTATAATTTCACACGTCCTTTGGACATATATGGCTCATTAAAATGTCTTATTTGACACTTAACGTTCTGATATAAAGTGTTATTTTTACATTTCTCTTCATATACAGAGTTTTCTGATAAAAATATGTTTTATAATGAGTATACATATACATATGTACCGAAAATTAGCAATATGTTCAAATATGTCAAAATTGGCAAAATACGAGTAGAATAAATGTCATAAATGTCGATATGTCATAAACATTTGCCAACCTTGACTTATATACAAAGCTCTACACCAACTGGTGACTATAGTCGACAGACTATTTGGCAAATAAAAAAAAAATAGACAACCCTACGTTGACAACGTAATTATTGTAAATAGACTCAAAATAATTGTCTGGTGCTGGCTCTGAGGTTTAAAATACGTGATTTGAGTACTGGCGTCAAGAGGGTTAACCACTCAAAGCTAATCAAAAGTTTTATTCATACCTCAGCAAGATGTGTAAGTCGAACGACTAGCTGTTCCTTTTTTTCATTATTGAGCCTTGTAATAAATGTAGAACGTTTGCTGAAGACATACAGCAAGTTGAGAACACCAAGTACAACAGTCATATCAGATGATGACAGAAGTGTTGTCAAATGCTCCATAGAATTGTACAGGTGACGTGTGAAGCTGTGTTCAATCAGGAGAGCTGTGAATTGCAGCACCTACAATATTTATCGTAACATATAAAAATGACCAATGCGCTCACCAATATCTTTCAAAGTGGACATTTATCTATTCACATACCTGTAAAACAAGTTGCTTGAGACTTCCATTCTCATGAACATCCAATGGTAATACCCACTGACGATCATGTTCTTTCCGACATGATGTCTCCAAAACATCATCAAACATATCAAGTACATCAGCCCAGTGGAATAGTTCGCACTAAAATTGAGTATTTGCATTATTTTAGAAGAGTTGCATCTTGATGGGAATTGTTACTGCAAATAGTTTCAATAATTTTGTATCAATGATTATGGGGTGTACAAATTTCTCCAGACTTTTTCGTGTGCACATTTACAAGAAAATTTAATGAACATTACAATATGTTAGTCAAATGGTTTGGCTACATAGAGTCAGTTATAATGCGGCGAACAAAACACGGATATTGAAAAATAGCTACATGAAATACATTTATATATATACTTTAACCAATATTTCATAGCAGTAAAGTATAAGGGGTTTATACAGAGTATGGGGGGTTTATGCAGCAACAAAGAAAAAATATTACCTTTCCAAATGTCCATGATTTTATCTGTTTCAATTCTGGAACTAAAGCATCTCTGTTGCTCCCACATGCTTTTATTTTATCGATAAGCACCTTACATTCTGCTGGCTACAAACAATTAATTTTCATAGCTAAAATCAAACTTTAAAACTCAAATATTATTATTGTACATGTCATTCTAAAAATTCTTTTAAAGTAAACACATGACGTATTGAAATCATTGTAATGTTTGAAACAACAGTTGAATTGTGTATATAGCCGAATTAACTCTATTTACAGAAAAAGGGGGCGTGGGCGGTTCTACTGGGTGGGCGCTTGGGTATACACATATAGATATAATAGGAAAAAGAAAACTCACCACTTCAGAAGTGCTCTTCTTTACTTTGGATCTATCAATCTTCATGATTATCTTTTCATTAATGGCGTACAAGAAAGTCACATCTGAAAAGATTGTTTTAATTTGAAATTAATATGTTAGAATGGATTCTCAGCAGAGATTTAGAGATTATTGAAGATAAAACAAATCAATATACAAGGATATCATGGCTACATTGGCTAGTAACAATTTGTTACTAATAAAGGAATAATCTTCCTAGATTCTCAGAGCAACTGATTGCTTAGGATTTCGTGCAGTTACTGTACTTTTTTTTATCATTGTTATTTAATCTATCATATTAATTATTTATTGATACTTTTATTGTAATGTTTTTACTTAATTCTAGTACAATGTTATTATAAATAAAATATCTGAATCTGAATCGAACAGCAAAATTCTAGTGGTAGAGACACCAATAATCATGGAAGTTCCAATAAAATTGTCAAAGTATATTTATGATAACTTATAATCCCATGCACCAGTTTTTACACAAGGTTATTTCATAATTTGTATGAAAAAGTATTTGTTCTCTATCACAATCATTTGCTTATTACCCTCTTATTGCTTGTGAGTGTGCTGGCATCCAGGGAGTTAAATCAATACAATGAATATTAATACAACTATCACTCTACTGATACAAATGTTATCGCCCATGTCCTATTTCTAAACTACAAAATTTTATATTTATCACACCCAAAAGTCTGCCACTTAGGGCTGCAACGATACGCTTGAGTAACGATACGATACACATCACAATACTTCGTTACCGATACGATACATATCACGATACTTTCGAATTGATATTTTCCATAAAAAATCTAAAAAACACGCACATAATTACATGTATTCAATTTCTCTGGGAGAATGTGCTGTTGCAAAAAGTAAAAACAACCTTCTTTCACACAATTTCATTATCATTCACAATATTTGGCATGAGAAAATCATGAACATAAGCTTATTCAATAAACAAGTTATATGCCTTCTTAAATGCAAACCTCTTCTCTTTCCAACACTACCAGTTCATGATCCTCATATATGAGGACCATGAACTGGTAATCTGAGAATTTCTTAGTTATTCATGATATCAACAGAAAACACGAGCACAACTACATACACCTAAACCTCGATATAACGCGGACGTTGGGGTCCAGATTTCGAGAACCGCGTTAACCCCGAAAGCGCGTTATGTCGAGAGTAAAAAAAAACTTGTAAATTCGAACAAAATTGGAGTTAGCCTCACTATCAATGGATTATGTGAAAATAATTACCTATAAAATAGTCTATCGTATGGAAGCACACTATTAGGAGGGTTTACAAGAATTAAGAAATACTTATTTAATATGAGAAATTTTAATTTTGTGGTCAAGAAATCCATTTAAAATTTGGTTTGTTTACGTTACCCGGATATGCACTTGGCAAGGTTTGATATCAAGGTTTAGGTATAGGTGAATTTGTGACATAAATTATCAGCAAATGAGCTTCCAACTTTGTTTGACCTATGACATCTGTAGCTATTAATTAAAATGCATGCATGCCCACAGCAGAAGCAAACCGCCTATCATTTTGAATATGATCTGTTTTTTTCCTGAGAACATGATTAATTTCAAAACTTAACATAAAATTAATACACCACTGAAATTCTCGTTGAAATCTGCTTGATGTCCGCACACAGATAAAATAAGTGCAATTAATGATCATGTCAATCTGAGTATTAAACTAAGACAGACTGGGAGGAAGTGCATGAAGTCAGCATGGGAAATGCCTGCCTGCCCTGTGGCCCGAGGCTGGCAAGTTTACTATTGGGCCTGCAAGTCTTCAGACTTACCTGCCCAGTTGTCTGGCACCTTTATGACCCCATATTTTAACATACTTTTGTCATAATATCAAATATAATCTCAAAGTCCGCCAAATGGCTCCTTTTTTAAATATACATAAAAAAATTCTGGGGTGAAATGCTCCCAGACCCCCCTAGATACTGAGCGCCGTTGGCAGGCCTGGTAAGATTTCACTAGGGCCTGTAAGTTTTTCAACTATTACTTGCCAGCCCTGGTGTCTCGTACCTATTTTGGAGAAGTTTCCCACACTGATGAAGTGCGTGTTTGGACAGTGAATGACTATAGAATAAGAACAATCAAGGAGGTGATAAAGATACGGGTGTAAAAGCAGGTCACAAACAAGGACAAGGGGGCCTATCATCACATGTGTATGACACAGCTTCCTTTAATTATATTTGGTTTATATATTCCCAATTAACCAGACAAACGGAAAACCGTGAATGAACGTTATACAGATAATGTCATTTTAAACATTTCACATTGATACACTGAAGATATATTGAACATCTACGTTGCTGTTGGTGTCAAATACATTACATTATGTAAAAATTACAATATTGTTTGAATGAAGTGTTTAAAATCACATTAACGGAATTTACTTTCATTCACGGATTTCCATTCAGCTGTCTGTACTATAATTCATGAATCATATTTTGCCACTTAAAATGTTCATTCTGTAGAGTGAGGGCTAACTAACCACATGAGGAGGGCTAACTATAACCACACGAGGGTCAATGTCCGAACCAATCTTTCAGCATTATTTCCAATTTGTTAACCTCGTTTTATCTACATGTATGTGTTGAAAAATAGATATTATTTTATTCAAATCATAAATATAGAGTTTGCCATGAAGAAATTGGCTATATATATTATTGTATCTAATACAATTATGTCCGGTGTCCCTGACTTGTATTGTCTGCTAGTTAACAGAACACATACTGTGCACGCACATTAGAGGGCATCTGGACGACAAGGGCATACTCACACCTGCTAACCATGGGTTCCGGAAGGGCCATTCCTGTGAAACACAACTCCTCACCACACACGAACTACTCCAGCACCGGGATGCCAAACGCCAGGTTGACATTGGAATACTCGATTTTAGCAAGGCATTTGACACCGTGCCTCACAAGCGCCTTTTGAACAAGCTGCGCCTTTATGGAATACATGGAAATGTGCTAAGTTGGATTGCGTCGTTCTTGACTGACCGCCGCCAGCTTGTTCTCTGTGACGGGACTAAGTCAGAGTATTCCCCTGTCACGTCAGGAGTACCGCAAGGTACCGTACTGGGACCACTGCTATTTCTGCTGCACATTAACGACATGCCATCCGTCGTTGACCCTAGTACCACCGTGAGGCTCTTTGCTGATGACGCCCTAGTGTACCGAGTGATCCACAGCATCGAAGACCAAGTAACGCTACAACAGGACCTCTCAAGACTGGAGTCATGGGCGAAGTCTTGGGGTATGGTCTTCAACCCATCTAAATGCTACATGATGCACATTAGGAGAGGGAGAAGCATCCTTACTCACATGTACCAGCTGTGTGGAACCATCCTAGGATCAGTCACCAGCGAGAAGTATCTTGGTGTATACCTCAACCACGACCTGAAATGGGACCACCACATCGACCAAGTAGCAGCCAAGGCGTCGCGTAAATTAGGCTTCATACGCCGCAATCTCCGGGGTGCACCAGCTAAGTGCAAGAAGCTGGCCTACATTGCCCTGGTGCGGTCGGGCATGGAGTATGCGTCCATCATCTGGGACCCCCACACCAAGAACAACTCATCTAAGCTAGAGAAAATACAACGCTCAGCTGTGCGGTGGGTCCTATCATCATACTCCAGGACTGCTAGCGTCACATCTATGCTGGCACAACTCAAACTCGAACCATTGGAAACCAGACGCCGAATCCAGAGGCTGGCATTTATGTACAAGATCCTCCATGGTGAGGTGGCAGTGCCTATGACTGATATTAATGTAAATTACTCTAAACGACCTGCCAGGGGCAAGGACATGAACTCGCGGAAGCTAGTGACACTTAGGCCAAACACGGACGATTTCAAGTTCTCTTTTGTGACTCGTACCATCAACGAGTGGAACAGTACCCCTGAGTCCATCGCATCAGCTGACTCTGCAGCATCCTTCAAGAGTCGGCTCATCGCGCACTACCACCCATAATGCGCACAACTCGTCGGTGTGATGCCTCAATCTGGGGCCCTGCCGACTAATAGCCAGATCCAGATCCAGACAATGAGAAGGGAGAGAAAAGAGAAAAAGATATGATTGGTATCATTATACACTAGCAGATATATCATAAAGAAAATATGAGGGAAGGTTCACATAAGCCAGTCCAGCCAGGTTCAGGTATTTAATCTGCAGACCACCACAGTGGAGTACATTGAATACATTAATTATGATGTAATCTGTATTTGTAGCCCATTATTATTGTTATTTTGTGCCATGAAACAACGGGTGAATATTTTGAGCCACAAAAATACCAGTGAATACTCAAATCGGCTTTATTGGCCTATTCATTCACCTGAATTTTATTGTTTGAATCGATGGAAATCAGTACTGCCAACATGGCGGGTACTATGTTTATTTTTCCACAAACCACACCATGCGTTGTGCGCTCAGTTCTTTTAAGTGTAGACTAGTCTTGAATAAATGACGTCATGGAATGGAACAGGTTTCGTATAATAAGTCTTTGCAAGTGTACGTAAATCGTTTGGTAGTTTTCACTAGATCGCGAAATGTAAGAAAAATGACTGTGAAAGTGAAAAAGGTAAAATTATGTGTATTTTCTGGTGACAAATTTGTATTGTAGGGATGGGCTTTAGTTTGATTAGGAATGGCTTTGGTTATCGACGGACGCTTATATAAAGTACAATCAAATGAAACCTTCTATAGTGAAAGAATTCTTAACAGCCAGTAGGAACTTCACACTGTGACACATTGCCAGAGTATATGGCGTTTCCATTGTTTCTACAAAACGAGCTGTCATGTGCAAGAACTGTTAAACCTATATTCAATTTATAGATGGTCGTTATTAGCATATGCATTCATTATGAATGTCATAAACAAACTATATGGACGACTTTCGATCGGTTCACTGAAATAGCGCTTACATTATTACCAATAATCTAAATGATTGAACAAGACTTCAAAAACTTTGATGTGCGGAGTTTCTTACATCTCCAATGAAAACTTAAAACATCTACTGATACATATCATGTGATATACATGGCCTTAGTTTACAAAATTACAAGCGGTCACTTTTTCATATCCAACAAGATATGCAGCAAAGTAAGTGGGTTTTTTTGTCTCTCACCTCCATAATTTTGAATGATTCACAAAACTTCAAATTCGTCATTTATTTTGCACCATTAAATTACCTTGTGAAGCTTAATAATTACTGTTTTAAAGACCCTAACCGCTTCTTCAATAATTACGCTTATCTAGTTATACATTTTACTCCTTTATGTAGATGAAAAATGAAATTTTTCTGTGTCGAAATACACATTTTCTCACCTTAAGTGGCCGCCATATTGAAAATAGTCGATTGCCTGACTATCCTTCATAGAAAAGATTCCATCAGACAAGGCATCTACAAAATCACATGTTTAAGGCTGAACTCAAAAGCCTCGATTTGAAAAGACAAATGAAACCATACCCATACCCATACCCATATGTATATTGAAGTTGAATACCATGATTATTCCGAATCTAACATTTTAAACATATTTTATAATTGAAAGTGTATATATTCTGAAATATCCCATGTGAGTAACCATCATACATGTACTTTACGCCATGAGTTTTTCCAGCCTTGTACTCAGCATCACTTCCATCTTTGAGAAGCAGACAAACAATATGGAGGTTGGATCCAGTACTCTGGAGCAAAATAGGAGTTAGCGTACACCGCAGACTACTCCTATTCCTGTGGACTCATAAACTCATTGATGTGAATCTTGTCACACACACTGTTCATTACTGCACTTCAATATAACCTAATGACAAGTATTTTTGTAAGTATTCTTGGAGTTTAAAACTATATCTACCTCAAAAATACAATTGTACTACTTCCAATAATATAATCTAATATCAAGCCACAGCCACTTACAATGTGCATCACTGGACGAAAAGGTCCATTTTCCAATGCTAAATTAAAAAAAACAATGTTTGCCTTTTGAACAAACCACAGATCTCACATGGGATTTGTTTCAGGCTCCTATCATCATGCATTCTTCCCATCTCCCTTGGGACCCTCTGTCACGCATCCTTGCAAAGCAGGAAAATTGATGTACTGTACAGTGTAAATTTTATTATTCTTGTATTTTGAGAATGTGAAACCCTATTTTTTTTTTAAAAAAATAGAAAAACTCACTAAAATCATCAAGGTCTACTGCAAAGAAATCTTGTGCTGTTTCAAACAATCACAGCTATTTACCCATTAATTATTGTGTAAACTGCCAATTCATACTAGCACTAATAGTTTAGAGACATTCACAGAATAATTTCATGTCATATCTAACGTTTTTGGCGAATTATGCTCCATGGCGAGTTGAGAAAGATACAGGGTGACAAGGATGCCAATGATTTGGTGTAGATGTAAAGTCGCTAGAGCAGGACAAACTGTGAATCGCGACTCTAAATAAGGGACCATTCAGTATTTATGACAGGTGGGGTGGGAGGATTTTAGGGCGGGCCATGAACTTTTGTCACAATGTTTGGAGGGGGGCGGGGGGCTATCAATTTTTTCGTACACTTTTGAGGGTGGGCTATCAATTTTTTCACTGCAACGTTCACCAATTTTTGAGAGATTTTGGACTAAAATTTACTTATTTTTATATGTTGATATTGATCAAATAGAATTTGATTTAACTGACAATGATTGTGCTAACTGTTGAGGGGGGGGGCAATCAATTTTTATCATATGAAATTGATATGAGGGGGTCACCAACTTTTTCACAGAGATTCGAGGAGGGGGGCTAATTATTTTTTCACAGCATTTCTGGAAAATCCTCCTACCCCACCCTGTCATAAATACTGAATCGTACCTAAGCACATTTACATTTACCTTTACATCCGTTTGGACCTTAGCATTTGGTTATATGAAGGAGAGTATTACTGGACGCCCTTGACCAATCAAATCAACAGGGACGAAGTAAGCTCCTATATTGGACAAGTAGGGGGTTGTTGAGCACTAACTTGCCAAAGATGTTACCTGTTACCGTACAAGAGACTGACATGTCTGAAATCCATATTGACATCGTCCAACTGGAAAGAATCCAGAGTAGAGCAGTTCGGTACATCACAGGCGATTACAAAACCCACACGCCAGGCTTCATCACAAACAAACTGCAAGAGCTCAACCTACCCAGCCTCGAAGAAAGACGAAAAAATGCCAGACTCGTAATGCTCTATAAGATCGGAAAAACCTGCTTCCCTCTCTCACACCAGACAAGTTCCTAACACCTGTACGTGAAGGCCGACGTTCTATCCGACAACCCAGAAGATATGAAGGGCACGTCACCGCGGAACCAAACAAGAGGTCTATCAGTATGAACAGCCAGTGTTATGTAGTCCCCCCAAGCAAAACGCCACAACACATGGGGTCATTCTTTGTTAAAACTCCCTTAGAGTGGAACCATTTGGTGGAAAGTACCGTCACCGCAGGTACTGTTGAGGAGTTTGCTCATCTCCTCACCTCTCAGAGTCATTAATTCATGCGCTCTCCCCCGTCGCCTCGATAACAGTGGTAACTGTTCCTGCGACCAGAAACAGATAAGAGCATCTTATCTGTTTCTGCTGCGACGTATAAATCAAGAACAAGAAGAAGAAGAAGAATGTACTATGATGCATGTGTACGGGATTTCGTATAAGTGCCTTGGAAAAGGTGAAGCCCCTAAAATAAACATATTTAAAATTAAAAATTGTCTAAACGATCCGTTCGTCCACACATCGATTTAGAAAATGGCCGGCATTCCTCCAAAAACTTGGCAACCTCCTCTGGTCTCCGTTGAGACAAGGTACTTGATTGAAATACAGTATATTTTAAAGTGAAATATACATATGATTCATAATGAAAATAATTTTCCAATGCAGTTGCATAAAATGTCATAAAAGAATCGAAATACGTCATAATTCTTGTATTATCGCTTGGTGTGTTACTTGATTTGATTTTGATTTGATTTGAGTGAATACTCCGCAGTCATCAGTTTTGATGATTATAGCAGAGGGAGGCCACGTGGTGTTGGTACATGAGCCTCCAGAGGCAGGCTAGTTAGCCAACTGAGCCTCATGGGGGGGGGATCACACTAGCTATAGTTTTCAAACTAGGTGAGTTCTTTTGCGTGCAGAGGTGTGGCTTTCCTCTACACGGGACACGCCTTTTAACGAGACTTCCGAACCTCCGCTTGGCGTCGCTACCGTCTAGTAGTAACACTGTACGGTGGCGACGTGCTGTGTGGAAATCAGCAACTCAGTGACAGACGCACGACGTATCGCTTTTGGCGACACTGTGTCTGCCATGGCCGGGCCCTGAACTTGCGACGCAGGCAAATCCTGTTTTCAAGTCGTACGCTCTAACCACTGAGCTACTGAGGACCACTTCTTCCAAGTCAAGATCCCGTTACTAGTCTAGTAATGGAACGATCATAAATAACGCCCGCTGAAGCAAATTACGTCCTTTCATAGCCATTGCATTTCTGGGCAATTGCTAAAAAAGAATATTTGAAAAAAATATACCATAGCGTGATAAAATGTTCAACAACACCCCCTAAAGGAATCAGAAAAGTTGGACGAGCCACGTATATATATATCCCCACCCCACCTTTTCGGACGACCCCCCAACCCTCGGTATCATTATTTAATATATAAGGATAAGGCAAAGCCTCAAAATAAGCGACCGCTCATGATATAGCATATGATGACATAATATATAAGGATAAGGCAAAGCCTTAAATAAGCAACCGCTCACGTTATAGCATGATGACATATAATAAGATAGGAAAAAAAAAAAATTTTACTAGTTGACAGTTGAAGGGGAAATGTTACCCCTAAAGGTAGCACTTTTGTGTTAAAAAATTTAAGTTTCTGAGCCACCAACATTATGTTGGTATCTACATAAAAAATTATTATGCTCTCAAAGCTACTGTAATAATATGATGGATCAGCCCGGCAAACAATGACGGATCAGCCCGGCAAACCATAACGGATCAGCCCGGCAAGTCATGAACAGCTAGTGGGCTGTTTCATTATGACGAAACGTTTTTGTGATGGAAAAGCCGATTTCCATCATGGCTGCCCCCAGTCTTCCTAACATGGTTTAAAAATATAAAAGAAATTGGACGATTTCATAGTGATAAAAAATGTATTGGGATCAGCCTGGCAAATCATGACGGAACAGCTTGCGGGCGGTTTCATTATGACGAAACGTTCTTGTGACGGAAAAGCCGGCTTATTCAAACTGGCGGCGCCCATGTCTTTCAAATCTGTTTCAAAAATATGAAAGAAATTGGACAATGTCATAGTGATACAAAATGTATCAGGTAATGTTATGTAGGCTACGATGAAAGTTCGTATTGGTAGTAATTTTGATGGCATCATTTGCACATCATTTGCCCAGATAGGTGAGGAAACGATCGTTAATAATGAAAATTCACAGACTGATTTTGGCAGCCATGTTTGCATCAGTTTTTGATGCGAGAATCACGGAGATCATAGGCATAACAGCTCCCTTGAGCGGTCGCTATGATCGTTCCCTAAGCTGAACAAACAACCTCATGAAATTTTATGTCTTTGTTTTGAACTCTACTCACATGGGCATGCAGTAGTCTTTCGTTCCTCACAATCCCATCACTTTGGTAACCCATCCTCAGTATCCTGCCCTTTGTTTCGTTTTCACCAATACCATCATTCTGGTCACGTACAACACACAATATAATCATTTTTGTCATCCATTCTCATGACAGTAGCCTGTATCTTGTTGGAACTAAACTCACATGACAGTATAGTTTGTATTTTTTCTTTCTTTATTTTATTTTTTTTCTTCTTATTTTCGCAACACAGCTATCATGCCAGTAATATTTTGTGCGTTTGCCAGGTACTTAATATTCAAGAAAATCACTTTAGTTTGCAAACTCTACAACAAAAAGCACAATTTTGTACCAACCGTTATTTCCAAAATCTTCTGGCTTGGATGCCACCATACCGCATCCCCGATAGGGACTTTTTAACTCTGGTGCACAATCATTAGTCACGTCACACAATATTTTAGGGTTTTTATGTTTAGTCCTAATTTCATGTATGGTAATCACAAAGTTTGGGAACATAACATTCATTAGTTAACTTCAAGTCTTTTTTCATGTGTCTTATGCAAAAGTAAAAAACAGGTCTTCAGTTTCTTACAAGAGCCTGATAAAATGTACTTTGAATTCTTCAGTTTACAAAAGAAATCTCTTAGAACTAAATTCCTAACTATAATTTTGTGAGATTACAAAATCCCAATTTTATATTTCCAGTTTAGGAGATCTTGTGGTGGAACTCTATTGGAAGCATGCACCAAACACCTGTAGAAATTTTGCAGAACTTGCAAGACGGGGTTATTACAATGATGTAAAATTTCATAGAATCATTCAAGATTTTATGATTCAAGGTGGTGATCCCACAGCTACAGGTAATGTTCAGACTTTTTTCAAAGAATTCATTATGTATTACTGAAAGTACTAGCTGGCCCGTCTCCTATGGAGACTGTTTTGTGTATGATGGAAACGAAAATGTGAAAAATGCTGTCTAGATTGGCACTCAAAGAGTGATGTACAATACCCGTGGTAGTGTACCCGTGGACGATAATAGAAGATATTAACGAAATACCTTGTAGAACAACTCACACAGCACTTTGGGGTGAAGTTATATATTGTAAACCAATATTCCTATGATGATAATTTGATTACATATCATTTTATCGCCTGTGCAGTAGACATAGTGCTCTATTTTACAATGATAATATTAAATGAAACACAAAATAATGAATTCTCTACACATGCATGTGAATACACAATGCAATCGGCTAAAGCATTGGAAGCGCACGCAGCAACAGAGAAACATAACGCACGCAACAACAATGAAACCGATTACTGCCGAGAGGGGGGTATGATGTATTGCTCATTGCCTCGGGCTCTTCCGACAATGTCCCGGAATGGCACACCATTTTACCCATAAAAACACCAAATTTCAAAAGCTATCTCCTCAAAATTAAAACGATATACGCACTTTATAACGACATAGGCACCTTTCAAAATACCTTAGAAGTTCAAAATAAGCTTTTGGCGGGCCAACAACAGTGGAATCGGCGCCAAGAGGCCTAAAGGCACGGATTTGCCTCAGAATAAAAAAAACAACCATGCGCGACACGCCCACTCTTCCCGCTCTCCATATTAATATATAAATAGGGTCCCCGTGGGTACCTTGAGTATTCATCCATGAGGAGAATATGTCTTTAATACTTGAGTACAAGTCTTGTACTCGAGGATGCTTTGCTATATTCACATTTTTTTGAGGATCGAGCATGTACAATGTACTCGAACTCTGACTTGTGACTGTAACTCTAACACCCTTTCTACACGCATGCAGTGTAGCCTTGATAAAAAGCGCTGTACTATATTTTGTGTACGCACACCACCACAGGGACGGGTTGATCAAGACTGATTTGGCTTTGTTTTGATACAATAATGTTCGTCAATAACGAACAAAGCATGTGTTTTGATGATAAAATTATTGCAAAATATAGCTTTATTATTTGTACAAAAGATATTAAATGATGAATATTCGAATTATCATAGGAATAATTAATGGATTACGATATACAACTTCTACCCAAAGTGATGGAAGAGTTTGTTCTACAAGGTATTTACAAGATGTTACAGAGATATACTTATGACCAAGTACTCAAGTACAAGGCAAGTACGGGGGGGGGGGCGAGTACTGGAGTGGCAAAATCACTACCCGTGGGCCCCCTAAAAAGTATGGCATACCACTAGCATGATGTAATTTGCCCATAGGGGGATTGTCGCCCACTCAGTAAAACATAGCTACTTAACTATTAACATCTGTAGTGAGCTACATTTATTTTCTTTGGAAAAATCAATATTTGTGCATAGCTATTTCAGAGGTTGCTGAGTGCAACTTCAGAGATAGTTTAACGAGATACGCAACACATTCATATCTATGTTCCGAGCAGGTGCGCGCAGGTGCGTTGTTGGGGATGGTCAACAAGAGCTCTTTTGTACAAATGAATAGGAAATTGGCCGAATTTGATGTGATATATTTGCATTGTATGATTAGAAATATAAATAGCTATGAATGAGAAGTATTTCATTATACTATGATCTACAACATATAGACTATTTTTTGGCGCTGACATCCACGAAAAAAACTTTACATCAACATTTACAAACCATGTTGTTTACCTAATGGCATGGGTATTCCCGCTGAAAGGCAACTGTCATCTATTTGACGATGCAAGTGATTGATGCTCAAAATAAACTATTTAGTTTAAAAAAATTATATAGACTTATGTATATGAATGGAATTGCATATTACTGCGGATTATTTTGTATCAAAATTACATGTTAATACAACAACCGTGTTTTTTATATTGTCAACTGCCAGTAAAACGGACCCACGAAATAAGAGATGCCCCTTGAAAGCTGTGTATTAATTATTGCATCAATTCCTATAAAAGTAAGGCACTCTGACAAGAAATGTATGTAGTTTCTTATTGTCAACACATGGGACCAAAATAGTAAATAGTTATTGGTTTAATAACCTGCAAAAATCGACACAGCACTGACACTGTCGCCGAAATTCACCTGTCAAAATTTTCCAATGCACAGGATACATGCTCAAATTAAACTATTTAGTTGAAACAATTACATAGACTTATATATATGGATAGAATCGCATATTACTACAGATTATTTCCATCAAAATATTGTATTAATCCAACAACTAATAAGTGAAATATTAACCATATAATTGCGTGGTATTGGGAGTCCGCCGTTATAAACCTACAAATATACTTTAGTCATTTCAGATGTAAACCATCCCCATCGTCGCACCTGCTAGCACCTGTTCAGTACTTTTACGTCCACTATAGGAAACATACGACGTTAGACCTCTTGGTAATGCATTTTGGCAACTTGCTGAATTTATGGTAACAAAGTTGACCAACCAAAAGCACTGCTGTAAAACTAAGAAATATATCTAGTAAATTTAAAGAAACTGATCCCTGTCTGGGTCCCTGCCATTCAAACAAAAGGTCTTAAAATGCCTTATTTTTGGTTTGTAAGAAGGCTGGAGATACTCTGTTTAACCCTTCGTTTCCTAGCCATTTCGACAATTTGACAGGATAAAAAATTGTCTATGAACAAAGCTGTAAAATTGCCCCTTTATATAAGTGCAAGCGCTATTGCCTCTTTATATTAGAGGTACATTATTGAATTGAGAGCTCTTTTTTGCAACATCATTGTATTCATTTACATTTCAGGGAGAGGAGGTGCATCAATATATGGTAAAGAGTTTGACGATGAAATTCATCCTGAGCTGAAGCACACAGGTGCCGGTATTTTGTCTATGGCTAATTCAGGGCCAAATACCAATGGTTCGCAGTTTTTTATTACATTGGCTCCAACACAGTGGCTAGATGGCAAGCATACAATATTTGGACGAATTCATAGTGGTATGGCAGTGGTTAAAAGGCTTGGCATGGTTGAAACTGACTCTGGAGACAAACCAGTAGATGATGTGAAAATCACAAGAGCTTCTGTTACTGTTACGTAGGCTTGTTTTATACTATCAATGAAGACTGTTGTGGCTGATATAGAAAGAAAATTGATAACATTGTTTCAAGAAGGATATCGCAGTATCACTTTAAACAAATGTTGATCCAGAATTTGATATCATTATGCTCATAGTTTTCTTACATAAATTCAAG
>CM032663.1:42515322-42612023 GCA_019095985.1 Streblospio benedicti | reverse complement strand
CACCAAACATTCAAATTGCCATCACAAATTTTATGTGCATAAAATGAAGTTCAAGACCAAACTTTTAATTGCCATGCAGAAACCTTTTACCATGAAAACCTCTTAAACATGCTGTTTTATATGTGTGTACCATAATATTCCAAATAAACAAATTGCAATCAACTTAAAATAACAAATGTAATATCGACATTTCTACAAATATTTATACCTATTAAATTTGTTAAAACAAAAACTTTTCAACTTCTGAAATATTTAGTTTTAACAAATAATACTGGGAAATGTTCCCCCTGCATCCTTTACCTGTCATTCAATTTCATATGACTAATATCTACTTTCCAAAAAATCTGTTCATTATATTTTATAATGAAAATTTCGACATATATGGGGTATATAACTCTTGTGCAAACTTGTGTAAACTTAACCTTAAACAGATTAAGCATTCGTTCAACAGATATAATCCTATAACAACAAACGCATAATGGATAACATGCCAAAACATACATGCTTAGTAACTCCATTTACCTATATTTAATTCAAATAGTACGTGAACTTTCAAATTAGCATATAAATAATATAAATATAACACCAATGTATGGGTGAGA
Organism: Streblospio benedicti; assembly: GCA_019095985.1. Lineage (NCBI taxonomy): Eukaryota > Metazoa > Annelida > Polychaeta > Spionida > Spionidae > Streblospio > Streblospio benedicti. The sequence continues at coordinate 42,611,421 of CM032663.1, read as the reverse complement.
AATCTACACTGAACATACACAATTTAATGACTTCACTTTTTATCACAATCCTTGAACAATGTTTTAACAGACTACTATAATATTAGTATCTAATAACAAGGATATCAAGCTTAGTATAATTAAATACGTTACCCAAAAAAGCATGATCGACATCCATCTACTGTTCATTCATGACCAAAATAATTCAAAACAATTGATTTGAACTAACATAAATCAGTGCAAAATGATGTAATAATGTGTGCAAACTATTCTCTCATAACATAAGTTCTTACAATGAGAACATAAATACTATGATATTACTCAACTGCGCTACAATAAATAATATTCGAGAAGTCACTATACATAACAATGTCAACTCACAGTCTTTAAACTATGTACATGTTCAATAACATTGAATAAATTGTGATATAAAACATGATAATTAAATACTGATACATGCTACAGATCAAAGGAGAAATAATGACTTAATGACAATGAGATGATATGTTACAAATGGTAGATACTACATTTGATGAAATAATTCATGCATCATTACTGTGTAGGTTAGATATGAACCAAATTGTATGATAGAAGTTCATTTATACTGGATCTGATAGTCATATGTTTATTTATACTTTAACTTTGTCGAACCAAAGTACTTTGTACATGGAGTGAAGGAAGTGATCCAGATAAGGAGACTGAGACCTCTCAACAGAGATGGAGGCAGACACACCTTTCCCACCATATGGAACAATGTGTTGACCCCTCGAGGGGGGGGGGGCGCAGCTGGAGATTCTCCCGCGTCAACAGTGACGACCTATGACGTCATCACTTGTTGTGAACAAGGCAAGAGCAATTGCCGAATGCTCAAAATGTATATCGAACTCTTATTGTCCTGTTTAAAGTATAAATAAACATATGTCTATGAACCAAATTGTTTGAAGAATGAGCTTGATTTCACATAGTAGAAACAAATCTTCAAAATATGACAATTTGATAGTTGCACAAGTCACAGAATCATAGGTAACTTTATGCCATTAGGAATGTTTACATTTACATCAAATTGGACCAAATGAGGAAGTACATATGTAAATTCTGATATATGAAGAATATGAACAGTATGTTTTATGATATTTTTGTGTACAAAATAATTGCTATTAGTAATTATCCCTGCACAATCAATGTATCAAGGTTAAACTTTGGGAAACACCTTTGGATGAAGTGGACATATCAGCATATATTGGAATATAAAAAAAAACTATTACCATTAAGGCCCCATAAAAATAATAAAATGTTTCTCGTCCCCTCCCTCCTGTGTATAGTGCAGCCTCCTGAACATTTTTATTGCCTCCCCAGTGATAAAAAATAAACGGCCCTCCCGCCTGGCTGCAAACAAAACGGCCCAGTGTCAGAGGCCTGTCATTTGTTTGCTATGCACGCTAGATATTATACTTCATTGATTATACTAGTTGCTTTACAAGTGATGTTTTATGATTTTGATAATAGAAAGACATTGTTTCTCGTCCCCTCCCTCCTGTGTATAGTGCAGCCTCCTGAACATTTTTATTGCCTCCCCAGTGATAAAAAATAAACGGCCCTCCTGCCTGGCTGCAAACAAAACGGCCCAGTGTCAGAGGCCTGTCATTTGTTTGCTATGCACGCTAGATATTATACTTCATTGATTATACTAGTTGCTTTACAAGTGATGTTTTATGATTTTGATAATAGAAAGACATTGTTCACATACAATTGTAACACATGTAGTTCATTCATGGCCCAATATTCAACTTGAAAAATTAAAGATTTTGCGCGGAAGAAAAATAAAAAGTGAACCCCTCCTCATTTTTTTTATAATAGCAGGACAGAAAAAATCAACAAAATAAAAAAATAAATATGTGTAGGAAAATAGGCAGGACGAGAAACGTTTTATTAATTTTATGGAGCCTAACCAATACAGACCCAAACAATCTTTTTACTAATGATTCTATTTATCAAACACCACGATGTATGTGTCTTCTATACATAAGCATCTATAACCTAATATATTACTTCATCGCTTATTTTTTTATACTCATTCAAGTAAGTAATGTCTTCATATCCGATATATAGACAAAAGGAGTGTTATTGGTATTGCTAAAATCGGTCTATGGGAGTGTATGTGCAGGGATGTGGCCACCATGTTGTTGTTTTTGATTTATTCAAACAGTATTCATATCACAACGTTTACAATGCGCGCCCTATCAAGCACCAGTAATGGCAACAATTATGTTTCTACAAAATGATCAGATTGATGAAGAGTGTGCTGAGGCAAAGACGTGGTCTCCCTTGCATACACAGTATGGAAGAGATGAACATCACAGGGAGGCTATTAACAAACATCCAGCTTCACTCCAGTGCTCTTGGATGAGGTGATCCCCAGAGGAAGCACTGGAATATTTTCAATGCATCAATGACTTATTTAGATTCATAATTATTTGAATTTTGCTGACTAATCATTATGATGAAATTCAATATATTTACATAGAAAAAGGACCAACATATACCTAAATCACTGATTCGCATCTTTAGAATGCACGTGTAATTGCAAATATACAATTAAAGAGTCAACTGGCAATGCTAAATAATTTGACAACATACTGGGGCAAATTTTTCTACCACTACAACTACAACTACAAGAATAGACAATAGGCAATGAGCAGTTTTAAATAATTCTTTTCATATAACAGATTTAAAAAAAACATACCTACTGTACTGTAACCTTGCAAATAGAGGTGATGAGTTTTTTTTATTTTTATGTGATAGTAAACTATATTCAAGTGACATACTGGTCAGTTAATCATGTCTTTGGAACCTAAATCTAAATTCAACGATCTAGTATATTCTATAAAATGTGTACAGCTAACTTAACAATCGAGCATTATATGGTACTGAGATTTATGTAACTGTAACTATGCAGTTATACAGAAGAAACGACTAGCAATATACAATATGGCTAACGCCAACAAAAATGCCAGTGGTTATTTTGATTTTGCATGATCCTGAATATGTCGTAATTGTAGACTTATTGCTAGGACATTGTGGATGTTAAGACCTCACAAATTTTAAAAAAAAAAACAAACATAAAGATTCATTGAGAATTTTGTGAGGTGTACAACAGTAAATCCTAGCATAAATCAACATACAAAGCTTCCTACATCAGCTATGATAAACACATTGTTATATTTTTGGCAAAAACACTCCATTCCAAGTACGGAAATTCCCAAATCACTAGGAAATTTGGTGAGGAACGCATCTGTGGTAGACACTAAATCATAATGCTATGAGTAGAACATTGTAGACGCTGTTGCTTTCACCATAAACTGGTCTAAAATTAAAGTAAATAACAGAAAAGTGCATACATGCCACTTTCTGTACACAATGATCAAGAAGTTTTTTATTCTAGAAGAAGGAAAAGGACGTTGAAAGCCGAATGGCTCCCACAATCCATACCCTGCCTCTCATAGCCTGTAATATGGGCTTCACATATACATATATCTACAACTCAAGTCACGGTGCTGCAGGCTTCTAATAACAAACAAAAATCGACTTTCACTTTACTTGGGTTACTTTTCATTTAGTAGTTATCACTCATGTGTATCAACGTGCACCTTTGTCACAAGCATAAAATCATATACTTCACGTTTTCGTTCTTTTCTAAATACATGTATGTAACCACCACCTATGAATTGTAAAGATGCAGCTTGAGTAGTCTAATTTTGATGAAATTGAAAAAAAAAGATCAGACTAAAAACCATTACATATATATAAAAGGATGTATATCTGCACTACATTTATTCCGTCACATTTTCACAACCCTTGTACTTTTCAAACCATGCATTTTGCACCAAGATGACTGATTAAATTAATCCACCAAGAAGCATCAACCAGGACTTTAATAATGAACGAACTCCTACAATGTTATCTTGGATTTTACGGATTTAGTCCCTTCAACTTGCTGCAAATAACAGTGATGTGACTGTCAATCCAAATAATGAGCAAATTCCATATACATATAAATGTAAATTCTGCCTTGTGTTGTCATTATACAGAAGAAAGTTGAGCGTAATCTCATGGCACAAATATACAAATATGATGACTGTCATTGACTAAGTGGTCATCATGAAGCTGATGGCGCAACTTGGTGTTGATGAGAATGATCACAATGTCTGAGAGAACATGTGGAAGGTGTGGAGCTGAGTTGGTAGTAAACACTAACTCCACTCGCCAGCTAAAGTGACAACAGCACCAGCGATCTGGTGCAGTATATATCATACTGTACTAAGTGTTGTGTTGCGATTTGACACAAGAAATAAACTGCCTAGTGTCGAATGATGATTATAGGGTTGAGATCCTCACTGTTGACGATGGTGGTGGGTTTTGGTCCTGTAACAATGCATCAGTGACTCCTCCACCGTTATCCATACCCGGTGAGCTGCTCACTATGGCTGATGTGGTGACAGTGTTATAGTTTGGTGGTGGAGTGGACACTGCATTGAGTGATGAGCGTGAGGATTTTTGCAGCACAGGCAACTGAATTTGTATATCATTCAGCTCTTCGGGCACCTGAAGAAAAAAAAATCTAACCTGAAGATACATGAAACAAAACACATGGCTTTTATATCGTTTTTAAGATGCAAACATAAAAGGTACGATAAAATCTTAAATAGCCAGATTATTCATTTTCTTGTTTCTCTTTTTAAAATGAATATATAGCAAAAAAAATTGATAGTCAGTACATTGTATATACTGTAATAAGATTTACACATTGTACATTGTACGCTCTGACACACAACAGTTACTGTCAATACAAACATGCATGCTATATGAATGTGGTCCATATAAGCACTCAACCACAGTTTTTAGACTCCCACCCATTTAAAATATCAACTTTGAATATATTATTGTAGGAATTGACCACGAGATTGGAGTGTCAATCTTGAAATTGAGCATACTGACGTCTGATTTACCCGAACGAAGTGAGGGTAAATCCGACGTCAGCATGCTCAATTTCAAGATTGACACGACAATCGAGTAGTCAAATACCATTCTATCATGACTAAAATCCACACTAAATGAGTGTATGATTTGTTTTTATTTTGAAATAAATCATATCATAACGGTCTCACTGTCATTTGACCGTGCGACGTCAGCAGCTGTATAAAAAATGTGACGGTACTAGTCTAGTGTTGACTGTGGTCCGTGACGTCGCATGGTCAAAATGGCAATGAGATTGTTATGATAGGATTTATTTCAAAATAAAAACGAATCAGACACTCATTTAGTGTGGATTTTAGTCATGATAGAATGAGACTGGTATTCGGTTAAAACCTTTGAATTTAGCGTAGTTTAGAAATTATCCAATGTAAAAACATTTGTTAATGATAAAAGACCAATATGCGATTGATTTTTGACACCAAGAAATAATAAATACAACAACTATAGGTTAGTGATTAGACTTTTTTTGGTGGTGTCGTAGCGTGCAGTCAATCACTGGAGCGTGCAGTCAATCGTATAATTGAGCATGCTGATTGACCAATCAGCGTGGGTTATTGGCGGTGATTTTTGCACGGAATGATAGAATGTTTTATTTATCAATATTAATGTTTTATGTAAAGCTGCATTTGATGCCCGCCAGTCTGTGGCATACACAGCGACAAAAAATTTGAATCACTCTTAATCAAAGTGTGATTCAATTTAGCATGTGACATACTTTGAAAAGTTAGCAAAACCCACTAAATAGAAGGATGATGGTCAAAGTAAGTGGCACCTTCTTACCAGCAATAAGTACTTCTTAAACAATTGATTTGCACCCATAAAAGACACTGTTTTATTCAATTCAATTTCCGACTTCAAGGATTGCAGGTCACAATCTTGAGAGTAATTAACGTTTTATCCACAATTTGAGTAGATCATACTGCAATACTGACCTCATAATTTTTGTGGTTTGGTCTGCGTTGTGTGCAGCAACCACCCTGCCGTCCGCCGCCCCCCGGCCGGTGGTTTGTTAGGGAAGTAAGCGAGGGGCTGGGTGTAAGCGGAGGGGTATTGGAAGGCCGGTTAGCTGTTCCATTATATGCAGGATCCATCTCTACAAACTCGCGCTCCTGAAAGCCATGCAAACATAAAATTAACATCTAGCATTTATGACTGATATTAAGGAAGTCAAAATCAGACACTCGGGTGTGGGAAAATTCAACATAAGGCATAGGGATGTGTTTTAGACACTATTATGAGTGGTACATAAGTATAATTTTTGTTATCTTGCTTTTCAATGTCAACAGCTAAATACAGTACAACCTCTTTTATCCATATATCCTTCATTCGAATATTTTTCCATTACTCGGACCCTCCGCTATATATTCCCATTTTTCCAAATGTGCACAAGGGCAGATCGGACATGGACCCAAACTATTATCCTATTATCAAACCACGTGGGTGAACAACACAACACAACTGGCATTTTGGCAGGATTCTCCATGGAATATATTTTGTTTAGTTGTGTACTAATGAACAGAAGCATGTGTTTTTAATCAATATTATCGTAAAATATAGCTGTATGGTTAGTACGCAGGCTATAAAATGATGTACATATACAATCTTATTGTTGTCTTAAGAATATTGGTCCACGACAATACGGTATCTTTATGTAGACTATTACTAGTAGTAGGACTATTCATCTAGATTAATTTATGACTACACTACACTACTACTTACTATTTACAACATGTACTGACGTTGCGGCGACCATCGCGGTGCCTTCAACCGAGTGACTGTTTTGGTACGATGACGTCACAATGGCGCGAACTGGGTTTCCGCCAGGTGGAGTTCCTGGTGGAAAGCAGATGGAGGAGGTTCGGGGGATGCTCCTGCCTTGGTTGAGGTTGAGCTTCGGGCGGTGCGTGTGGATCTTGATGGCTTCCAAGATCTTACGTCGGAAGGGCTGATCTTCTCTGCCTATGACTCTGGCTGATTGAAGATGAGACTCTTCCAGACAGATGCGAGTTAGATGTTGAGCAAATCATTACCATCCTGAAGTTTTGTCTCGAAACCACCTACTTTGTGTCGAACGGGGTCTTTTACAGACAAATCCAAGGAGCTCCGATGGGCTCTCCCGTCTCACCGGTGGTCGCAGACCTAGTGATGGAAGATTTTGAACAGAGAGCACTTAAGAACCCCCCAGTGAATCCATCAGATTGAGGAGTTTTCAACTTACTTGAATTCCCTTAGCCAGAGTATTCAATTCACCATTGAAGGTGAGATTGATCAGAAACTTGCCTTCCTAGACACTCACATTGAGAGGAAACAAGACGGATCCCTGAAGACTAGTGTTTATAGGAAGCCCACACACACTGATCAGTACTTGAACTGGGACTCCAACCATCATCTTGAACACAAACGCTCGGTAGTCCGCACACTCCTAAGGAGAGCCGAACATCTGGTAACCGAGGAGGAAGACCGTGTGAAAGAGGTGAAACATGTGAAACAAGTGCTGAAAGTGAATGGATACAAGCCCTGGGCGTTCAAAGTTCCTTCCAAAAAGAGAACAGAAGAACCGTCTGAAACAAGTGACAATACGGCTAAGAAGTTCCCTGTGAGAATTCCGTATGTGAAAGGCACATCTGAAACTATGCAGAGGATCCTTAAGAAACATGGTGTCCCGTCTTTCCATAAGCCTTTCAACACGCTTAGGAGCCTGCTAGTTAGACCCAAGGACAAAGACGACCCAAAGAAAATGTGTGGAGTGTTGTATGACATCTCATGCCCTTCATGCCATGAAACATACATTGGGGAAACTGGCAGGAATCTGCAAACGAGACTGAAGGAACACATGGACCCGCATAGTACCCAGTCTGCCATACAGATCCACACAGAGAATACTGGACATCTATTCAGTAGTGAGTTAGCCAGAGTCATAGGCAGAGAAGATCAGCCCTTCCGACGTAAGATCTTGGAAGCCATCAAGATCCACACGCACCGCCCGAAGCTCAACCTCAACCAAGGCAGGAGCATCCCCCCGAACCTCCTCCATCTGCTTTCCACCAGGAACTCCACCTGGCGGAAACCCAGTTCGCGCCATTGTGACGTCATCGTACCAAAACAGTCACTCGGTTGAAGGCACCGCGATGGTCGCCGCAACGTCAGTACATGTTGTAAATAGTAAGTAGTAGTGTAGTGTAGTCATAAATTAATCTAGACAATACGGTACTTTAAAACAAATAGATGGATGAGTAATTAAAAAAGGTATGGAAATATTCTGTTATTGTCCATTGTGTTGTAGCAATCATCATATGTGTTTTTTCACATTCCGACCCCATCAGTACCACTGCTTTCTCTATTATCCATATACTTCGATTTTCCGCATGTTAATTAGTTCTTCCATGTCCGGATAAAAGAGATTGTATTGTATGTAATATTTACTGTTGCATGTTAGCCTTCAAATATGCAATTTTGTGTAATAATATTCTAATTTGTCATATCGTATTTATATTTATTATTATGTGTCTATAATTGGCCATTTTGTTAGATACTGATCTCCAATATAATGCTGCATTCGGGTGCTTCTTCCAAACTCATAAAGATTCGAGTTTCCTATATGGAAAATTCACTCGAACGGACAATCGTAGTCATAAATCCTGGTACGTATCAGTTGGAAGCTGGGTCTACTAAAACATTTCCGAGTTTACTACTGTTACATACGACTGGGAATACTCATTTGATTGAATTTTCCACATGGGAAGCTTCTATTTCTGAGGTTGGAAAAAGCATACGAACGCACCATTAGAGCAAATTATGTAATACAAACAAAATCTTGAACCACAACAGGCCAACTAGAATTCACAAATCCCTAAAAGATTATAAACAATGGAAAATGTGCCCTATGGGTGCTAACGTCCTGGAAGATGAAACACAGGCACATCTCTATTGTGAAATCTTCTAATGGAAGTTCATTTATCCTAGATTTTATAGACAAAGGTTATCATTATATAGTTTTATACAGCATAATATAAAGCAATTTACACTTAGTTTTCAACAGTCTCTGTTGTCTTTCAAAAGACCTTAAGGAACGATCATAAATAATGATACCGGGGGGTTGTCCAAAAAGGTGGGGTGGGGGGTGGGTCGTCCAACTTGTCTGATTCCTTTTGGGAGGGTCACTGAACTTTTTTATCACGCTACGGTATAATTTTTCAAATATTTTCTTTTAGCAATTGTACAGAAATGCAATGACTATGTAGAGGACTTTTGCTTCAGTGCGTGGGGGGGGGTGAGTGAGGGGGTCACCCAACTTTTTAAAATGTTGATGGGGGGTCGGTTAACTTTTTTGTCGAGTCCCAAAAAATGGACGACCTCCCCGCTATTGTTATTCATGATCATTCCCTTATATCTAATAGTTTTTATTTCTATTATTACAAAAACCGCTCGTGTCAAACATATATCAAGTGCAAAGTTGAAGAGCAAGTACAATTGTGACAGCCTCTAGTTCTAATAGATATAAGGTCTTTTACAAAACCCTAGGGATTCCTCTTATATTAAATATATAGCCTGGAACATCCTGGCCTGTTATAGCTTTTAAAACCAGAGTATTCAGTAGCAACAGGCACCCCGAGGCTCAGTTGGTTACCTAACCTGCCTATGGAGGTCCATGTACCAACACCATGTGGCCTCCCTCTGCTATAATCATCAGCAAGTTGATGGGCTGCAGAGTATTTGCAAACAAACAAACAGCTGCAGAAACAGCAGCATGCATGGGTGATTTACCAGGTAAGGATTAGCCAATACATTAAGTATGTGATCTAAATCAAAGCTTCTCCATTGCAAATAAACAGTAGCACATGCTTAATGAGGAAATACCCAAATACAGCAGCTCACAGCTGCTCTGAAAATAGATTGCTGTTCTAAAAATTGAAGCCATGTGCTTTTAGTTAATAACGTCACGTTTGCAAAACACTTAGCAAGATTCGCATCATAGCAAAGCTTTTAGAATAGGCCTTCATGTCAGATCATTTAAAGGCCTTGTGATAGGCTACAGTCTCTGCTGTCTTGGTTGCAGTGATGATGTCATTCGTTGTCATTGGGATCTCGGCGATTTCCCGAGATCCCAGTGACTACGAATTATGTCATCACTGCGACCAAGACAGCAGAGACTGTTGAAAGCTTAGTGTAAATTGCTGTGTATTATCCTGTTTAAAACTGTTTAACAATAACCTCTGACCATTGTGAAATCTTGTTGTAGAACCGTTAGTGATCAGCAATTAATATATGGAAATAGGTTTTTAATGTACATGTAAATTGAAATATTTCTTGTACTTGCCCAAGAGCCATTCAACTGAATTCTTGACTAATTATTACATTTATAACATATTAGTTTCAATGTTAACAATGGTTAATGCTAACACAACAACTTATTAACATTTAATTACAGCGAATGGTAATTTTGTGATTTACACATAGAAATAAGTCTTAATTAAGAATTGCTTCAGTTGAAGTGTTGGCAGCTGAATTTCTAAGCAGAGGGTTCTTGGCAGGAAGGAAGAGAGCTACATTAAGCAGATGCAGATGTAGATTTTAGGACACACATAAATGGCTTTGTAGTATAAGAAGAAGCTTATGAATGTGTTGTCATGACAAGATGAAAAATATGTATCTTAAACGTATTGTTTATCAGATAGTTGGGCACATGGATTGATTAATTGGAAAAAAAATCATGACTAAATTATGTTTTTACTTTTTGACTGCTTATGTAAAGTTATAGTTCAAATATCTTTGCTGCAAACTGCTACCTTCTTCAGAAAGTGACAAGACATGAATTTGATTTTGTAACTCTTGATATGAACAGTGATGAAGAAGATAGGAAAAGGGCACCGTAATATTGTGATAACAATTATTTTGATGAAAGATGAAATAGATTTTTTCTATGTATATATACATTCACCTCGATACTATGCATTTATTGACTCTCAATTGGCTGTACATACCATAACTATAATATTTAGCAGATGACAACAATGTTGATCACTTATAAGGTGAACAATATACTTGGATTGTATTAATAAATCATGCATATGTAGTTCAGGATTCTACTAGCAGTTTTTGACATTGCAGCTATGATGTTATGACACAGATACTACTAAGAACAATATATGAAATGACATATTTCAGACTATGTAAGATAGTACGACGCAGTATTAGACACACTGCATATTGTCAAATGTACGGTATAGTTGTAATTTGGCAAAATGAAGTGGCGTTAATATCAATTGACCTACATAGAACATAATCATTGACTGACGACATTAGATACTATGATAGGTACAGGTAAAACATTATACACCCTTCAGTACACCCTCTGCAATACACCTATTACTTGCCATGCTCCAGCCATTCAAGAACACATTGTTAATAGATACACTACTTGATTTATATGTATATATAGCACAAGATTTTGGATTGTATACTATATATACAATAAACAAGGAAAAACATCAACAACCAACAGGAGAGAAAGAATAATATCTAGGATTGAAATCTGAAGAGGAAATCTACAGATTACAATTTAACTCTTTAACATATCACCTGGATGTTATTGAAAATTGAAAAATGTACATTCAATAACCATGGAATTTTTTCAAGAAATATAAATCTTAAGATCATATATGTTTTACACTTGATCATCGTAATTTCGCATGTTAAAGAGCTGTATAAAGTAAAACAATCTACAGTGCTATGAATGAGGGTTGTATATATTCAACAGCTACAGAGAAGTATACAGTAGAACATTGGCAATCAGTTTGCAGCAACAGCAGCAGCAGCAGACATAATTTGGGGTAGATAGCGAGAACAGCTGTGCTGAGACGCCACAAGGCGGCAGCACTGTTTTGGTAGATACCTGGTGAGGGATGCCAAACGCAGTCCGTGACCAAGTCCGCCGCTGAAAGAACCACTATCCAAGTCAATGTTAGTCTCCTAAATGAGGTCATCATGGATGCCAGCTTAAGCTTAGGAGTAATTCTCTTGTAATTCTCAATCTATATGAGGAGAGTTTGCACGTACAATACCATAAATGACCACAAATACTAGATCAGAAACAACAATGTTGAGTGGAAAATACTGTGAGATGAAATATTGACAATGTTATCAAAACACTCCTTTATTCACAGCTATTTATGGCATCTATTTAGTCTAACGAAAGTAGACAGAAAATTTTTAAATGATATAAAATAGAAACCTTCTTTAACTGGCATCCATCAAAAAGAAATATATCTATTAGAAGGTGCTAAGTCATGTCACCTTATAAATTTAAAAACATACATCTATAAGGAAAGTGCAGAAACCAAAAGTGATCAAAAATCAAAGGAACAAAATGAAGAAAATAATATTTCAAATTCAGATTTGTGAAATACATTCAAACTCTTATTTAGAATATGTGCATCTCAAACTTAATTAACAAAAACATTCATAAAATAAGTACAAAATACTTTATATTACTCATTCAAAGGAAATATTTACAGAGAATTTTATTCTTTACTAAGTAAGTTGATTTTTTTTATGTAATTGTTGCAATCAAAATAGAATTTACATTGCAACTTCAATATTTTCTATGTTGGATAGTTATCTGCTCTATCTATATATTCAAACTGGTTTAAACAATCTATTGAGTCTTTTATTGAAGCCTATCTCTAAAGCTTTCAGGCCTTCCTGGATCTTCATCAGTCTGCCATCTATTTGCTACGTGATAGTGGTGTCATGTCAATGGCGGATGTTGTAATTGGTGGCAGCCAGGCAGGCCTAGGGCTCCCATGTTCTTGCCTAAGTGTAGTTTTAGGCTTGAACGTGGGGGCTCTAGACCTGCCAGCCATCTACAACAACATCCTGGCCGCTGGACGTCAGAATACTATCACGTGATGAATCGACGGCAGACTGATGAAGATGTGGGAAGAATTGAAAGCTTTTGAGGTAGGCTTCAATAAAAAGCTCAATAGATTGTTTAAAAGAGTTTGATTATTAAAAACTTTCTGTACAATGGTTCTGTACCTGTTAGGTCATACATTTATTTCACATTGATTTCACAATGAGTACTTTCAAGGTATACCTATATTTTTTTAAGACGAAGTGAATACACAAGCTTGGTGCAGAAGTCACTGCACATAGCACAAAAAATATTAGCAATATTTCAAATGATTTTATTTTTGATAAAAAAAAACATTTTGTAGAAGTGTGAAGTGAGGATCTCACATTGTCAATAGAGATTCAGATTTCCTAATTCCATGCTGCTATCTGGCTCTTAATGTTTAAAATATGCAAGACAGGTATTTTGGTGATAAGTTATTATAGCTAGAATCACAACAATTTGGAAAAAAAGAAATATCATCCAATCTATTTCCTTTACTGTAAAATAATACAATGCATCATCATCATCTTGTAGTTACAAAAAGCAGGATTCTTTTGCATACAAAAGCATCCACAATTCAACAGCTAACGCGGATACTGGTCATCTGTGTCTTTAGATACTATCTGCTTAATAAACCCACTTATTTATCAAACTTTTGTTTAGAATTCTTGAAGAACTTACTCATCTACTCTTGAAAATCAAATAAACAAAAGTAAAATAGTTTAAATAATTCCATGATTTACGCTCTGACATCAGTACAAAAAATTTAATTCCTCTTCACATTGCAGAGTATGCAACCTGCAACCAACGGTCCCTCGACTCCCAATAATAAAATTTTAGGAAGTAATGCATCTTCGTAACTGCCTGCTGCGAAAAGACTGACCGAATTAAGAAATGGTTAAACAATACCGATACATCTGGTTATGAATGTAGTTTGTATGATGTGGTTTCAACACTCACCGTGGTCTTCTCCAGGCAGGTGAGCAGATGATGATGCTGCATGTTGAACACATCCTCGTCCTTGAGTTCAAGGTCAATGTCAAGGCCACTCTCTCTCGCCAGCATCCGCTCCTCCATCTTCTTCTTTCTGTTGATGAATGCATTACCTGATGCATTCTTTGCCATGCGTATTCTGGCCAACCGTGCTTTCTGTTGAAAGAAAAACATTTAACATTTTCTAAATAAAATATAAAAATTACCAAATAGATTGGTTGGCTTTTATACTGTATATTACAGGTAAGGCTTTAATATCATGCTATGCTCACAATGGTCATTAGGTATCAGGTAATAATTGGTAATCAGAAGTACACCAATGTTAAGGGCATTGGACAACACCAGTACATACGTATAGTGTCTGTTTCTGTGTCTGTTTCTAAAGTAAATCTTCAGGGTGCCTTTGAGGTAGTTAATATCAGCTGACCTCGACTGATTATTTAATGTTGGTCTGCCGATTATCATTGATGTCAGGGTGATAACCTGGTATATATCTACATTGTAACACAACAGCGTTCAATTCCCATCCGATATCAGCCAATATATCGGCCAATACTTTGATAATGTGAAAAGGATGTGTGGTTGATTCTGAAAACCTACAGACATTGGAGACTGTTAACCTAAAATTAAAACACTTCAGGCACAATGCTGATGTTGTCTCAGACCTCCTGGCCATGTCCGATAACTGGAAGGCAATAGAGCTAAAATGTCCAAAAATCATGCCGAGAGTACATCTAATGCCAATTGGAAGCGGTTGTGAACATAGAATTAATACTAACCAGTTGGTTGATAACACAGAATACTAGAGTCTCATAGCAAGTGTGCATTATTATAGTCTGTCTCTTTATTATTTACACCATAAAAATAGCAGTTTGCAAGAACATGTGAACTAATTCTCTGTAGGCCAAGATGTATAATGGATGTGGCAATATGGCCTATGACCTCTTAAGAAAATATTATGCAGTGAGTTACGTCAATACCATAAGTATGATGTACTAGTACAGTACTACAGTACTGCAGGATGTAAACAGTATTAGTAAAATATGCATATATTCCATCATTGTACTTTGTACGCAATGATAAGAGATATTATGCCAAGGATTTCTATTTACCCTAGTCAATTCTGCACCAATCGATCTGGGGTGGGGTGGGGGGTGTGTGTGTCTCACACTATTGCAATTAGTACGGACGTGCCTCGAAACTGGGTGTATTTTTTCACATTTTTGGTATATTGCTGAGTGTCTTTTTTACACATTTTTGGTATATTCAGGGTGTCTTTTTTCACATTTTTGGTATATTTCAGGGTGTCTTTTTCACATTTTTAGTATATTTATCAGGATAAAAAAATATTGATATTCATTTTATTCATTATATCTACATGTACTAGAATCTGAGTTTGATATATTGGTGTGTCACCTTTTTCTCGGATATTTGTATATTGGTGGGTCACATTGCCTCAGATATTGGTATATTGTCGGTCACTTTTTCTCAAAAATAGGTATATTGGTGGGTGCAGTTTCCGAGGCACTTCCGTACCCATTTTCTGACCAAGAGTCCCTCCCCCCTCCCCGAGCTAACGATGTCACTTTTTTAGAAATCCATTTTGATTGAAGGAAGTTATTGGAAAAAAGGTGGGTTTGGTGAATTAAAGTACGAACTCTAGCAGATAATAATCTAGTAGAAAACGTGTTGTAATGATGGATAAATTGTCATATATTTTAAACATGTAAAGAAATAAATCAACCATCAATTATGCAAAATAATTCTCTGCTAATATAAAGTCTTTTTATAGGTAGGTCCTTATAACCGAGCACTGACGATGGCACATATATACAGACAATATCACTTATTTGCATATCTGATAATTGCATAACACTGCTTAATTGCATTAAGACTTTAAAACCACTTTTTTATTAATATCTTTCAAAACGTACTGATAATTTCATATATTGCTTAATCGCATAAAATGTGTGTGGACGGAGGTTATGCAATTAAGCAATCCCGTCTGTATAAATATAAAGTTAAGCCTTTTTGATTGTGACACTTCCCGCAATGTTGGGTAAACTGGGACAGCTCACACTCGATCAATCTCAAACAACTCGTCTCTTGCAATGGAGTACCTGCTTTTGAGTACCTGGTCTGATTTTTGTGTATTAGACAATTAATTTCAAAATCTGTCATTAACATTTTACGAGACGCCCATCATATTGGAGTTAATGGCATCGCAGGCATTTCTTATTAGTGACTATTTTATGTCTGGAGTAATTCGCCAGTAAGGACTATTCATAAATTAAGAGAATGAGGAGGGCAGATTGTGTGAAAGGGTGGATGAAGTCAGGACAGGCAGTAAGAAGTGTCAGGATACATTTGGCAGCTATTGAGTTGCAGAAATGGGGGTGCTGACCTGACGGGGATAGAGGGGTGCGGTGGGTGGGTGGGGTGGTTGCTGTCATAGACGTGCGCTATGCAATATTTGTTGTTGAATAGTTCCAGATGATGGGAGGATGCTTAAGAAATAGGGCATTTGACTTGATTGGTTGTTATTGATTCTTTGGCCCCTCAGGAATAAGCAAGCCTTAGGATTAGAGATGTCAAGATAGTTCTAAGCTTCAAAGCTTCGTTGTAAGAGCCGAAGCTTTGAATTGTAAAACTTGATTCGAATACTAGATGTTTTGCAATTACAATGTACTTGCCAATGATGTATGTGATAAAAGCAGGGAAAAGACCCTTTAGAGTGGACAAAAGTAAAAGAATTACTTAACTCATTATTCTGACGTTTAGTATTAAAACAGACTGTGACTGCCCACATACCAAAGAAAACTGTCGGCTAGTCACAGTGAGGACCATCCCAACAATTTGGATCTAATGTTTTCGATTGAAATGTATTCTTCTTGATAAGGACACATGGAAAACTTCAGAAACATGTAAATGCTATTATCCATTTACTACTTTAAAAGAGCAGTTTGTTCAATTACACTTTTGAGTTCCCAGAACTATACATATTGGTATAGATTTTAATATACTCAAACAGAATAAATGTAAATGTAAATGTAAAAACTTCATAAAAGATTAAATTTTTTATCAATTATCATTTTTTGTGTGCCACGTATGGAAGATTCAGAAACAGACCCAAAATGGATTGATAAATTAGGACCAGCAAGAGGCTACTGCTCTTGTCCTTGGTGATTATCAATACATAGAATGGTAACATGGTAACCAAGGCTATTTACAAAGTACCACTTATTAGCGACTATCCATAAACATGGATGAGATTGGTGCGATGTTCATCAGCTCATATTATTAATAATCTGCCAGGTACAAGAGAAAACCAAAGCTACAAATATGAGGATCTTGCAAAAGACAGTCAACCTTTACCCTAAAAGCTAGTTTTCATACAATGTGACTTATGATAACAGAGTTAAAATTTGAGTGTAGTTAAAAAATTAACATCACCTAATGTGACATGATTTTATAACAGTGCAAAATAATAGTAAGGAATGTAGGCAATAGCTCCACTTTTACAATTACATTCAACACAAGCTATGAATGGCCGCCCATAACAATGCTAGATTGAGCCAATACTTTGTGATAAGAGTGTAAAAGGAGCTTCTGCTTCAAAGACTTCACTAAGACATCCTATTGTCATTGGCGCCATTCAAGAAGTTCAGCATAATGCAGCTTTTCAATTCTCTTTTGGGCTGCATGAAGGGGTATAATTGGTCATCAGTTAATGTTAATGGCATAATTAGTACCTGGATTTTAAAATAGTTTTTCCCACCTACGTTAACCATGTTCTCACTTTTCAAGAAGGTAAGATAAATGGATAAGTGTTAGCTTGAACAAGTTCTGGCTAATGCACATGCCTGTAGCAATTCTTCCACTAATTTTAGTAATGTCTACGCTCATTTGTTTCCATTACAATGATATTTTTTGTAAAGTACATGTACCATACTGTACATTCAATACAGGCATAATAGGAAATATACTTGGAAAAACATCTGGTTAAAAATGTATAGTCTTTACAGTTCAGTTCATGAGCATTAGCACTTTCACCTCTGTTAGCAGATACTTGTCTATCTCACCTCCTCAGTGGCATACAGTAGGTACCATTTATCTTGAAATTGGAGGGATATGAGGAATAATTTGAGATAGCCAATATTCAAGATAACATTATTTTGACAGTTTTCTACTTCATGTTTGCTAAAGCATCTATCAAACACAATATAAATGATAGTTTAGTCTGTTATTCTGTTAGTTCATAAAAATACTTTAAAATATATTTGCAATACAAATGCACTCAAGATAAACAATCACGTTTTGAATGACCATTTTCTATGTTGGGTTGAAGCATACCATTGTATTTCTCAATACAAATATGCTTATGTCATACAAACTATGTTCAGAGGTGTAAGTTGTACAACTGACTTATTCCAATTGTTTTCCAGCAAAGCCACAATAGAAACATGTTTGTTCAATTACATAAAACACAAATTATAACCACATTCTATCCAAGCCCTGATGAAGTGCTCCCATAAGGCTTTTTGGCTACTGTGTTTCAAAGAGTGCAAGTTATGTTACCAGTCTAAATCAGTTGCGATTCATTTTTGTAACTGGAGAGTTCAATATATATGTGCATGCATACAATGTATGTTATGCAATATAGAAATCTGATATTGAATACGTATTATGTAAAATTCTATTTTACAATATGAATACATAATTGAAATGCAGATAACCACATATTTTTACATGTGAAATGCTATTATCATGATTTGATAAGCACGGGCAACAAACACAAATAAACAACTGCTTGAAAAGAAATTCTGTTACCAGGCAACATTAGTTTCCATGCTGCAAAGACCTCTGGCAAGAAACGGATGATAAAGCACCAGCTCAAATGGGCAACAGGTCACATCTTTGGGGTTGTAGTCCATCGTAGGTTATAGGTTATTGCACCTCCAGCACACACAGAGTGATTGAGTACATCGAAATTAAAATGAATGGATCTGTGTTATGCTCATAATTCTAATGAGCAAGTTCCCATTCAGGTGATCAGAAAGATGGATCAAACATACATTTATTCCCAGCCTTGATTCAAACAAAGTTTAACCAATAATGTTTGCATCTCATTTCATAACGTTTCATGGGTTCTATTATTACATTTTACTAGTTTGCTGAATTTTCAATTGATCATACATACAAATTACATGTACTTTCTTACATTCATTGTGCTGTGAAAAAGGCTTTGTCTTACAAATTATTGTATATGGTCATAGCACTAATTCAATTTTAAATAACTTCTTTTGCATCATTGTATACATCAGGAACTTCAATAAAGGCGGCAATGCATCATTCCTTGATGTAAATATGACATAATTCTATAGGGGTCTGCGTCCATGTATCACGTAAAGACCTATATGGAAAGGAGCATACCTCAACAATGTGACATTAATGGGACCACAATTATCCTCAAGCTTCTGATGTAGAAAACCTGCAACTGAATCACAATTTGTCTACTTTTTGTGGGGAAGAAGTTCAGGTAAAATGTTAATACGGTCAGACATTTATGTAATTGCAGAGGTTTATAGCTACAGAAGCTCTAAAAACGAAAAATTTAAGGAGATTCTTGTTGGATAGTTGTTATACTTCTGAATTGGTTTCAATGCCCATCGAATGGTTCATAGATTTCTTTATAATAATATATAAACACTTTTTGTCAGTATATACAGCTATACACCTAGAAAGTACATACCACAATGGTTTTCTGCAAAACTCACACAGAGAAATAAATTCATTTTCAAGAAAATGCCACAACCTTTGCAAGTTATTCAGGCAGCAAAAAAGGAAATACAACTGAGAACTCACAGTCACCACAGTTAGAATCTTTTAAATGTCAAGGCACATATGGGCAATCATATTTGATTCTGTCCGCCCTTCGTAAAGTGGTCCTTTTTAATCCTTTATGATACAATAAAAAGAGACACTTTAGAAATCTATAAATTTTCATAATATTCTTACTTACATCTGTATTTTTGTGAGTGATTGTAATCTATTATGTGCTATATGATTTTGACATTCGATGTTTATAGAGATAAATACCTTCTGTGCTCTTCGTTTGTCAGCTCTCTGGTTTTGATGATAGATTCTGCTGAAGTTTGACACAATGACAGGAACTGGAAGAGCAATGACAAGCACACCACTGAGGGAACACACTCCACCCACGATCTTGCCCATGTTCGTCTTCGGCACCATGTCACCATATCTAAAAGAAAGAACAGCATTTTTTGAATAATCGCATAATACCTTTTTAAACATTCATTCTGATCCTACTTATAAACATGATTTTGTTTTCATTTTCTTCTTTTAGGTGATTTTAACTTTGAGAATACAGCTGGACTAACTAAGTAGAGAAAGGCAAAGAACAGTTTTTTCACAAATTTTACTTTTCAGAACTGTTTATTACAAAATTCATCAAAAAATGATCATTCATGAATTCAATTTATAAGCATTTGAAATTAAATAACGTAAGTCTACCCCACAATGAACTAATAATTCAGTCCTATTATTTTTTCCCCAACAATCTTAAAAATCATCACTTCATTCTGGTGAATGTGTTATTTATGTATACACATCATTGTTCTTAATACATAATTTAGATTTAAAGTTGCATTCACTTTTTACTCAATTCCAGTTTCAAAGATTACCTCAATCAAAACTCCTAAGGGAGCTAGCATAATTAATTGTAGAGAAGGGGCTGTGATTTGGTATTGATGAGATAAAAAAATTGAACGCCCTCCCTAACATTCTATGTTCAAATTGAATGCCCTCCCCATATGAACATTAAGAAACTGAGCAACCACCCCCCCCCCCAAAAAAAAAACAACAACAACAACAAAAAAACTGGATAAATATGAACAATGACATACTTTCATATTATAAAGTATGATATTGGACCGATACCGTGAAAACTGTTTAAAGTGTATTGCAATGAATCATTCACTGCCAATGGTCAATGAATACATATTTAGCGATCGATTTGACTTGTTGACATTACAATACGGTTAAATCCAAAAGCATGCATATTGCAGGAATGCATCGATTCGCGACAAAAGAGCGTAAAATATTACCTTTTCAGTTTGAGAATTGAGTGTCCTCCCTCTCACTTTGAATTAAAATTGAGCGCCCTCCCTTCTGTGACCAAAGAAAATTGAGCGCCCGCCCCCCACCATGACCCCCCCCTGTACAATTAATTATGCTCGCTCCCTAAAACAGCAAGCAGTTACTGACAAACTGTTGACACATGCAATAAAAATAGTTTCTGGAAGGCACACTTTCATTGGCAAAGTCCCAGTGATTGTTACTAGATTTCACTGCTAGATATGTAAAAATTGGACCAAATCTGATCATTTTATTTCAATTAGTATCAAAAAACTATTGCAGGAAATGCTAAAATGACCTAAAATGTCTCTCTGGAAGGCACACCTTACAATTAGTAATGTGACAACATTGGACATAGGTGATGTTTTAAATGGTGTACACAATGCACCACATTTAGTTGTGGGTCAAAAGATATTGAACCTATTCGCAAACATCATCATCATCATCGGTGTTTTGATTAACGTGCAGGTGCTGGGGTAACGTCCACTTCAGTGGACCCCCTTCCAGGTAGCTGGCTAGCTGCACGCATAGCTGTTCGTACACCGGATCTCCATGTGGTTTTCTCATGAGGATCGGTTTTTGAGAGTCCCCAGTCCCTCATATCCCTCTCAGTCACCTGCTTCCATGAAGTCTTGGGTCTACCGGTTCCACGTATACCAGCCACTTGCATGTCCCATGCTGTCTTGATTGCTCCGCTTGACCGTACCACGTGGCCATACCAACGAAGTCTTCTCTCCTTCAGAATGAGGTCAAGGTCCTCAAGGCCGAGAAGCTTCAAAAGCTCACTTGAACTGGTGGTGGCGACGTTCTCCGGCTTCACATTGCAGATCTGTCTGATCATTGCCCTGTCATTGCGTTGCAAACGTTGAAAGTTTGGCTTGGTTAAGGGCCATGTCTCACTAGCATGGAGCATTGCACTCCGTACACAAGTACTGTATACATGTCCCCGCGTCTTGTGTGAGAGGTGGCGAGATGAGAGAACAGGCAGCAGCTCCCTAAACTTCCTCCAGGCTGTCTTCACCCGTGTTGTCGTTGCAGCGTCACAGCCACCGGCAGCCGAGAGCATGTCTCCCAGGTAACAAAAGGAAGCTACGAGCTCCAACTTGTCGGGTCCCACCTGAACCTCACTCTGTGGTCTGCCATCGATTGGTCTCGCAGTACCCAGGCAACGTCTGCACTTGAAACTTGGGTCCTCTGTTAGGCGTTTAAGTCCACTGCATTTCTTATGCACCCACTTTTTGCAGATAGGAAAATTATCTAAAATGGTCTTCTGGAAGGCAAAGTGCCAAACTTTGACACATGTGATAGGCTGGTGACCACACCTGGTGTAAATATTGTGCTACATTTGAAGATTGCTTCTCAAAGGACATTGAATCTATATTTGCATTATTGAAAATATCAAAAGTGGACATCAAATGGCCCTTTGGAAAACACAGTTTAATTTACAAAGAGTCAAATATCAAATCACTTTGGTGTTGGTTCATATCTAATCGTTGTGTATAGTTTGAACATAATCAGTCTACTAGCACATTGTAGGATCATTGTAGGAATTGACCACGAGATTGGAGTGTCAATCGCAAAATTGAGCATGCTGACGTCTGATTTACCCGCACGAAGTGAGGGTAAATCAGACGTCAGCATGCTCAATTTTGCGATTGACACGACAATCGAGTGGTCAATCACCATTCTATCCTGACTAAAATCCATTTTATTTTAAAATAAATCATATTATAACATTCAACATTCAAGTCAATTTCGTTTGTTTTGAGCGCGCGGAGACGTCAATTCCTACAGTTTTGAGCGCACGGAGGCGTTAGTCTAAACTGTTGATCTCCGCAGCAACGAAACACGCCTTGTAGGTTGACGTTAGCGTGCGGCTGTATTGATATTGTGAGGAGATTAGACTAGCGCCGTGTTTTTTTTGGGAGCGTGTTTTCCATCGCAAAATTGAGCATGGAGATTGACCAATCAGCGTGGGTTATTGGCGGTGATTTTTGCACGGAATGATAGAATGGTGGTCTTTGTGCTGCTAACCACCAACAGAGTGCCTGGTGGAACAAGGATATGGAATTCCCAAAAAATATCTTAAGGTTTCATTCAAATGGCACCATGGAAATGAACAAGGATGCACATTTTCAATAATATTATCACAAGATATAGTTGTGTGGCTTGTGCAAAAGATATTACATGATGTTCAATGGAACTATCATTACATGGATATTGATCTTCATATTATGCACACTGTGGGACTTAAAAGAAAACAGATAGAGGAGCTATCATTAAAAGATATTTCATGAGGATCATCTACTATTGTCCATTGTGTTGTATCGCTGGTTTCCCACATTCGGTTGTCAGCTTCCCCAACCCCCCATCCAACCTCCTCCCTTATCTGAAGAGATAAAAGAAGTTGTATTCTACATCCATGGAAACAAATAACAAACTTTTTGCTTCAGTTAAAGTGATGCAATTAATATTTCCTATGAATCTGTTTCAAATAATGTCCATCACTATTTAAAGTCAGGTATTTAATGCTGTTTTATTGTAAAAATATCATGATTTCAAATAGAATTTAGATAATTTCAGATTATACTAGCCTAAAAATAGTGACAAACTATCCATCAATTTCATGTCAAATGAGGCCTTTCTATTAGTAAGTTCCATCCTCATGAAGGCAGGTGGGATTTGCACAGATTGCTTCATGAAAAAAGACTATGCGATGCTTCGATGCCTTGGATTTAAAAGACATTTACAATTAATTGAAATTTTGATATGCACGATCTTGAGATTATGTTATACGTGTAAGATATGTGTATGATATGTGTATATTGAATTAGAAAAAAACACTGCCTCAAGTGGGAAATTATGTGTTTAATTTGACTTAGAACCTATACTAAGATCTCTTACAACACAATAGGTGACTATATAATTATATAAAGCCAATGGGGCTGAGCCATATTATACTGTAATATATCATATTCAATTTATTTTCAAACTTCTCTCTCTCTCACGTCTTTTTAGCAAGCATATTTCTACCAACGATAGATATAGCTGAAGTCATTGTTAGAAATATGCTTGCTAAAAAGACGTGAGAGAGATGGAAGTTTGATAAATGTATCCGCAAGCACTGGGAAACACATGTATAATATTCAATTTAGAGGATGGGCTTTTAAGTATGTCCATGCGCTATTAATTATTTTAACATCTTCTAATCATCTAATATCAATTAACATCTTCATGTACTGATACTTGATAAGATCTTTTCTTCTGTAAGTAAAAAATTGTACCAAGCTTGAAGGTCATGGATGACCTGAAATGGCCTTCTGGATGAAAACATGTAGATAATACATAGTGTTCAGCAACTCAGACAAATTTTGAAAATAATGAAGAAGTGTACTATTAAAAGTCATTGACCTGAAAACCAAATCAATGAAGTGACTGATCAAATTGCTTTCTCCAATTTCCAAATGTTCATTCACATAAACACACTTGGAGCACCTATGTTAGACCAGGACAGCGAACCTTTCCAAATAAAGGTTCTCTTACAGTGTGATGTTGAGTCGCTATTTAATACATTACTACTCTCTGAATGACAATTATGTTCTAGCCTACATCCTAGCTTATTTCAATATTCGCTGAATCTTCACTGACCGTAAAATGAAAATCACTTTGGCCTGATGTTTTAAATCATGTAGTCAACACTGTCAATGATATGTATCACATTCATTGTGTACTATTAGGGGATTTCCGGGTTACTTTTCTTACAAACTAACTTATACACCCATAACCATACTGAGAAAATGAAGAGCAGCATCATCAATGAATTGTATGACCAATTTTCCCACAGTGTGTGACAAGATTGCTTCAGAGAGTCTCAAGCAAGCAATATTGATGGCAGTAATAACATCATGTACGTCTTGGAGTTAAAACATTACCTCTACAGGAGGGTTAGACCAAAAATCAGCTTTCTGGATAACTGGAAGATAGATGGAGCAGCAAATTCTAGCAAATAATCTCACTGGTGTACAGCATAAACATATATATATCATATATGATAGAGCCCATTAGTGAGACGCTTTAATATTCAGTCAGATCTTTAAAAAAGTGAAATTCTGAAGAACCAGAGGAGAGCCAAGACTTGCAAACTTTCTAGTGTTAAATGTGTCTGATGATAAATGCTATTTGTATAATTGGACAAACTGTAAATGAATTCTGACAACTGTGTCTATAGAAATCTAATTATGTAAGCAATTAGATGAATCTCATCTCCTATGTTGTTTGGTGGGAGGTAGTCACTGGCCATATAATTTGATATAGATTGTGAGTAAAGAGTTTTGCACTAGATTTTGAAGATTCGTACTGATGGATTTGGTACATAATATGTGTATGTAGCAATAATTATACAGTGAAACGTATGCACGTAATAATGATCTACATTGTTAAATGTTTTATCTTGTTTACATCTACAATCCATGCCCTCATCACCAGCCTCACAGCCAAACACTCACGCAGGCACATTAACAAGATTTCACTTTGAGTAGACTTGTGATCAACCTTATTGCATACAATACACACACATTACATGTATATCTCTGGAAATCTTTAAGTATCATATATTTCACATCAATATAAACTCTGCAGAAAATTTCTGGACTTGTTATGTCCCTAAATCCACATGGCAATAGGTGTTGAAACTCACAAACATTCATTTTTAAGGTAGAATGTGTCCAAAAGCTAGGATTTATCAATTTACGGTAATTACCGATGGTTACCGATGTTAGTGCTGTCCGTTCACCTTTGAAAAACGGTAGCAAAAAACAAAAACGTATTCAAAAAGTTATATTATCTGCTATGCAAATAAATACGTTTTTTGCAGTTTGGAGCCAAATAACTCTGTTTAATGATTGCTTTTAGCTATAAAGTGTATTGCTAGACCCTGAACATTACTGAAATGTACTATTCGTAGCATTTTTAGCCTGAACCTTCATAATATTGCTAATTTGTTACCATGATTTTGATGACAGTATCATTATGACCTAGACTCTTTGATCCTAGTACTGTGCACATGTCTCTAGCAAGTCATATTTTATTTCCAGATGAAGAGAGATTGAATAGTTAAGTAAGATTGTTAGCATAAATTAGTTATACTGATAATTGACAGTTTCAGTAAACACTTCTAGATTGCTACATCCGACTGATGGACATAGACTTGTATTTCAAGAACTTTAAGTCTGGTCCTCTGTGTAAATTGGGCAGTAGAAAGTAGCATTCACTTTGGACTGTGACCTTAGGGAAAATTAATACAGTGTGGGTTGTGTAGGTATTTCTATGTTTATCATGGAAACAATGAAAGTCAAGCCACACTTAGAGGTGCATATGGCCAGATGCATATATTGTCAACTTGTGAAAGGAACAAGAAGTTTTTCCCTAAACACAAAATTTGGAGTAGCAAGCATATTAATACTTGATTTGGATCTTATCAGATAAACAATCTGCTAATGCCTCTAAACATCAAGGATGTTGTAGGTCATTAAAAAACGATGTCCAAAGACCAAGGTACATCTCATGCACGTTCGTTACTATTTTATTGGTGTAGCTTTTGTTTTTAGATACAAAGTGGAAATAGTATACAGTGGTATGTACACTCAGACTAATTTACTTTTGTAATCTTTAATAAATATGAATGTTATGTTATGACAAGGGGTGAGACTCTACTGATATATATTTGTAAAACATGGTTTGTCACTTTTGGTGCCACAGTTTACATTTCTAAAGATGGTTTGTGATTAAAAAAATGCATATTGTCAAATTCATTGATAACCTTTATTTGTAAATACATTAGATCCCACAGTTAAATGAAAATATTTTTGTCCATCAGCGCTTCACCCCCGGGTTTCACCCAAAACTCGAGGTGTAAAACATGTCATAAAAATGTAACGAAGTGGTAGAATCATGAAAAAAAATTCAAACATTTCAGATGATGCCTGTGAACATTTATAACAAAAAATTGTGCCATGGAACACTTCACATTTTCCAAAAGCTTAATTAGAAGAGAAATTTATATGATTTCCATAATCTTGTATATAAATTGTAGCAGATTTTCAACATGGTGGTAAACTTTAACAAAGAGGTAAAATCTTTTGATTTTTTTCAGTTAATGTAATCATATGCTGGATCATCATCATGTGAAAAAAATAACTAATGCGTTTTTGTTGTTTTGGGCACATTCTACCTTAAGTCAAGTGCTTTTGTAAGCCTCTGCACTGAGAATATATGCATATACTTTTTCCCTTCTAAAAATGACTAACTTTCATAGAAAGCTAGACCCTCCATTTACATGTAGTTTGTACAAGTTCTATGCTGCTGTTAAAACACTCTTATGAAGATATAAAATTTCACTAAAACTCAATGTCATTGCACGGGTCACCAAAGTTCTCCACAGAGATAGTTTTCATATGATATACAACGAATATTCAGAATATTAATATGCTTGCACTTTTTGTCCTAAACGTAAACTTCAATGAAATACTTTATACTAAAGCAAATATTTGTATCAAATAAAAATGATACCTCATCATCAACAAAAAGGTTGATTGTTATGCTGAGCTTAATTTAAGTGGGAATTGATTTAGCTCTGTTAAGGTTAATTGAAGTGTTTTTTCTCACCATGATTTGAAATAAGGTGTTTTATGTCCTAGTTATGTCCTATTTTGCACTTGAATGTAATGTAAGCCATAGTAAGTTGATTTTTTGGTTAGACTGGTACAGCATCAGGAGCCTCATCTAAATGATATTCTCAGTCACTTGTCACGTAAAATGTAATTTTTCTCATACCGGTACATTAATATCTTGAAATCTTGAAATTAGCATTTCAAGTAATATAACCACACATATTATTTCTAACTAACGACCGGTCACATTGAATATGAATATGAACAAATGCATGCAGTGGTGCAATATTAATTCTAATATATTTGAATGCAAAACACTAATTAATGTAATAACCAAAGGTATTCTTTCATGACAATAGCCTTAAATATAAAAAAAACAAAAGTTCAACATTTCTCTGATAGCAAGTATTCAATATTCAATAAATTGACACACTTTAAAACCAAATTACATGTATTATGTGAAACTATAGCACAGAAAATTGTGTGTCATTTACCACCACCCAACCCCCCCCCCCCCCCATAAAATATGGGTCTCCATCATCAGACTCGGCTGCACCTGGCTGCAGCTCACACAGCCTCCCCCTCCATCGGGCACATTTTAGAAATAACCGTATATCACAACCATTGAGCATTGTAAAGCGAGGGGCATATTCCACCACAAGGTGGGTCTACAGCCAGTCTATGACCAAAAATGCAGAGATCGTAACGACCCGTGAGTGTGCAGTGCGGCAAACGTACGTTTTTCAAGGCAGTATGGTGGCCGCAGAAGAAGTTTGGTTTGCCAAACTTCTTCTACGGCCACCCTACGTCATGGTCTGACCGTAAGGAGGCAGTGCAGTGACCTTACGTTAAACGCAGATGATTTACCCGCACATTGTCGGCAAAGACACAATACTGGGGCCGTGCGTTACCTGTACCATGAACATGCAGATACCGTACTTTTGTAATCACACGGTGTGTAGGACGTAAGTTATACGCGAGTACATCGCACATTCTATGCAAGGTGATCGCACAGCCACTTCAATAAAAACCACTCCCTGTATCGACGCACTCATAATGCACCCAGCCCATGTGTATGTGCCCACAACTGTACTTTTGTCACTCCATGTGAAAACGCCGTAGACGCAGCAGACCTCAAGACGCATTGCAGCAACCACGGCCGCAAGGTGGAATGTGCCCCTCGCTTGAAGCATGGTCACACAGAAATAGACCATCTTTATTGCAGTGTGAGCGTCACATTTGTTATATTCATATCAAATCTTCTGTGCAGACGAGACAGTAGACAACTAGTCCATATCACAATTTACTAAATCAACATTCAATTACAATCGCATAATTTAAACACTGATTAACTTTTTGCAAAACTTATCATCTCAAAATACATCCCCATGACCTACACAACAACACACTTTAAGCAAGAAGCATATGAATCATAACCAAGAGAAAAAAGATCCCATTGATATGGCTTTTACACCATTGTTGGCATGATTCATAACCAAAGAGAAGTTCACTGCGTCCACTGTTCGCTGCAAACTCTCGCCCTTTAACATTGTAAAGTGAGCATTTTTGGTGCTGATACTTGTTGTAGAATATGGAGGTCAAAAAACGTCAAGCTTCATACTATATCTAGTCATCTATGTTCTTCAGACATAATCATAGTCAAATCTAGTTTTCTTGATAAATACCACACTGGAAGAAAGTGTGTCTAATCAACATTATGGAGGACAGAGGGGATTGGTAAGAGATTTTCCAAAAGACAGTGGCCTTGTTGACATCTTCCTGCCATTTCTTGCTGACTAAAGAGACTTCATATAGGCATAATATCAATCCTATTACAATATCACTCTAGATTCTACCGAAAATTAGAAACCAATAATTCTGATACATAGCATAATGTTTGCCATCCAAATCGAGGTGTTATGGCTATACCAAGAGTTCCCAGTAGTAACATCAAATTAACTCCATAAACAAGCAAATGTGAGCATAAAAGTGTCAGCGTGCAGATCGTGGTCCAGTCTCGTGGAATAATCATTACTGTAAATTGGGGTGCCATAACACGTAAGAACACGGTTGTAATACGTCCAACGTGATGGAATATACAGCTTGTTGGACAGTGGACACATGTTGTACCCTTGACAGTTTCTGCTTTCCTGTTTGTTTTTTTCGTATATCAACATAGCTTTTATTTTGGTTCATAGAACATAAGATAAGCTATAGATTTAATAGATGTATTAAATGTAAGATTGATTATAAAAGTATAGTGCGGTTCCAGCGCTAAAAATCTACCACTAAGAATCATATACACTAGATATTGGCTCATTGCTTGAGTAGTAATCTAGCATTATTCCTTTGACTATGGTTATGCCTATATTAGCATTCCACCTATTTTACCGATAAGTTTGCTGAACACCTTTCATTGAAACAACTTGTGTTCCAATCCTTGTGGCAATGCATCCAGTGCGTACTAATGTAGATTGAGGCTCTCGTTTGATCACCTTTCTATTATGTTTTGCTTTTATGTTATGCCTTTTGATTATTTCATTATTTTTTATAAAACATGTTTGAATGAATAATACATCACTTCAAAAATATCTCATACAATTTGTCAAATTTGTCGACAACCTATCAGAGGGAAAAATACCTTTTGCTACAGCTGATAGACATATTTGGTGACACTGTTTCCGTGTCCATCATGGCAACAGTGGAAATGATTGGCTTATTGAAAATTTTCGCACTTATACTATGACTGTTTCTTTTCAGTCTAAAGAAGAAAAAATACATCTAGAAAGAAAGATATATTATTAACCATAATCAGATATAATGCTTGCTATAAAATGTAATATGTATAGATAAACATTTGCTTAAGCCTCAACCCCTCATCTAAAGGGGGAAAAAAATGTGCGTGAACAATGGTGAACGAATGACGTAAAACAGAGGAACTATTACCTATCATTCACAAGCAACATTTTTGAAAGTGCACAATAAAGTAAATATCTAAACGTTGCCAATATTATGAATGAATAAACCAGTGCCAGGTGATGTGATATCTAATACGGTAGTACATGTGACATGCGAAAAAATAATGTCTAAAAAATATTGGGGTAAATTTCATCTAAAATGGGATTTGACTTCATAACCTACTGAACTTATCACGTGTATAGTCTTAACCAATCCCAATCGGGGTTTTGGTATAATAATAAGTAAATGTGAGAATAATATCTAACTGTGTACTAGATATAGTATTCTCATCTATTAAGCCTCAAATATTAATAGAATAATTTTTATCATAAGTAGACAGTGTACAATAAGCTGACTACCCCTAGTAAGGAAAATTACTATGAAATAGTTCCCTAAAGAAATCAAATATCAATGCTCCTATATTAGATCACATCAGCAGCTGGACAACGACTTTTGGGAATCTAATGTGATTTGTCTATTTTTGTACTAATCTAATTTGTACTAATCAAAATGCATCCAATATTGTATTTGTTCCTGGTGGTACTTTATGGATACCAAATTTTACTGTTATTCATCAAGCATGAGGCAATAAAAATACTATTCTCATAACTATAAAAAGCATGGGGATAATACACATATGTAGAATCAGACAGGCCATCTGAGCAATCAGATGTGGTGGTCTCTAGAGACTGATCATCATGTGAATTGATCAGCATCACAACCTGAAGAGCAACATTTTTAAGGTTAAGTTAAGGGCCATAACATACATTATACAATGTACATGTCCATTTAAGATAGAATTATAGTCTTTAACTAAGGTATTATGAAAATAATGTACACTATTAATGTTGTTTCTGACATACATGTATACATGTAGATGAAATACAAGTAAATATGACTGCTGATGAGGAAAAGTATTGAGAGTTTAATTATTTGAAAAGTTCTTTGTGCCAACTGCCAACCATAATATTAAATATAAATTTGAAAAAAAATCACAAGAAAGATTCCTTGATAGGTATCTTTTAAATAGCTTTTCAAGAAAAACTGCTTATTCTTCACATCAGGCAATATATATGTTCCAAATGATAATCAGGATGGACTTTTGAATGGTTGCTGATAGAAGATTTGTTCCTCCAAATTGACCAGTTTGAGTGACTCCTTATCTGTGTCGATGATCTCCTCATGACATGCTGTAGTAAACGGGCTTTTACTTGATGGAGACAAGATCACTTTATAGATTATTTTAGGCTTTCCAGTAGACCCCATCATCATATTAAAATGGCTAACACTTACCATATCAGTTAGGCTTCTGATGAATAGAATGATGAAATATCTATATTCCACATGAGAAAAAATGCACAATTTTTCTTTATTGCTAACAATCCAGGCACAGTTACTAAACACGCTACCAGAAAACTTCTTCAAATGCAGGAAAGTATCACAGAACTAACCTGACAAAAGATTATTTGTTGCTTTTGTTGACTTGGAAAAATAAATTGATAGTCCCAAGATAGTGGATTGGTGGACAATAAGGAAACAGAGTACAGATGAGTAGGTTCTTAGGCTGGTGCAGAGAACTGGGTACATACATGTACAATGGTATCAAGAGTGGGATCTGGTTAGGCTGCACGTCTCGTGATGAGTTCAGTGTTAGAGGCGGAGCATATCAGGGAGTTGTCTTAAGTTACCAGCTCTTTATAATATGCTACAGAAGCTTTTTTGAAAACAATATTAAATAGGGTCCAAATTTGACTACCATACGTACTACTAATAAAAGTCTTAAAAGACATATTTGAATATCTTCAAAACAAAATTTAAAATATTTACTAATTAAAATATTGCCTCGTGTATAAATACATTTTGTGTAACATGCTATATGATATAAGGGTAATGTATCTTTAATAGTGCATAGACCCCAGCTTTGTTTCCTCACTAGCTTTTTCCCCCCCCTTTTTTTTCCCTACCTATTTGCAACATCCACCCACCCTGTAATTTTTATCTTCAGATCCTGCTATTGATGTCCGTGGGTAACACCCCTATCATTTTCCTAGCCTATTGCTCCCACCCCCGGGCTTCCCTCAATCACTGATTCGCAACAGTTTGATATGAGCGCTTACTCACTGGTGTCTTGCAGTTAGGGGCAAGTGACATAAAAAATTGCCTATTCCCACTAAAGGTTATTTACCATTTTTATCTGGTAAAGTGAACAACAGAGCTAGTAGTGCTATTTTCATCCTAGTGAATGCTGGCCAATGACCAAAAGTTTTGTGACAATAGGATGTGTTTGGATGCAAATATTACATTTTCACTGAAAGTTTCATGATAGCCCTCACAGACCACAAAGTATTTACTAATTTGGTCAATGAACCCTTACTTTTTATACATGCACTTAGTGTATGTACAGTCCTGTACCCACAAATTAAGGATTCTTTTTGTTATGAGCTACGCATGCTGGATATACATGTATCGTCATCTATTATGTATACTGAAAAAAGTTACCTTAATATTGTGCATACCTTGTTATAATAACATTCTTAAAAATAAAACACACAGAGTATTATAACCACCATCATGTGCAGGACAACAGATTGTTTTCTTTGTTGCATAAAACCTATGGTCAATGATTTGAAGAAAACTACTAAATATAACATACACTTGTAATATATTTTGAATACTATATGAAGATATTTAGCAGAAAACCCCCAGAAAATCAGCTAGAAACAATTTGAATGATGTCAAATAATGCAATGTTGATGAAAAAAAAAAAAAGGCAAGAAACAACTACTTATGTATGCAATGAAAAAATCAAATGTGCTAAAGTTATATTTGCAAGAAAAATGTAACCTCTATTAACAGAAGCAAAGAAATCATTTCCATTGAGAGGATGTGTTTACTCCCATGATGCCTATGTCCACTTCTATTGTGCTTTGCCCTGGACAAACATGTGCAGTCATGAGTAAATGGCACCTATGCAGCATTTACCAAGATGTCAAGTTTGAGAATGGAAATCTTTACAAGCTCACAGATGACGTCAACTCTGCCCTAGATCACAGAATTGGAGCAACTAGGGTTTGTATAAGAATGTTCTATATACATGTACGTACTTCACAACAATATCCTATGGTGGATACTCATCTACTCAGGGCTAAGCTAAAACATTGTTAGAAATCCTTTCTCAATGATGAAATATTGTGCTGTACACTTCACACTGGGCAGTTTGCACAGAACCATAATGCTGTCGCAACAATTTAAAGCTCCAGTCATGATAAATATACAATGATGTCATCAGACATGAGGTTGTTCCAAAGATGGTGGATGTACACAATCCACTTGTGCTGGTTGAGGTTGGTTCCAGTTGACTGATATTTATGGCTTCTTTTAGTTTATCATAGGTATTATCATATCTGTTGAGTATCTTGGCCTCCTTAATGCCTAGGGCACATTACACCACAAGAGCTGTAAACAGCCAGTCTACGACCAAAAACGCACTGAGATCGTTAAGATCCGTGAGTATTAAGTTAAATGCAGCATTTTTTAAGGCCGTAGGGTGGTCGTAGAAGTTTGGCATGCTAAACGTCTTCTACGACCACCCTACGTCATGGTCTGACCACAAGGAGGCACTGCAAAGTGTCAAGGAATGCATTATAATGTTTATTAAAAGATTGCAACAAACAAAAATCACTGCAAGCTTATATCCAAGTTGTTTGATTTTAGACATTACAGATGGTCTCATTTTGATATCTGGTTTAGTCTGGTTCTGTACCGTTTTGCAGACTTATTTTATAAATACTATAGAATCCCAAACAGCAGGCTTAGTTGCATCTTATGTGATCCATTTCATAAAGAGTAAATTAACTATGTTTATTCAATTACAGTATAGAATCCAGTAGCATTGACCAAATCCTATGCAGGGATAGCATCAACCGATTTCCTGGTTTGATTAATCACAGGATATTTGACTGATGGCCGTATATGATACAGAGATGCAACAGTCGTTTGATGGAACAGCTTCATTTTCATGGTGCTGGTGTGCAGTTCAATGCTATTAAATTGATGAATTACTGCGTTCACTTCATTATTATTCCCCAATTCCATACTTTGTAAGTTCAAAGCAGTTAATCATCAAAAGAATGAACTATTGTCCGGATATAGAACTTTTTGGTTAGTAAGAATATTTTTACTTAAAGATCTTTTTCTCATAATTAATGGAAGGATAATATTGTTCTGGCACAAATTTTATTGGATTACTTTTTGCACGCATCAAATTTGATTACTAAGACACTTATTCTGAATTTTTTGGAAATGATTTAAAATAAAATGACCAACCTGCACACTAAGTTTTGTCTTTCAAAGTGATGTAGAAATGGGTGAACTCTAACCAAAAAAATTACCAAAATTTCAGCATTGTCCAACTTGAACACTATTTTCATGATGTATTACAGAGGGTGATTGGAAAACATGTGTGTAATGTATTTTTTATGAAAACTGCCCGTAAAGGTAAGGTTTCTTGTGAGGTACAATTTACTTTGTGGCCGAGTGGATAGGGAGTTGGACGTATGACCAGAGAAATAGGTACTGGTAAGGCGAGTGAATGCTAATGTTGATTGATAAGCAACTCTGTGCTATGGTTCACTCTCCCAGGAATTGAAAAATATATAGAATATAAAAAATACATGAAATTGATGCCAATGACCTGGTTTGAATGTAAAGTCGTCTGATCCTTCATACAGGTTAACAGACCATAAATCAGACATTTACGTTCACATTTACTCTATCCCATGGGGTGTATGCAAAAATTAAACCACTATGGTATGATTTGCAAGCCCCTACCCAAAATTAGAAAATTAGATTGAAAATTTTATGGCCCTGCCCTTATCATCAGGACCCCAACCCACCCAACTGCCTAAATAATAGAAAAAAATCAACTTAAGCTTTTCAGCATCCAACTTACCACACTAGTTTTTTTTACAAATATAATATATCATTACTCCATAGCATGAAAATGTTAGTAAGATCCAGACCTCGCAATATTCCATACTCATATGGGATTCAAACATATTACCTCTGTGCTGTGAAATGACAACAGACTAATAGTGTAATCTGAGCGTTCCAGTGACAACTGTTCAGCCATGTAACCTTTTAACAGTTTCCTACTTGTGATGATCATATCATTTTGTTCTAACAAGCTTGGGGTCGTGAGTTTGGTCCCACAAAAGTCACTAAATAAAGCCAAATGAAAAACCTGTCTTTAGCTATCTTTGAATTAGTTCATCGTATTAGTATCGTGTTAACATATACATATTTCATCATAACACAATACAAATATTCACTTACTTGGTTGACAGAATCAGTAACTGCTGTTGTGTTTTTTCAAACCTCTGAACATCTGCAAAGGTTTTGAAAATGGCAACGGCAGTTAAAGTAAGCTCATATTTGTCTTGTGTTGTGACAAAAAATGTATAAACTGTATTCACTTATATCCATCATAATAAAAGCATATTTGGTAGTAAGCAGGATTTCAGAAAGAACTTAAGAAATGAATTCACAAGTTTATTCACAATGTTTAAACCAAATATAACAAATAACCTAAGCTCTACAGCGCTTTTAAAACCGACAGTATCTAAGTTCTCAAGGAAAGTTTTAGTTTTAAGAATTATGAGTTTGCTATGTTATTTTTACATTAAATAGGGTTGCACCAACTATGAAGAGTAACAGAGAAGCGTTTATGCATATTTCAGAATGAGGCAAATGAGATTGCCCTTTGTAAGTGTCACCTTTGCTGCAAAAAGGCCTTGAGGAGAAACATACACATAAGGCAGAGTAACTGTACACTTACAAGAAGTATAAAAAGGGTGAATCAAGTAAATGCATGGTTCTTGAGTCATAAAAAATATGCATGCGGAGATCCAGTAACAATTCACTTGGTACTGTGTTTCAAATCTTTTTTTCGTACAGATGCCAGTAATTATGTAGACATCATATGTCCCAAATTCACATCCATCCCATTTCAAATTTAGTTGAAAATTTCTAACATTTTCAAGATAAATTAAATATACTGTTTTCTACTTTACAAGACTTGATCTGGCAATGCATATTCCAACATCATGAAGCAAACAGTACAATGAGTATTGCAAAATTTAGTTTTACGCAATAAGCTTCAAATATGTATATTATTAACAAAATGAGCTGGATTATTTCAGTTCACAAGTGAACCACGTACAATTTTCTTTCATTAATCTAATGTAATTACATAGGTCTATACACTGATATATTGATTTGAATATCCTGCCATGATTACTATATTTGTTTGGGAAACACTCCTCAAACTTCACACTAAATTTGAAAATATAGCCATAATGTTATCAGCAAGAAGACACTGGAAAAACCTACCACTAGACCTACAGAGTATATGCTGAAGAAGTTTTTTTCTATTGAACCATTTCCTAAATCCTTAATGATTTCCCAATACTTCCTATTGTCTGGGTGTAATATATAGGTAGGCAGCCAATGAGGCGGAGAAATATACATGGATGATGGGCGATATGCGTGATGTGACCATGTTATTGTGGGAATGTGCCACATCACACACTTGCCAAGCAAAATCAATACGATGAGTCCACGGTAGCAGCCAACAACATTCAGACATTCATTGCTTACAGCAAATTGTAGTTTGGAAAATTGGATGACGGCTTTAACGGGAGGAGGACTAGTGGTTTGATGGACTGGCTGGGTATTTAGGGGTGTCTGATCCAGGGTAGGCTTTGCTGCAATAACAGGACCATATAACTGACTGGCTTCCGTAGAGATTTGTGGATGATTAATTGAAGTATATTTAGTGTATGGAAATCATTAAGACGAATAATTCTGAATGTCGTATATGACAATGTTTTAGCTGATAAATCTATGAATACTTTTTAGGTAGCAAAGTACAACTAGCAATCAGTCATATGCATATAGATTATCTTTTTGAAACACAAATCACATGCATTTAGCATATGTTTTTGTTGCAATTAAAAGTGAATGCCTATATGTGACATTTGTGTGAATAAATTTCATTTTGCCACACTGCACTTTCATCTCACATACAAACAAATGAAGATGTCAAAGTCATTCTGTATAGAGACACTCTCCTTCTAAGTGATGGAACCCCTAAAAATAGTCAGTTTCCATGAATCCAAGAATTCAAAACCTTCACACAAATAGGACTGCCACTGCCTGTCATTTATAACCAATCCCTTTGTTCTAATAATTTCAATAGCAGTAGGTCTCATCGTTTAAACAGATTAACAATAATAAACCATGAATGTCACCTACAATTGCTTTGGCTGCAGTCAATTTCATATGGACGTTTAATGTTCAATTATGACGTTGAAATAACGAACCAACATAAAACCTTAGACTTTTTGGCTAGTGGGACTAAAATAGTAAACTTTTGTAGACTAGATTTCTCATTTTAATTTTCACTTGAAAGAATTGAACATACACATGTAAACATATAATTGATAACATTAAAAACGTAGGTCGAACAGATTCCCTAATTGAGTTTTCTATTTTGTGATCCAATTTAATAAAAATGCGATAATTTTATACAGGCACTTTACCATTGATTCAAATGGAAAGTTTGAGTCATTATCGCTCAGAATAAGTAAAGCATAGTACATTTTTTTGCCATCAGGAGATTATGTTGACTTCAGCCAGGATCCCCATAATTAAAAACCATGAGCAAGGTTAATATAATTTTAAATAGCATTTTATGCACACCTCGATCAACTGTACCACAAGAACAATACCAAGGTTCAATGCTTCTGCAAACATTGACTGATAGTGTAAGGGGAAAAGGTACTAAAAATATTCTGCATTAAGAGTGTGAACATCTCAGTATCACAGGTTCTGTACATACACATACACTAGTCCTTGATAGGAACAAGATGGAGAGATAGCCCACTAAGAGCAAATGATCGTGCCAGGAGCGAAGATGAGTCGACATCCCGATCATATTTAACAATAGCTAAAATGGCTCAAAGAGTCCTACAAAAGTTACTTGGAAAACCCTTTATCACAAAGAATAAACAGCATTGATCAAATATTTTGCATAGTAATATCAGCAGGCCTGAACATATATAAAGCTTTGTGTGTTCAGAACAAAATAACAATACGGCTATGTACATCATTGTTGGAATAATATTTAATGAAAAAAATTGACATTTAAAACTGCAGTTTCATAATTGTCTTTCTATGCACGAATGCATAGGAAGGTGGAGTCGGAACTAACTTGCGAGAAATGCTGTGTATAAACTAATTGATAGTGTATTTATTTATTGGTTTTGATACTTATGTATTTTATACTTATATTAGCTTCTGCATACAAATTTGGTCACTTCGGAACAAGACATCGAGTCGTCAACATCACAAAATAAAGTCTGCTAAATTTACATTATTGTTTATGGAGCATACAACCTCAACCTCAGCACAGATTGCTGAAGGTGGACTCATGACCAAAAGGTCGTGGCTTCAATTCCCAGGGAGGTCTGGTGATGGGTGTTGAGAAATCTCAACTCTAACAGGTTGCACACTGCTCTACAGAACCTATTCTTCAAATAGGAACAGGTCAGGCGAGCAAAGGCGAGAGTGAACAGCACCATGTGGTCCAGTGGCAAGTGTTGTATGCTCCCCAAGTTGAGAAAGTCAATAAAGAGTGACAAGGATGCCAATGACCTGGTGTGCATGATAAGTTACTAGAGCACGATAACAGTGAATTGCGACTGTAAAGAAGAAGCATACTTATATTTTTTTTAATTATTTACAATTACTAAGGTTAAGGCTATGTCCCACCAGCTTCTGCATAGTAAAAGCTGATGAAAAAAGGATGAAAATGCTGAAAATTTTCAAGTATGCCAACAATCCGCCAGGTACGCTAACGTGACGTTCATTTCAACTGTTTGTCTTGCTCTGCTGAAAAGCTACTGACAATTTGTTGCAACAAGCTTCTAGAAATTTCAAGGATTTGTTCTGCAGCAATATGCTGCCAATGTTTGGGCTGTTCAAAACCTCGAGAGCATATGCCAGCTGATAATTCATCGATTTTTTACGTCGAGTATACGCCGACGTTGTGGTGAGGCTCTGTCAAGCGACTGCTGAGTATCCATCGATCCATTGCGTATTTGGAACTCTATGGGAATGGATGAATATGCTGGGGTAATGTTAGCAGACCTTCAGAGTACTTTGATGTAACTTCAACATCATGATCTCCTTGTTCTCTTGACGTAGATTTAACTGTGTGTAGTTAGAATTTCACATTACAGCGTTCTTTCGGCGTATTATGATGGATGGTCATGGCAACTGGCTTAATGTTAATGCACTTTAGATAGGGAGGGGGGGGGGCACTATAAATTGGCATGCAGCCCTAATATGTGGTCGGCTAATGTTCTCTTCACCCAAAAATAGTCTCCTCAAGCTTGACATTCTGTTGTTTTATCCTTAAAATCAAAAGTGAAAATAGCGCAAGAGCGGAGGGTGCGGCTTTTATAATCCGCTGTATGGATGTATTCATGTCGCTGTGCAGATGCAAAGCAGGGACCTTCAAGCCACCATCACGGCACCACCATTACGCCACCATTGCTCAGCCAGTACGCTGACCGTACTATATTTATACTCAAACAGTACATCGCCAGTCTGCTAGCTTATCACTGCCATGGGTGCAAAAAGGTCACATTTCTCGATGGTTTGTTGGCATACAGCTCGAAATTCCTCAAAACTGTATGCAT
Organism: Streblospio benedicti; assembly: GCA_019095985.1. Taxonomy (NCBI): domain Eukaryota; kingdom Metazoa; phylum Annelida; class Polychaeta; order Spionida; family Spionidae; genus Streblospio; species Streblospio benedicti. The sequence continues at coordinate 42,570,973 of CM032663.1, read as the reverse complement.
CCTATTGCTAAGTGTAGATTTTCTTGGTGGGACATAGCTTTTATGTTACGGTCAAGAATTACAAAATCCTATTTCCTACTTCAATCAATCAATCAATCAATCAATCAAATGCTAAATTTATTTGGACATGCCCTAATTATTCCTCAATTTGAGGGTATAGCCTGGCTGCCCCGTCTATCTCTCAGACGTCCCCTCCAGACTTTCTATCATTTGGATCTGTTTGGTCCATACCCAGATGTGATAGATCTTTCTACAAGTCTATGTGACTGATTTAAAAAGATCAAATATTCATAAATAACAGAAGCATAATGTTATATGGGTTATTGTGATTGTTATCAATCCACAATATGAGCTCATGTTCACTTTTATCACGAAACTGAGTGAATTTATTGAGACACAAGATGGCTAAGTAAATACAGTGTATCTGTCATCAATGATATTGACCCTGACCATCTGAGGTTGATGAGTTCAGCTCACATTAAGTACCAATGTAAAGATTTTCTGTCCCTTATTCTCTACACTGTTTGACAGCTTGTTCATCTCCTCCTATAAAGTCTTAGGACATCTTGAACATGGGTGAAATCACCTACGTGATTTAATGCATGAACACTGGTTGGATGTAGCAATTTTATCATATGAGAAAAGTTTTGTTCCACACTCAAGTGAGTATCATCAAAAAGACATGCTATGATATCATTGAATAATAGCATTGATTACATATAAATTTTTGTGTAACACACAGTCATTTAAACATGGCACAAATAGCAGTGCTAGAAGCAAGTACCAAAGAAACAGAATTACTAGAGCAATATCAAAATGGCATACGAAGCCTGTTACAAGACAATGTGGCAATTAACAATTGTTACAATATCACCAGTGATTTGCATTCAATACTCATAATGACTGCCTGACCCTAACTTAGGTATAACATATATGTTATTTCAACAGAAGCAAAACACAGGTATTGCAATCAGATGTGACATGAAGTTGGACAGTCCTGGTGCAATGACCTTTACGAAGAAAATAGCTAGATACACATCTCGTGATTGGAACTAAATGAGATTGAGGAAACTGGATTTGTGCTCGAGAGAACCTGAGTGAAATGCATATGACCATGTTAGGGTGAGAGTACAAGGAATGGTCTTTTTGTTTGGTTATCTAATATTTAGAGGTATATCTAAAGTAGTGGTTTTAGATGTTGATACAAGATACACGTACTATGCATAATTTCTGGGAGGTTTTCCTATAAGATTACTTAAAATTTTTAAATTTTATACCTTCAACTAAGACACTTCTTTTTACGGTCAAGCAAAAAAAAAACAATTTCTAGTGAAAATTTACTAATTGAAGATCCAACCCATTAATTGAAATTAATGTTGGTCTACAAAATAGCTGTTTGCAGTGAAAATACATGTGTTAATGATAGCCATCACACGTTACATAGTTACTATTAGCTGAAATAAGATTTGGGACAAAAGTAAGCGCAGTAATGATATAAAGTGGCAAAAACTTTGACGAAGAGACTAAATCCCTACCTTCCATGTGTATGCAGGCTGAGTGGGATAATTTGATCAGCTCATGTAGTGGATTGGATTATGGTCCCTTCACTGCTGTCACTTTGGCATGTTATGCACCTTGTTTGATTTATTCTTGTACAACTAGATAACTAGGTGGTAATGTACCTGAGAACACATTGGCCCATTAACACTTCATCTATGAAACAATAAAGATCTCCAAAGTGTTCAAGTTTAGTATATGACGTCATAACTATCAAATTCATAGAACATATACACGAATATTGAAATTAGAAAAATTATCAATCTTCTGGCTAACCGATGGCGCTAATTATATACTTGTATATATCTAAAGTTAAATAACTATTACAAAGTTTGCGCTGGGGATGGTAATGACTAAATTACTGTAAATGAAATAGTGAACAATGACATTAGCTGGGTTGAAGTTAAACCGATGTTATTATGAAGATTCATCTATCCAGGTTGGAATAAGAAAAACAAGTTTAACACTCTTTGTCTCTCGTCTCTGGATAACTTACTTGAAGACCAATCGAGCTTTCACCCTTAGCTAAGGGGTTCTTCAGGATTTGATGTCATAATATATCAAGTTGACTACAGACAGTGAGACCTGTGAACTGAAAGAGTTTAATGGATTAGACCCATAATTAGAGCTCACAGTGTCATTTTTGGACACGTCAACATTGGTGAACAAGGATGGCACAATCAGAACCAGGATATAATTAAAAAATCTACCCACACTAACCGATATTTAATCTTTATAGTAACCACCTTAAAGGATGATAAAGAAATGTAGTGCACATCCTGTTACATCACACCGAATTCATTGTGAGTGATCCTATAGAGCATGAAAATAATGTCAATCACATCAAGAAATGATTTATGATTTATTGGACTTGGGTATATATCATTATATGTAATCACGTCATTAGACTTATGTCTCCAATTCAGGTTAGGACTATATCACATAGTCTCTGGTGGGATTTGAACCCAAGACCACACGTGGACTAGAGTGCACTAGTGAGTTAGCCTGAACTGCTGGTGATTTGGTGCCGTATGGTAATGGGTTCGAATCGCACCAGAGACTATGTGATATAGTCCTAACCTGACTTGGAATCATAAGTCTAATGACTTCATTACATATAATCACATCAAGAAAATACTATAGGTTTCCATGACTAACCCAGCTGGGCCCTTGAAACACCACATCACTTAAATCTGGCACTTAAATCTGGCAAGGTCAGTAATCAGAACAAGGCAAAGGCCAAACCAGTAGTAATACCAGATGTCAAAGTTATCTCTGAACTTTGCCATATTATGACAAATTACAATGGTCCCCGTGTTCTTCAAACCTGTGAACACTACACCAGCTTCGAAATCGGAAAGATTGTCTGAATAAGGAGAAGGTAGTTGGTCCTGCGTACCACATTAAATGCCAAATATGTGATGACTAATACATTGGAGAGACTGAACGGTGCAAAAAAAAGAAGAGTTAGCTTTCTGGAACACCGTAGATGGAGGAACATAGTCGCCAAGAGATTACACCATCGTGTATATGTAGTTTTATCTAACAGAGCCTATTTATTCAAAAGATGCTGATACATAGACCCATTTTACACTAGAGGTTATATATAGCATACTTTTCTCCAGTTTTGGATGTTGGCACCAGATGTGATAATTTTGAGTCTGATCTATCACAACTGACATTGTGTCTTCTATTTTAGGAGCTGAATGTTGTTCATGTTGGTTGGTATGAAATGCTATGTAAACACAAGGGAATTCCCTAGCACAGATGGTGGATCTTTTGATCTTCTTGTTTGGACACCGTCTGGCAGTAGTAAATTCAAGAAAAAAAAGGTTTGTTATTCAATGCGAATGTAGTGGAGCACAAATGATTGTTATGCTTCCATTCTTCACATTGGTATTGTCCAGATATCAATTTTGTTTTACTAAATTTTGTGTTGTAAAAGTTTCCACATATAAATCTGGATAGACTTGAACTAGTTGAATAAAATTAAACATACAACACAAATGATGTGTTTATTGGTTTGAATTCCAAGTGAAATATATACAATGCAAGCAAGAAATATTCCTTGTTCCATAAAATCATTTGTAATACTTGTCACAATCCCAATATATATTATAAAGGAAAATCGGGTAGTTACCAACTATCCTGATATAAGATTAGGTTATGAGATAGATCGTAAGATATGTTGTTTTTTTTGCGGGTGGAGGGGGCGTGGTGGTGGACAAAATGTTCAATAGCATTTCCATGTAACGGTCTCCATATCATTCAATTGTTAAGGCCTGCCGATAAATGACAGTATAAACATTCAAATGTGAAACAACATAAAACAACTGTAGATAATACATTGTATGCGAAATGTAAAAGATTATGAGAAATTTAAATCTAATCATTCCACAGTGTTGCATTTGTTTACTTTCAGAGTATCTATGTACGAATCTATGTATGTCTTTGAAAAGCTAAATTGTTATAATAATAACCAATAATAACAACTATTGGGAATGAGGTGACACTAAGTAGTAAAAAATTCAATTTTGGACATGTTGCCAACTGAAGTGTGCTTTCGACAGCGCTATTTTTGGTCTGTTTTCAACATTTCTGCCCTAGCTTCAATACTGATACAGTTTATAACTTAAAATCATGAATCAACACATTCGTAATATTCTGGATACACAACAACAAAGAAATATGTCTTCAATCATTGCTTCAAACTCACATATATAGAGTTGTAACTTTGTATGTTCTCAATTATTGATAGAAAAATAAAAATCATGTCAGAGCTTCTTCTATTACCAAAGTATGCTATATAGTATCTGAATTTATCAATGTGCATTTTTTTATTTTCAAGTTCTTTGGTTACTCAAAGGGTTTCTGGGTGGGCCTAATTGTCACTAAATTTGAAGTTAAAAAGTTTTTTTAATTCTCATTTATTAAGCCCAGTGGCTTGCATTTGAACACTAAGCCACATTTGATGTTAGTGTAACCAACCTGTGGAGTAAAACTTGTAACTCAAGTGAACCTTACAATAGAAAGTAGATAGTAAGTAAGGCGGTCATAGTTCTCGAATTTGTCTATGAATGTCTCGGTTCAGAAATTGTAATCTTAACATTTGTACCCTGAATACGTAACTATTATCAACTTATTAACAATCAGGCAAGTCATTTGATGGCATTGAGTAGGCAGTAGTAGTCGGACGGTTACGGTTCGGTTCTGGCACTAACCTCGGTGTTTTCTATGAAACTTATCTTACACTAACCAATAGATATCGACTGCATAGATATCTAAACCATTGACAAATGAATACTGAACACAGTTTACTGGTTTACTTAATACATATTGAAGTTTCATGCATGTTGACTTTATATAATTCACATCAACACATAATAAATTGTACTGATATGTACTATACATTAGCTAAGATTCTTTAGTGTCAGCTCGTGTGGACCAGTCCAAAATCAATGAATATGTTCTCTGCATGCTCGTTTTATTTTAGCCCCGTTCTACCACTCTGAGTATCAGATGTTAAGCAAATTGACCTCTGAAATGTTTCGCCTGAGAGTGGATTAACATAATTTATATGACCTGTTTAAATACTGCAAACTGATTGGTTGAACCCGCCACACCCATCTGATACTTAGCTGTGATTGGTCACTTGACCTCATTTATATTCATCACTGGCCAGTGATGACTGGCCAGTGATGATTATAGATTAACAGCCTGTGATTGGTCAGAATTTTTAATGAGAATAGTTATGTATCAGAGGTCTCTTCAGGACATCTTATACTCAGAGTGGGTTCTACCAGGTAGTATTGCATTATTTGGCGATTCGATTAACAGACCATTCATTTTTTAACTGACTCAGCCCAAACCTACCGGATGCTGGTTAACTGCCTAACGGTCTGATCCCTAGTAGGCGATTGTTAAAATATATGCATTGAGACCACTTACTGACAAGTACGACAAGGATTATTATTACTTTACAGTAACCCTCATCACTTTAGATGTTTTAAGTACATCATAACTCAAATTCTATAGTATCCATTCCGATGAAAACGTTGACACGTACACCAAACTTTTTAACAAGTGTAATGACAATCAAGCTATAGCTAGACATTATGAAAGAATGAACATTTTACTTTCGAATCTAGGGCGATGAGCTACTTTTGATGACGAGGTTAACTTGAGTAAGGTTTACTTGAATAAACCTTGTCAATTATAGAGATGACTGCAAGCCTATCTTCATGCACTTCCAATTAGCTTGTAATATTAATTCTGGAGGTGTGTTAATGAAAACACTCATCTTGTATCGATTGCTTGTAATGAAGTTCTGACAGATGACAGGTGATGATAATTACATTGTCATAATTACCTAATAAATCAACACCCTCATTGCAACTTTGTGACTGGGTGAAAGTTATTGTGGTTGTCAGTATACATTTATTTGAAAAATCACGCTTCACATTTTGAATGCAAGTTTACTTGCTTGATTACACAGTTTGTGTTTATTTCAATATTTTCTTCACACTTAAAACAATTATTCATCCTGATGCAATAAATATTATAGATGTATATAATCCCAGCTCAATCATGATTGGGAATTATCTGCTAAGTTTCTAGTTTCATTACTAAAAGATGTAGATTAATAAACTAATTGTCACTTTATGAATTCAATGTAATTTCATTTATAATTCATATATAAATATAAAAAGAAATAATCAAAATTGAACCTCCATGTATGTATAATTAAATGACTTTGTACTTACATACAGCGTTGATTGGTAATAGAACAAGGTGTCACTTACCTATAACAAATAAAAAACAATTTATATAAAACATTCCAATTGCACTTCAAATATTATGGATTTTCTGATTTCTTAAGTTATGCTTTCCATCAATTTAAACTTTTAGTACAGTTTGCTTACAACCAATAGCATGGTGTGATACCGTATACAACCATCCAAGTCCCTACCCTTGCATAACAGCCCTCCCCCTTTTTTTCTTAAATGTCCTTGAGAATTATGTTGTAACTGCACTCTTGTATAACAGCCCACCCCCAAATTTGAGAAAATTTGAATATTAAGGCCCTGGGTGCTTGGATGGTCATATACGGTGATAAAAATATACTTCAATGACTGATATGAAAACACATTTTTCTAAAAATGTCGGAAAAATGAAGCATTCAAGAATCAATCTCAGCTAGGCAAAATCCACAGAAAATGTAAGATCTTAATATACTTTAAGTCTTTCAGACTCCGTATTCAGAGATTTATGTTTCTGTTTATCAGATTAAACCAATCAGATAAGTTGAAGAATATGTTAACAATGTGTCAGCAGTGCAAATTTTTACATATGTCCATGTTACACCTATGGACATCTGTGAAGGTGGACTTTAACTTTGAGTAAAAATTTAACAATGTTCTTAAGGATATCTCCTAATGCCACACATTGTCCACTCATTTTCGGATGGATTGGCTTATGTATGGTCTTTGTTCAGCCAAGCATCGAGCAGTGCCCCATGACTAACATACATGACCTATGCATGGTTACCTTTGTCAATGCTGTGGTCATTTGTGGACATCCATGGGACATCAAATGGAAGGATCAGAAAGTATATAATTTGCTTGGGATTTATTCAAAAGTCAAAAGCATTATTTGACATTTTGTTCATTTCATATACCTTGACATATTCTGAAAGTGTCAAAGCATTGATGCCAAATAAAACATTTTTAAATACCATAATAGATCAATATTGGCAGTCACATTATCTCTCCCATGTTAAATGAGACGCTTTTTCAGACAATTTGACCTGGCATTTAAAATCATTCGATTAATGCAAACATCACGTGGTGTTTTATTTGACGAGACGGCATGGTATTTTTAAAGGTGAAAATAGTATTAAACGCGAGAATGAATATTTTGCATGGCTACCATCTGGATAAGGATTGTTTCTATTGATACTGAATTGTCCAAAATGATTTTGGCTGAGCAATATCTTTAATGGACAGACATTGATGCCTTAGACGTCCATTTCAGTTGCATGTTGTTGGATATGGTAACAACCATTGGTGTCATTTTTATGGTTTCGGGTGGGACCGTATAAGTGAAATGGACATGCAGATGGGCCTGTTTGAGGTGCGGAATAGTGATAGGGAACCAACTGTAGCAGTCGATGCCAGCCAATGGAAGAATAGCATTCTCGTCTCTTGAGAAGTGTTTTTAGTCCAATTCCATACTCTTAACTGTTACTGGTTTTGCAAGGATGTTTTACCAGTTTTACAGTTTTACAGTTTCATAAGACCTCTGTCATTCATGACCCTTATGGTCTTGTAATGTGGGCATTCTAATAGTCTCGCATATGGTTTTCCATGCCAATAAGTCCTGCCTTAAATGTCTCAAGCCTGTCTGCGGCAAGAAGGATGCTCTGGAGTCTATTCCAGTCCCGGACTGTACGAGGGAAAAATGACTTACCAATATCCACCAATGTTAAGACATCGCTAAATCCACAGATATCTCATCAATCTGTAAATCAGCTGATTTATATGGCTCAGGTATTAATGGGGGTCATTAATGACAAAGTCATGACAGTGTGACACCATGAACTGTATTTAATTGTTTTCTCATAGGCAACAACAGCCTAATCAGGCCAAGTGCATCTAGTCAGGACAGCTTGCACTCACGGTCTCACCCAATCCCAACCAAATCCAGCCCCCAAACATCAAGGTCTAAGGTGAAAAAGTCTGAAATACTTTAGAAATATTACAACTGTTTTTTTATGGATTTTGAGAATGATTAGTGTATACATAATTATCATTAGAACTCCAATCCATGACATCTAGATAGAAAATGATGGCAATATGAGGTTATTAGAGACATAGACAGTTGCATAACAGGAACATGTTACACAAGGCCACAGAATGACAATATCTCAATAATGACTGATATAAATAGGATAAGAAGATGAGATATCAAAGAAATGAGATGATTTATACCGAAGGTTGCATTAATAGTGTGAGGGTTATATAAGATCACCGTAAATCTGTTAAATAAGATATTTCATATACTACAAGATGTCCACGCAGTAAGTTTAATTTCTGCATAACTGTATAACTGATGCATTAAATAATATAAAAAAACATAATCCAGGTAAAACAAACCTCACATAAATGAAAAATGTTTCCGCTTACTAGTTCAGGAACTTTCATAATCAAAACATATCCAAGCTACCATTCATTATACAAAAAATATGGGATGTTACAAAGTGTAACTACATGTATATTATACAAGGTGAATCCCACACACCAATAAAACAATAGATATAAAACAAAGAGAATGAACATACAATCAAAAAACGTACATTTACTTTCAATTTTAGCTGTAACTGTAGTTGCGATATACATATATCTTTATACAAATCTCTAAAAAATAAAGTCTTACAAGTGAGCACTTAATACAGGATCAATAGAATGAATGACAGAATCATTAGTTGGAAGATTGTCTGTCACCCATTTATAGATTCTGGGTCATCTTCCCTTAGGACATGAGAGAAAGATCCAATATCAGGTGTTAATGTACAATATGATATGACACAAAAAGATGGATTAAGCAAAAATCAAAGTAAAGATGTCAAGATTCACGCATAATCCGTTATCAAATGCAATAATTTTAAAATCTGTTGAACTTTTTCTTTACGTATGGACTAATATGACATATAGATACATATGTATCAACTAATATTACATGCATCTTCCATCTTAGTCCAGAACATGTTTAATAATCGTGATGAAATGTACACAAATCAGCACTCTATGTGAATTTCTTATTGCCAAACGCTGAATGTTAAGTGTTTCTAACTTGCGCTATAGATGATATGAATAAGATGTTCTACAGAAATGGGGGAAAAGCATGCGCATGAAAAGGGTCCATATGCTCAATATATTGTCTATATAAAGCATACATATATACATAAGATGTTCATTTTTTACCATGCAATTGAGTCATTCTTTAATTCTGTCGGAATTCACTCTCAAGACTACTAGAGCTTTTATGAAAATGAGGCTGTCTCCTGAGTTACCTTATGATGAAGTCATGTGCAGATGCACACTCTCATCTCCATAGACAGACGCTTTATTTAAGGGATAAACAGACACATGATCGAGGCAGATAACCTGTAACGAACCCACACAAGACAATATGTGAGTTTATGTATTGAGATTAACGGCTTTGACCTTAATGATCAAGCTTTAATGTTCTGAAACCAGACTCAGCAATGGAAATTCAGTCCTTCTTTTTAAGATTTCATGTGAAGAATTTCAAAATGAAAGAGAGCAATAACTGAATGGTTATCTAATGACAGAACTGATAACCAATTACAAATGACCAAAACTTCTCATATGATATTGTTCCTACACATTTACAAGAGGAAAGTTTTTACAGTATTTTCTGAATTAAAGACAATTGTTTAACAAATATCAATGAATTTTCAATTTTGCCAACATAACGGAGGTGAGTGCTATATCATGTTGATGATATATCCAAGTTATCACTACATTGTATGGCCAAGAATAAAACTTCGAATTAAAGCAATTGAGCATTCATATAAAGTACAATTTTAACCAGTAAAGTGGGATCCTTCTGCCTACTTTACACAATATATGACTGGAAATGAATGACAAAATATATGTCTATTAGTATGCAGGTTGCTACCTCCATATATATCTACGTTGGGTAAACTGCTTTGCGGGAATTTATTGCCGGATGTCCATTTCCTCGGGACTATCCTTGTATTAATGATAAGTGAAGTCATACTCACTGGAGTTTACTATGTAAATATAGAATTGTCATAATAGTATTTCAACAAATATCATTTGGTATATAATACATCAAAAAGTACAGGGTGTCCATTAAAACATCAGTTTCACTCGACATGGTCTTAAATTGTAATGGCTTTAAACAGAATATTCATTTCATAAGTTATCAATCTATTTGGAGATGACTAAAGTATAAAATGAAATCCGAGAATTATGAATCCGGTCATGGTGCCATACCCATAATTTATACTCTCGCTACTGCTCAGTCATGAGCCTCTTTTTTATGAGGTGCACAGCCTTGACGCATCCAGTGTTGATGAGGTGACAACCTATTGCACCAAATAAAGAGTGCTGACAATAAACTGGCTTGATCATGATTGATTAGTGCATAAAGGGAATGCAGCCAGTAATTTTCCACTGACCTTGAACAAAAATTCTTCAATTTTGTTTTGTTTCCAGGTATACGACAATTTTCAATACACTATTATCCAAATTCTTCCCAGTGAAAAAATATTCATTTCTTATATAAAGTTTAGGCTTGTATATGAAGTATTGGCATAATGCATAATATACAAAAACCTATTATAATAGAGGCACCATACATGTGTAGTTTTCCACCATTTGGGAACACCAATATACACCAGGGTGAGTGGGTGTCAGTGTGGCTGTGAGTGACTGTGTGTGTGGCTGCTTTTAATCACATTTGGAGGTTTTAGGACTACATTTTGCAAAGTTAAATATTGAATACTTTTAAAAATGATAATCCTATAATTGAGACAAATGAATTGCTCTAAATCATCAAGATGTGTCATTAAGCTAGAATAGGCCATGACCAAAACATCTGAATTTTACAGAGAAACAACTATACAGCACATGATATACAAAAGTGTAATAATCCGCAGCAATACTCTCCTTGACACGAACTAGCCCATCATCCATGTCACCACACTCTGTCTTAATCTTCCGATCCAATACTTTCTCATCATCCTGGTCACATTAAATAGTTCACCAAGAGGGTAACTGATAGTTGCTACTGGGGATTGTAAGTAACACATGAATATTTTGAGCAGCAAAGGGTGAGAGGCTTCTGATTAAGTTTACCAATTCACCCTACTTGGGCATCATTCATGCGAAAACTATAATTTTCTCAATTTTAATATATTCTTACCCTTGATTATAAGGGTACTTAATTTATGATATTAGAGTAAAATAAGCGTTAATTAAAAAGATTACAAAATTGTATAAGCATGTACTGGTGATGTTTTACATTTCATTACCATATTTTTGTAAACATTTTGTTTATATAGATTTTGCTTATTCTCTTAAATGGAACAGTAACTATATGGTGTACAGAACATCTCCAGGGCACACCCATAAACTGATAAGTACTAAGCATAAACATCAGTATAAGTGAGAGCCCAGAAATATAGACGATTATCAATAGCAGTATGATCATTAGATGATATTGATAATACATAATTAATCTTTTTATACAACATTCAAACAAAAAATAGAATGATTACAATAGATGGGGAACATTGTTACATGTTATATAATGAAAGTAATTGTTTCTTTGCAACAGGTAAAATTGACTACATGTATTTCTTTCACATAGGTCCCTAGCCATTAAACTAATAAACTGATTCTTACCAACATAAGTACAGAGGGGATTTGATTCATCTTTGTTACTTTCCCTTTCTAGTGTTCTTTTGTGTACAAATGGAAGTTTCTTCACAGGAAAATGAGTCTTCTTTGATTAATTCAGGACAATACTAACACAATATTTTTTGGGGCCAATGGGACCATGTGGTCTCTTTATATGTAAATATGGAGTGCTTCTAAGACAAAAAACATAATAAATATTTCTATAAATATAGGTTTCTTTTCAAAATGTACTTTAAATGACTTCCAAACTCACTAGAGATAAGAATTTGTCTTTACCAAGAACTACCCCAGAGTAGTGTACTAGTTATCAATATGGTAAAACTGAACAATGTGATCATATAATCACAGACCTGTCCTGTGGTTGGGTGACAAGAACATAAATTTTTAAGAAATATAAAATGTTTTAATTTCAGATTGTGCAATTGATAGCTTAGGTATTAACATGAGCATTGGTCATTAAGTCATACTGTGTAACATAATGCCATATTGATACAATACTAGATTACAAAGAAACCAATTAATCCATCATGACACATCAGGAAATTAGAACTGAATGAAGCATAATTTGTTGGTTCACCTTATTCAAATGCACACAAATAACTATGTTTAAATCAATAGTTCACCCCAAATATTGAATATACTGGACTTATTAATTCAATTACATTATATATTTTGAAATTTAAAGTCTTGTTCATCAATCAATTTTATCAAATGATGTCAATGATACGATGAGCTGCTGAAATATCAAAATACCTGTCATAGTAAAGGTCAAATTGCATGGCTTTTCATATTCTATAAACTAGCTGTCTACCCGGCGTTGCTCTGGTTGAAACAGATGAGATCCGAAACACATCCCTCCTCATCCTTCCCTCCGTCCCCCATCCCGTACAACAGCTCCCGATACACCTCCATCACCTTCCTGCCATGTTAAAGCCATATACACACTACATGTTAGGCAACGATTGATCCCTCTAATATCTCTCCCCCAGCTACTGCTACCCCTGGTAAACACATGCAGAATAGATCAATTGTTCCACCCACCCCCTTTTAATAGTAACAAAGAATAGATTTGGTTTGATATGTAGACATAAAGGACCACCAAGTTGTCCTGATTGTACATACATAATTTGGAGTGTGTACGTCTTTTGGTTAAAAAGGCTTTTGGGACCAAAAAATCGCTTCTTCCTTTTTATACATAGATACAAATTATCCAGACATTCAATCTTTAAAATAATTTGGACACTCAATGGGGTCATATTATTATTGATATTTCACCAACATAATTGGGCTATCGCTGGTCAAAATCATTTTGCTCCTTGCTTTTAAGCACATGTGCAAAAGTTACAAACACCTTCAATGTTCAGCACATGTGCTGTACCTAAATGTTTAATTTCTAAATTCTAATCTACTGCTTACAACATTCATTAGATTAAATCAAAGTCTGTTTTATTTGTACATTTACATAACTTTGAGGCCTTGCATATCTCAGACTGTACTTAAATTCCCAAAACAAAAAACATGTAGCCAACCTTCTACATTTGTGGGTCAATGTTTAGAGCTTTGAAGCACTATGAGACAGGAAGTAGAGGTGCGGTTAACATGCAGCTGATATGGGAGATGAAACACCTCATGAGGGTAAAAATTATCGATCTCGTAATCATGGGTGGCGACAACATATCATCAGACATCTGAGGTCAGTAGAGGTACAGGAAAGCTCTGATGTCTGACAGAAAGTGATGTGAAATTATACTTTTGCGATAGATATGGTACAGTAGCTGATGAACATGTATTGATTAAGCACATATTCAATGCACTCATTTACACAGATCTTTTCTATATTCCCTATACATTGCTCTACATAAGATCAAGCACGTAAAAAGCCTGGTTTTATGATTTCATGTATGTTTACAAATTTATGGCAATCTACACAATTCATTCTGGAGCCTTCAATACTGTGTACCCCAAAATTATTATCTCATTCCCCTAAAATTTCCCTCAAATGGGTCCAACTGTACATGTATATCATTTCTTAAATTAAGTGCATAGTGTACCTATGTTTCTCTGTACTTAGTCAGGTTTTGTAGATTTTTTGCTATGCTAGAGCATGAAATGTCCACCAACCAGTATTGTGTATGCTAAACATAACAGTCTTATACACGCATTAAACAAAAATAATGACAAAGCTGCAAATGTCGTCCGGGCAGTGTATGGCTGAAAACGGATCACCTGCCATCTTGGCAGACAAGCTGAATGGATGGACACTAAGTCAAGTGCCACATTCTACATTATATCCATCTTCTTTCTTTGTCCATTTGTCATAAATACAAAGAAGTATGTCACCACTTCTCAGCTTTCACAAATATGACTGCGTATTTTTTTGAGCATGAAGATGTTCTTCCTTACATTTATTGCAAGCTCAACAGAAAAAGGTAGTCCAAAAACATCATGATAAAATGGCCCCAGCATTATTGTTGTAAACCAGAAAAGTATAAAATTAACATATTTGCTAAAGAAAGAGCAAACATTCAAAAGATTACCTCCTGTCAAAAATGGAGATATTTAAGACTTTTCTAAGGATGGTATATCAGGTCTTTGTTGAAGTTTTAATTCCTCAGTGCCTTTAAAGTGTTGAGTAGCTTTCCCTAAGTGATGCAGTCATGGCATTACTGTTAAGAGGATAGACTTGTCATCATTAAGACATCTTTTAATTTTGGCTCAATTGTCTTGAAATACATGTAATCTAACCACAGTTTAGACAGAGATAATGTGACATAAATGATGCTATTAAGTGACTACAAAACTATGTGGGTAAGTTATCTACAACTTCTTGTTTGTATTCATTTGTATTTTCTACATCTGAACCTTTTTTCTCTGTATTGTTATTTCAATTTTTATGGAACAAAAATGTACTTTGAAAAAGAAAACATCATCTATTTCCATCATGAGACTGAAGGGAGTGATAAACAGTGTCAATATAATGCTGTTAGCAGCTTATGACATGAGTCCTCTGGGTGCTACGTAATTTGCTTACACAAGTAAAATAACTATTCATAGCTAAACACTTTCCATAACACATAGCAAATAAATATTTCCACACAAAATCAGTCGGACAAAAAATATTTTTTGAATGTGTATGTTGTATAAAAGTCATATTACTTTGATCCTGTGAAATTGTCCAGGGAGCTATTACTCTATTACTCTATATAATTGAACATGTTTTAACATACTTCTTGTAGCCAACAGACAAAAAATCTGCATGAGAACGTTTTCCTAGTAGCAATCATCAATGACATATGAAGGATTGATCAGAACCTTACTCCAGCTCAGATCTTGATGTACATGTACAAGCTAAGAATATGATTTAAATCTTATTTCACAGCAAAGGGTCTTGTGGAAATGACTATTGTCAATAGATTACAATACCTAACCAATGACCTTACAATGTAAATAATAAACTAGATTTCCATAAAATTTGAATAACAGACCAAGTATGAAACTTTATTATGTAAAATATTTCTTAGAAATAAGTCATCAGTATAATTTGAAATTAGAATTTTTTTATTTTTAAATTACAATATTTTTAGGGGTTTCTTAAAATTGAACAAGGATCTCTCACTCAATGCACCTCAATTGGTGCCCAATTTTGTTTCATCAAAAGAATGAGACACTTTTCATCCTAAGCACTGGTGCTATGACTATAGCTTATGATAAGTTTCAATTTCAGCACTGGTGTATGTGCTTTATCGTTAAGTACTAAAATCTTATTGAAATAACTTTGTTGGAAACAATTAATATGCATGTAAAATTAGTTATATTGTATTCCAGAGTGTTTACATTCTGGCTTGTCTCCATTTGATTGCATTCGTCCTTCCTTCATCTCCAGATATATTTCATGTCTTACACACATTTTCGGCAAACTGCAAAATTATGCTGAACAAAATTATATTATAAACTTTATTACAGTTCAAGCTAAGTAATCAAATTTGCAAAATAAGTTAGAAATAGGCCAGTAACTGTTTCATATGGGCTTAGCTAGAGTGTCAACATTTGTTTTAAATTTCAGAACTCTCTTACTGACCACAAAATCCATATTAGGCTGCATTACGGATATTATTTAGTCTCAAGCTTGTTACCCCTTGATAGGTCACACCATTAGAAACAGAGCTCTCAACTTGGTTTGTCAGCTTGAAATCATGTCCACTTGGTGCCTATTTTATATGGACTATAATGTGTCGTAATTGTGTCCACCTTTATTTGGTTCAACCATACACACACTATTTTGTCATATTTGATGACACTTTGGGAGGTCAACACATGTAGAGTTCTGTCTTACTGCAGTTATGCGGCAGTGTCAAGAATAATTTGTTTTCAATAAATGTAAAGTATGTTTTGTCATAACTTCAACTTCTCTCTGTTTAGTTAAGTGCGTGGCAGTGTATGTTGGACTGCCCAGAACAAATTTGTAGGTTCAATGTATGTATGTTGGGCAAACCTACACCTCTAAAGGCTTCACTAAATGTTACACACTTGGTCAGTTATGAGCTGTTTCGCAGTATGTTTTGTAATTAATTAAATCAAATGTGCTGTATGCAAATAGTCCCTTCAACTTGACATTAACATTTTAGCTACATGTACAAGTCCACTATTATATTGTGTCATACTGTAACCATCTCTCGACTATGACTATTAAAAGGGGATTTGGCTATCAGTTACAAATCTATATAGTTTAATGTTGACTTTTGTGGATATAAGCGCATCCTTGTTAAAGGGCATTTATATAATATGGAATGCAGAAATTAAGTTAATATTAGATATTTGATTAAGAAAATTACTTAAAGAAATCATTAGAATGTTACATATTTACACTTGGTACACAGGCATTGACCTGTTTCTCTTAGCAAACTGTATTAGCAAAGAGTCAGCACAGGTCTAATTAAATCGTCTGAAGTTGACAATATGCAAATAGTCCCTGAAACATTCCTTTTTATGTACACAAGGGCATCTTATTTTTAATTCCAGACCAGACATAAAATAAACTTGCATTATTTTTTTTTCTGTTTATATGAAATGTGTATTCTTATTTAGATTTGGACTCTTCTATTTAAAAAAAGATTATTGGCTAATAACAGGAATAAGATAACCGGTTATCTTATTCCTGCTGATAAAAACTTTGACTCTAGAGTATTCTAGAAATATTTCAGAATCTATACTATGATTTTTAATTGATGGGGCTGCCCATTACATATGGTACATGTATATGGAAGAGGGAGTGGGACCACAGCAATAGGGGTTGAGGATGGATAAAATAGTGAGAGGCTACCATGTAGTTATTGATAAAATCCAAAACTAGCAGAGCTGTAAAATAAAATCTTCTGACCCCTTAGATTGATCGGCTGTAAATATGGAATGGCCAAGAACATGCAAGCCAACGTAATGGTAAACGCAGTGAATTTACCCACACGGGGATATTATAATAGTCTGCCTCATTAATAGAACAAAAACACCAGGAGGTGAATGTTACATGCTGAAGCACAACAAAATACACTGAGTCTAATGAAAAACCATCCTTTGAACAGCACATTTCAAGCCATTTTCTGAATTTGGTGGAACATGTCAGCAAGTGTAGGACAGATCCTGAGCAAATGGATCATTAATTAGATGCAAAATGTGAAAGGAAGTTTGTTTAAATTTGTATTTATGGGATCCTACGACGATGGTATGGGTAGATGTCACAGAATTGTACAGCGTACACGATTGAAATGCTGTAGATTTAGAGCTGTCACAAACATCTATTGTGAGTGACATGGGGGTGGGGGTTGATGGGGAGGATTTAATAAATAAAACTAGATACACAGTATCTATACTTATTTCAGCCAACTGGAAGTGTTAGGTATTTAAAAAAAAATCAGGAGTCAAGTGTAGGTACTTGTATTGTATTTAGATGCATTATTTGAATTGCATCTTCCCATCTACATGCTTTCAAACAGTGGATTCATTGCGTTGGTGGTTAAAATGGATACTTGAACTTCTTAGGCAATTATCTGAAAAGTCATTAGAAACTCAATTCAAGAGTACTAGAATTACACATGTTGGCAACAATAAGGGTAAAGGCCATACAACTTGTGTCAAAATCATATACTGAAACTTACAAAAGATGTTAATCTAGGAGGTGGTGCCTTTTTGAAAATAGGATGTGGAATAGGAAAAATGGTTGTACATGGAACCAATGATAACACCTATGATAAGTGTGTTTTGTAATCTAAATTTGAAAAGATTATAAATGTTATCGATTTTTCTATAATGAGGATTTATTCCTAAGATTTCCTAACAGCTCAATCAACAAATAATTTTTTTGATATAAGGCACAACCATTACAAAATGTCACATAAAATATTTCTTGTGTGTGTGTGTGTGTGTGTGTGTGTGTGTGTGTGTGTGTGTGTGTGTGTGTGTGTGCGTGCGTGTGTGCGTGTGTGTTACTAATAAACATTCTGCAGGTGTCAATTTCAATTATGCATGCTGTAATAATCTCCTTCCTCAGCACCATGCAGAACTGTAAGATGTATTCATCATGCACATTTGAATAGCCTCCTATGACATGATGATGGTCTTGCAAAATTACAGTTATACTAATTTCTGCTTCTTGAGCAGTGGACATTGGTAAATGAGCGAGTCTGTGGGATAAATGTGCACTAAAACAATAGTGTCATTGAGGAGCTCACCCAAAAGAAATAGTATTCAATGCATTTATGAATTAACAGCCGCGTAAGTCCATATGATGTGAAATGTTCAAATCTTTTATTAATACAGGGTCTTATCTAAATAATAGCAAAGTACAAATTACTCTTGACCACCATTGAAACCTTTGTGAAAAAGAGATAGGTTGTCAGGTTTCATTTGTGTTTTGGCAGTGCTAACAAGACAGGCTGAATGGCTCAGCTGTGATGGCACGCTGTAGAATATCAGTAAATGAAGCCACTTACATGCCTTACAGCTACCCAAGAATCAATGAAGTAAAATAGAATAATTTTGATGTCTCTTGGCCTGTTTAATAAATATGTTTGAGATATTACTCTACTTCTCCAGAGGTTTGCGTATACTAAAGCAAACATATTTCGCCTTACTGGCCATTATGAGTGTAGATTGCTGGGTTCTGCTTGAGACATATATATTACATTATATCTTTATCAGAAAAAAATAATGTAAATATGAGTCATTTCCTCAACGTCTAAGCTGCTTCAACAGCAATACTCATTGTTAACATTTTGATGGCGAAATCTGTATGGTCAAGTAAAATAAGTTGGAAGATACACAGGTAATTCACATTTTCTATGACCAACACAATCTGTACAGGAACACTAGCTGACACTAGCTGACAAATTCTTGTCAACCTGCTCTATGGAACCTCGCCATTCAAGGCAACGAAGTGTTTGCAATCAGTAGCACTGTTCAAGACATAATCAGGTTTTCAATCATTTTCTTGAAACACATCTTCAATTTCCCCCTAAAATACAGCAACAATCACACATTGCCGTCGACTGTTAAGATAGCATTGCCAAATTTGACAATTGCGTTAAAAAATCAAGTTGTATCTGTTTTCTTTAAAAATAAGACTGCATGACTTCAATTTTCATATCAACCTTATCACTCAGTCGTAACTCTCAGCGGTGACACTAACATATCTTTTATCCTTGTGGGAGCAAATGGTAAAGCTAGGGTGTAACATGCAATGTTCCTCACAATGCAATATCTGAGAAGTTGTATGTACAAAACTGATTGCACGCTTATGTACATTCCTCTAGTGCACAATTGTGAAATGCATATTGCATTTGCCTTATGAATTGCCAGCAAAAGTATGTTTGTCACTGAGAGGCAGTTTTATGTGCATCGCTCAGTGCCTGTCAACATGACATTTGACAATGAAACCGTAATAATCATAATGTCTGTGGGGTGAACTGATGAAATTCACTCCTCAGTGCACGTTATGACGAGCTATCTCATCAGTATGCCTTTTTCTTATCAAGCACGCTAAGAATTGATCAAGAAGAATCTAAATATTATACAAACAATTGAAATATGGAGCTAGCTGTTTATAATAAAGATATATCCGGGTTTGTGGGGACTTCTGCACAAGACTTGTAATGGCGACCATTGGGGCCATACATGTAGTACATATACCGGTAAAGATTATAATTATGTTATTTCTAAAAAAAGTTTTATATCAACTTTATAGAACTAAAATGCAAGTTTTATATATGTAATTTTACAGCATTAAGTTAATACTAGCATACACCAGTGGGAATGAGAAATCCACAACTGGCAATCAAATCTCAACGCACTATTTCTGAAGTAAACACCAAACATACCCCATCCTCGACCATCATTCAACAACACATATTGCTTGCATAGAATGGGTCTGCAGCAGCCAAACTGTCATGACACCCCAACCACAGCACCTACCACTGTGTTACTACATTCTAACAGCTACCTTCCACCACACCTACCTCCATATTAACATTTGCACTTCCGACCCCCCATTTCTGACACCATCCGTCCCTGTCCTGGTAGCACCTGCACATGTCACCCACATCCCACACAACTATTTAACAAGAAATATTGCATATAGAATGAGTATACAGGATCCTCACTGTTTTGAAACCACCATTGTCATATCTCACGACTATATAAGCCGTAAGTAGCCGCGATACAACCATATCCAATTCTGTGGAACTTACGCTCAGAATCCGACCAATCAGAAGGCCCACTGCCGAAATGTCCAGCGGGGAATTCAAACTTCAAACGTACGATCTCAATATATAAAGAAGATGAAACAGAGTATTGATTTTGTCTTTGATGTAAGTCTAACCAAAAATTATTTTTCCACATAAAAGATATAACTTGGGCCACGGGTTGGTATGAACAAGGACTTGTAAAGGCAGTGTGAGTGATCAACCCGTGAAAATCGACGATGTGACACCACGTACCTCTCGTACATCAACACCTACCCCTTTGGCCACTATTCAACAACTAATATTACTTGCATACCATGGGGCATCCGCGACGTCCAGACAACCCCATCCCCAGTACCCACCACCACCTACACCTACCACTGTAGTAACAATGCTGACTCCACATTTCGATGCCATTCGTCCCATGGTACCCACATCCCCCTACCATTATCCAACGACAAATATATTTGTCCTCCTGATAGCACCAACCAATGTTCCCACTACCATTCTGACAGCACCCAACCCTATTCAAAGCTCAAACACCACCTTCAGCCATCCAACCGAAAAAACAAAAATTTTCAAAACAAATATTTTCGCTGATTACAAATTAGCCTACACGTTTTTTTCATATACTTACATAGTACACAGTCATCGTCATATAATAATAGCCAAGATATACTTTGTAGTAGAATCTCTCTATTAAGACTGCCCTCGGGCTGGCCTCAAGTGGTTTTAATAGAGAGGTGGTCTCTTTATTAGGTTTGCAATGGTCTGTTTATTAAGGTTTGGGACTGTAAGAAATCATTTCAGTTTTTTTTGCAGAGGTGAATATTATACTTACACATAGCCCAAGTGGTGCAAGTGGTGAAATGGTTGTGATCGCTTACTATTAAATGTAGTTGCAGATTATTGCTTGAACCCATGTGATACCTTTGGCATATTTATAATGTCAAATGACTCCAATATGACTAACTCTATATGCTATTTTTGTTATAAACTTGCCAATAAACAGCCAACAGGACCATTTTGAAACATAAACTTAGAATACTACCCTGTATCATGAACGATCTCCTATAGTCAGATGGTGTCCAGCTGGTCAGGTTAAAGAGGAGTTAGCCAGACAAAGCACCAAAATTAACTTATTAATATATAGACAATTACCATATGCCTCTTTAATAATAAGAGGAGCAATCGACTTTGAAAACTAGATGTCAATTTCTTACTTATTGTCAATTTCTTCTGCATTTATAAGGCCCCCGACTACAGTCCACTCGGTCCCCCCATATTTGGCCACTGTATAATCCAGCACTCTATCACTACCATTGCACCATGACTTCCAGGAGAGCAATGTGGTCAATTTACAGCTTTAATGCCATAAGTGGCTTGTAACAGAAGCAGAAAAGATAGTCCCTGTGCTGTGTCATTCTATTAAAGGTGATGCTCCTTGACATCAGCAGGTCCATAGGAACTACATAGAAGCTGGATGCTTTCTATGGATAAGAAAGGTGTTTAATCAATGTAAACTGAGCAATGCATATTGAAAATGCAAGACTGGAGACCTGTGGGATTGAATTCAAATGCACAGAAGGTAGGTTAGAGGTCAGAACAGTCATTACAATTCTTTAATTTTGAATTAGGTAGATGCATATGTTTTTATAAAAATCAGAAAAATTAGCCTCCAAAAACAAAAATGTACTCATTTGATTGTACAATGTATTAGCATATATTATGTATGTCCTAGAGAATCACTTTATTTTCATGTAGTTTAGCTTCCATGCCAGTTACTTTCAAGAGGCAGATCCAACAATTTCAAGAAGGGGTCCCTACAAGTGTGATGTAAAGTGGTTCACCCAAATATAAATGTAGTATGACTTCAAGGGGGTCACATGTTTGGTATTTTAATTCTTGTTGTTTATGAAAAGCTTTGATCTGCCACTAAATTTCTAGTTCTAGAACTAAGGAGTGTCAAATATAAGGTTTGTTTTATATGAGCATGCTCAGCAAGGCCTGAGGCATAAATTTAAAAAATACATTGTATGTATATGGAGATTCACAGAATACCTGTTCAAATAATAAAAGAATAAACGTTTCATTTCCCAGCTTTTTACAAATACATCGTAGTGTGAGTAAGTATTCATTTACATGAGTGAACAAAGTGCTGCTTGAAATGTTTAACAAGAGCACATCAATCTTTGTGAAACTACAGACTCCACAAAATAGCGACAACTGCTTAATGGAAAAATGATAAATCTGCAAACGTTTACAAATGGAGAAACATCAAAGAAAGCTTTTCGCTGTCATCAAATGTGTCGGCAGTTGGGATTTAATACGAAACGATTCTGGTATACGACAAAATGTATAAAATAATAAGTTCATCTTCACTGACAGTCACAAGTAATCAATATAAAGGGATTACCATTTGTTATGGCCCAAAGAAAAACTAAAACAACTAAATTGACCACTAGTGAACATAGACATTATTTTAAGTTAAAGATTTATTGAATATTTCATGCTGAGGATGTGTCCATGACACAAAATATATTCAATAAATTTTTGACTTGTCTATATAAAACCATTATGGTATGATTTTCAGATCCGGCCTAAATTTGTTTGGAAATTCCAGTCCCATCCGCTACTAAAATAAACATCAATTTTTTGGGCAGACACCCCCCCCCCCCCTTCCACCCATATTTATTTATTTTTTATACCCCCGTGGGTCATGATAAATGGTTGCCCCCTACTAAGAAGAAACAACATTTAGCGACTTCAGTTCAATTCCATTTTGAGTGTCTTTTAGTCAATAAATTGTGTCAGACCAACTGCCAATCCTTCTATGCGTTCATCCCTCTTTGCTTTTTTTAGGCCTCTACTGGTCACTCGAGTTAGGGTGCTGAAATTTAACTGTCAGTTGAAAATGGCGACCACTCAGCCTATTTCACATGGACCAGAATGGAACAGTATGGTCCATAAAAGGGTGCATTCTAGGCTATTCTCATGGAAGCCCCCGCGATCACACGTCACGGGATCACACACCCGCTAGGTGATAACATTGACACGATACCATATAAATGCACCGGAAAGTTGCCATTTTTTAAGTGATATTTCTGTATTTAAAGTTGCTATATTTTGTTGGTTGTGCATTAAAATTCATTGCATATGTATCCTTGTATATCATACTGGACAGTTTTTAGAGCAGAAGCTGTAAATGAAAGTTTCCTGGGGCTTTAACATTGCCGTCGTTAACACAGCAAATACTGGTACATTGCCAAACAATCACAATACACACATGAAACGCTGTACGCTAAACACTGCTTTTCCCATTGTGGAGAAATACCTGTATCTATTTAATGTGTAGGTGCCACTGGCTTGATGTCGCCATCATCAAGTATTACACTTCGACAGTGGGGACACGCTTTATGAAGATCAGCAATGCAGTGGCAGACATAGGACGTAACGGTCTTGGCGACACTGAGTCTGCCGTGGACGGGCCGTGAACTCAGGACGCAAGCAAATCACGTTTCATAGTCCTATGTGCTAACCACGTGTCTACTTGCCTTGACACTCTTATCTGGTTTGTCACCTATGGTGAGGCTTTTCATAATACAATGTTGCTATAATGAATGAACAATGACAGAAATGATTAAATGAAATATAAATCAACATAATAACTAGAAATTTCAGATGATTGGAACTTTATATTATTTACTTTCTTTAAGTTCGAGTCAAACAGGTCCTTCATATAAAATCTAGGGTTTTTATATCATCAAATCTTTTAGTCTATTACGTCATTTTTGCAGTAATACGAATACTATACATATCTATTCTTTGTTGCACTTGCACAAAGTTGACCAATATTCCATGAACAAATCATGCAAACACTACATTTCTATGCAGTTGTATTAAGGACTGTGTGAAAGTGGTGTATGAAATATACTCAGGTCATGTCTAGGTCAGCGATTTCCGTCTTTGAGTCTAGGAAGTTTATGCATTTTACATGAGCCACCTACTTCTATGCATTAGGGACATTACAATATTTACTATACAAGAACTATTTTTATTGATGGAGTCATTGACATATACCAGTAATTAGAACTTATAGTTCAATTAGCATAGTTTTTATACAGTTATACATACTCAACAGTTAATATTGTAAATACCCACTCTCCCCCAGACTTCGCCACTCATTATTCTGGGGCCCATGGATTTCACTGATTCTTTGGGTTACTAATGCCATTATGTCTAAATAAAAGTACCTCAAACAAGTCACTGGTACCAATATTACCTACTCAGATGTTCGTTTGTCTTTCAGACATTCCAGAGGAAAGGACTCCCATTGCATCAGGCATCAACCAAATGTTGTTTGTACCAACTAAACCCAGTATTCAAAACTACTTCTTAGATATGCATGGATAAATGGGAAAGAGAAAAAGTTGTGCCCTTGTACATTGCATTTCAACTGAAATATTCAGTAAGTCTAGTTTCTATGTACTCAGGTCTGGCATTTCCACTTAAAAATGAATGAAGAAAATGATCTAAAAGACTTATCTACTTTGAAGAAGTGGACACCTTACTATGTTACTAGTTAGCTGTCATGACTGAAAAATAATAATAGTTACGTGCTATTGCATAATAGCTGGATACTCTAATATTACAATAATATGTATACATAAGCAGTTGCTTAAGGCCCAAACCCCTCATATTATGTCTTGTTTATGTGCAGAAAATTCGTGATTTTAATAAAATGTTAGGCCCTATGGGAATACCAGCAAAGGAACACAGGCCACAAAATCCAGCCTCGTAAGTTCATATTCTTGCAGTATCAACATTTTTTGTACAATGACGCTTGCACTGCACACGGACAGATGTTCCGTTTGTGTCTTCTAAAATGGATATTTGATGACAATTCAAATGTCGGATCACAGATAAGGTGTTTGACAGGAGTCTCATGAAAGCTGAGCGCCTATACCATGTGTTTCTTTGAAAACCAATAAAATGTGGTGTCAACTACGCAGATATCCCGATCCCGGGAATAAACAACCAATGTTTTAAAACGTTTTCACTCAGAAATGTTGTAAGTAAACATCTATTATGCATTGAATCGGATTCAGTAGTAAATTTTACATAGGGGTAGGAAGGATTACGCAGTTTTATAAGCTCCACAACCTTAAATATTGAACTATTCCCGTTTTGATAAACGTACATTCGCAGACATACCACCGGATTTCAAGTGGCAACGTTCAGCGGGATGTTGACAGCTAGTATTCTCATTAAACTGTTAAACGTACCTTGACATTTCTATGTAAATATTTTGAGAAATGGAACTATCACTGTTTTTATTTGTGTAATTACTTCTCGGTAGCCGATATGAAAGTGTTACGTTATCCATCATTGAGTACAGTAGGTGCAGCGACCACGTTTATCAACATACGTGTGGCGTAATTATCTGAACATGATGTAGGTCATTCGTTCAAAACCTTACGCAAAACGGGGTCATCCCAGTGCGTTTGGCTGAATTTCGTGCTGAATTTCGTGCTGAATTTTTGGCTGAATTTTTGGCTGAATTCTGAGTTGAGTTCATAGCCTCCAGACCTCGTGTGTATAGTCTTAACCAACCCAATCGGGGCTTGGGTATTAATTATTAATTATTAATTATTAATATTAATTATTGGTTGGTTGAAGTAGCATGTATGTGGAAGACTTGACTTGCCAGCTTGATAATCATCCCTTATTCATAACTGGTGCAGTTTTGTACAGAGTGCCATATGGTAATTATATTTACCACTAAAACATATAGAAATGAGTAGTGTCTTACACAGTGTATTAATCACAAGAAAACCAATGTGGTCTGTGTGTTATCTTTTTTATAGTGTAGAACAGACGGAATCATGACTAAGGTCACACATCTGTTATTACATGTATTAATAGAAAGGTCCACATGGCAAAAACACAGTTACCGTATTTGTTCTTATAAGCGCACATGCCGCATTGAGAGCACCCCCTGTTTACACAGATTAGATTAGACAAATCTTTCTCTTATTTTGCAAAGATTTCACTTACCTGATGCCATATTGCTAGACTAACACACCGGTATTATTCGCATAACCACATAACCACGAAACCAATGTTCGTGGTTCATACATGTTGATATTTAATGTTCAAAGTGAGCGATAAAAGAAAAAATGTATGAACTGCGAAAAATTGTTGGGTTACGCTTACTAGTTTATATTTTTTGTTGAAATTTATTTTTTTGTAAGTGAACTGTGCACTTCCTTATTAGAATGAATATTGTTATCAAATAAGTTTCTTTCACAGATCCATGTTTTTAACCTAAGTGCACTGTGTACTTATTAGAATGAATACTGTTATCAAAGAAGTTCCTTTCACAGATCCATGTTTTTAACCTCTCAGATGTTTCACTGTTGTCTCAACAGTGTCAATAGCGCTACTGGTGTTCGAATCTTAGTTCGTGCGACTGTTTAGGTCATGTGATGCTAATTGCATGTCAATAACAGAACCCAATAGTAGCCTTCATTCAAGAACAATACAGTTGAGCATTAGCATTGAACACATTATAATCATATGGATTTAACTATTGTTATTATACATGTGACAATCCCAATATAACATGAACACGATGTCATGACACTGTACGCACTGCTTAAGCTTCTAAACCAGTCTTGTGCTGAACCATCTTCTGAAGAAACTGGGCAGTTGCCTCAGTGAAACCTCGAGTTTTGACAAAAAACAATGCATTAGATGTACTAAAAATGTACATAATAGGTCCAACTAGGTTGATTGATCGACAATAAAAATATAGAGTAATGAACAATAAGTTTGTCTATTCAATTAGAAGGACTGGTTGGTGTCTAACAACCTAATTATTGTTGGGAATGAAGATCCATGTACAGTAGTAATTGGTTAAGCCTCTTTGATATTATGAATGAGCTTCAAGCTTCAAGGGGAAAGGGTGTGATCAGGAGATTTTCTCACATGGTAAAGAAGCTTTTAGGTAGAGGAGCACATGAATTCCTTTAGATCTAGATCTGATATGGACTAAGTTAAGTTTCTGCATGTGTTGGAGATGATGTTTATTCAAATGTTGCCGATAAAACAAATGTGTGAAAAAAAAGTAGCACATGGTAGTGTTAAGTTTTATAATACAATCGTACCATACCCCAAATATACCCCAAACCCAAACCTTAAAAAAATGCTATATATTGTTATTGAATATGGAAATATACATTTTCAAATAGAATAGATATAATCCAGTATGATTTGATTTTTGATCCATTACACAAGCTCAACTATTAAATACTGATGGTGCAATGAGGCAGATGAATCACCTCATTATGTTCTTGTAAGAGGTAAAGTAAACACTTGTGACATGCAAACATCATTAGCCGGTAATGGCACGTTCCCACAGCGACAACGACATTCTTAGGAGCGAACAGCCACGATGTATTAGAGCAGCCTGGCCCGGGGAGCTGAGCTCATTAAACTGTGCTGCCCACCTCGTTCTCATGTATACACAATATTAAAGTGTGCTTTCTCAGCAAAATTTGTAAAGCCACAACAGCACATTACTGCGTGGATGTCTATTCTCTTTTCTAAATATTCTTCTATTGCTCTACATTTTTCATATTCTTTAATATAATTCCCAATTGAAATAATGTTGAGAAGTCATAACATAATTCACGTTTTGTAAATTGATCCTATTATTAGGTAGATTTAATAGGGTTACGCTTGGTACGTTCATTGTGCAATAATGTGGTTTGGTCCAAACTTAGCTCATTGTGAGCGAAAAAGCTGTTACGGTGAAAAGCTATGCAAGAAAACAGAATTGTAACACATAATGCAAGAGAAAATGCCTGGATTTCTATGATAATAACACGGCAAAAAGAAACCAATTTGCAGTTCATAAAACAATACTGTTCACTAGATAATCTTAATAAAACAATTGCTATGACGTCACACTCATTTTAACAATTAGATCTCTGTGGGAACCGGTATTACTATTTCTCTAAAACGTATGGATTTGATTAGCTAAGTAAGTAGAATGATCGATTAATTATTACAATCACCATTAACAGATCCTTATTATAAATACTGTGGAAGATTTAGCAAGTTTTATTGCCTTCATTTCTTCCTTTCATTCGTCCTATGATTATCAATTCTCATCAAAATAAAAATTTCTTATATGCTCATTTTTATATTTAAGTTCTAATCTAAATTGCCTGATATATACATTATCAAAGTTATTTTTCTAAACATTTGTAACAAAAATGGCTAAAGCCTCCAAGAATAAAGGTAAAAGTTTTGTAAAG
The DNA here is from genome assembly GCA_019095985.1 of Streblospio benedicti. Taxonomy (NCBI): domain Eukaryota; kingdom Metazoa; phylum Annelida; class Polychaeta; order Spionida; family Spionidae; genus Streblospio; species Streblospio benedicti. Next base: position 42,541,891 of record CM032663.1, on the reverse strand, counting down.
ATCAAACATATATCGAATACATCATTTTTATTTACTTCTATGATGAATACTTCCATATAGTTATAATAGTTATCAATAGTGTATAGATTTCTTTTACAGTTGTAATACAGCTGTATACAGCTGTCAAAAAAGAAACAAAAAGAAAAGGAAAGAAAACTATTCACTATTGATAATGAGACCTAGTGCTGTAGGCCAAATATACAGAATATTTAATATAGTTATAATAGTAAATGCTCCTATATTATTAATATTTATACAGTACAACTTCTTTTATCTGGACACCTTGAGATGCTGGAGAGAAATTAGGATAATCAATATACATGGATATCGGAGGAGGTGGACTGGGAGGTCAAATGTGAAAAATCAGTGATCTAACAAAATAGAAGATACATGTATATGTAATAGATGATTGTCATAAAATCGCTTCTATAATAACTCATTCAGGGTTTTTGTTTCAAGTTGTACATTATAGACTAATTTTCATATTACAATAGTTCCATTGAACATTAATTATTATTTTTTTTCACAAGCTACTGGGTATATGCTTTGATAATAGCCATATTAAAATGTATGGTTGAAGAATGAAACTATGAGTGCTATTAAACTTGACACGGTTTTGGGGGGTGTAAGGTCAATGTTTATTGACAATCAAAATTTTTTACAATAAATTTCCTCCACATGGAGTAAGTTTCACACAATATAAAAAAGTAATAACACTTGCATAATATTACATACTGCCTTAAAAATTATTCGTACAGTTAACAATGAAAAAACACACTAAATTTTCCTAACATACCAAATGGTTAAAATAGTACAAATATTTTTTATATACAATAATGGATATCATAATCAAACGATACATGGGATGAGGTGGGTGGGAAAATAATTTTGCTGCTTACTGCTCGGCTACTACGTTTAAACTGACCGGCCTGCGTTACACACGTGGGGTGTAAGGTCAATGTTTATTGACAATTTTTTACAATAAATTTCCTCCAAATAAAACCCCCAATTCGTCCAGAAAGATTTGAAAATATTTCTAACAAAATTGCATTTAATACTTTAGAAATTACTTATCAAATTTAGATTATGATTCTAATGTCAAATCATCAGTAGATGAAATGCATAGTTTGTGTCAGTAATTAGGTCATATGATTAAGTCAAACATACAATCGAACCCAGAAAACATACCGGAAGAGAGTTCAAAGAACCAATACATTTCTGCATGCAATCTTTTTACTAAGACAGGAACAGACTATAAGCCTATGTTTCCTGCACACAATCTATGTGAATTGTCTCCTGTGCCATAAAGGCGCCACCAAGCATGAACAGGACGAATCATGGGCTCCAGCATCAATAGATAAGGGGGGGGGGGGGGAGGGCGTATATATACTATAGTTAATGTACAAACACTATTCTCATTCATATAGAATATGAAAGAGTAACTAAATTATGAAACATGATGGGAGCCAGGGCATCTATTTTAGGATGGATTTATGTTCTTTTACTTTATCATTTCACATTATTAAAATAAGCTCACACAGTCCTATGCAATCACAATTTTTGAATATTTTCACCAAATTTTCATAACTTGTTTTGTCAATAAGTACAACAGAATGTTGTTTGTCATTGGCTATATATGGGTAAAATTTGACTGTGGTTGATTTTTTTATTTGGTTTGGTTTGATTTACATGCACTTGAACGGATGTTCCCAGTCGTAAGTCATGGTATGTACCAGTTGAAAGCTCGGTCTACTAAAAATGTATGACTGTGATTGTCCATTCCAGTGAATTTACCATATGGGAAGCTCGTATTTTCGAGTTCGAATAAAGCACACGAATGTACCATAACTGGCAAAATAAGTTAAGAAGGAAATTTGGTGAAAATATTTATACCCTCCCCCCTACCATCTAACAATGCTGGGGCCCATGGAAGGAATCATGCACCCATTTTGAGAGTTATTATGGAGCAGTCACATTTTCACAAAGGTGCCCATTTATGCTAATGGGTGAAGCTAATGATGACGTTTTGTGAAATATAGTTACACAGTATTGGTTGGCTCCTAATACTTGCACTGCTTTGTATATTTGGTACATGATACGTGTCGCATCTTTATTTTACAGCATAGTCTAATTACTATGGCTCACTGATTTGACAATGTATGCTATAAAAGGGGAAATCCAGAAGCTTGACATGTATGTGGCCTGACTAGCTTGAGAATAAAACTGACATTTAAAAATAATAGAAACATTACGTTCCTGATCATTTTTTACTCTTTCTAAATCTAATCCTCAATATTCGATTGCACACTGTCGTAAAGTCAAATAGACAATAGGACACTTCTTTCCTAATTTCTTTAATTAAAAATATACATTTTAAAATACAGAAGGGCACGTTATTAAATACACCTGAATAAAACCTCTACACATAATGGGTACATCCATTTATGAATCTGTTCATTGTGGAGCTTACATATTACTCTTTCATAAGCATTGCATACCTGACGTCATTCATCATATTGGCGACTATAACAATGAAGAATAGATTGTGCAAAAGATCACTTATCAATCATTGTAAACTTAATCAGTCAGAAATGCACTCAAAAACCTTTTGGTTTCCACCATCTCATCATGAATAAATCTTGGGAGATTTCGAAACAGAAAATGTCGAACATCTGTACTATGACACTTCATAAAATATTGAAATATCTAGACCACAGATAACAATCATTTTATTATGACTTAATTTATTAAATAAAAATACAAGTAGTAAATATAAAAAAACCGACATGGCCAAACTAGTTTTAGGGACATTTTCTTTCAACACAAGCTCTTTCATAGCAAATAATAATAATTCTGAGGGCGTCATTAGATCTATGCATTCTTACTTTCCTAGGGATCAGCCATGTCTGCTAAAATGATTAGGTGACTGGTTGGTAGACATTAACATTCATATGGTACCTGTAGGTATAGTTTTGTGATTTTTGGGTGTCATTATCTATTCAAGTTTTGTTTAACTGCCCACAAGAAATTCAAAATTAAAGTTCTGATTGTACTTTCATTAAAAAAAATCTTTATTGAAATCTTATTCAGTGTGACATATAAGAGAAGTAAAGAGAAATTTGTGACATTCAAATGTCATGCATTGATTCAAGCAATAAAACAAACTAATTACTTGAACTTCATATGTCAAGGATTTTAATTGGGTTTTAAAAACTTGAATTTTTATATTCTTAATATAGTATGAATACACATGAGAAACACACTTTACTTTCTATGTATGTTTTTCAAATAATTCAGAGCCAATAACCTACATTATGTAATCTTTATGATGGTTTTCATCATAAGTTTTTTCCCTACAGAATCCTTCTTTAAATCGATGCATGTAGTCTCCTAAAATAGCTTTTCTCATGTGATCTACATCCTTATTTGTCCCATTATATACATTCCATCTTTCATCAAAGAGCTCATTATCTTTGATCACCGTTTTTCATGAGTAGAGGCTGTATCAATAATGCTCTTCGCTTTTAAATATAAATCCCAATACTCCATGATTATTTTCTACCACAAAACAATTATTGTGTGGCTACAGTACCGGTATTTGGCTGCCATTCTCAGTTCTGTACTCATGTTGATAGAGCAGAGTTTTAATCATCTGTAGGACAGCTGAGCATGAAATTTTGATACCTTTGTTAATATATCATCAGCATATTTCTATCACAAGAGAAGATGCTATTGTTTCTTAGTCTGCACTTTCTTGAATGGCTGTCGCACTGTATTATTCCTTGACAGTCTCTGTCATGTATGGCTCATGTGAGGTCTTCCGTTTACATGTACTTGCATGAGGGTGTGTGCAAGTATGTTCCATGTTACCTTACCAAGTAAAATGCTTTCCTTCATACCATGTACCTAAGCTGATCTGCTATCAACCATATTTTCCTATTAAACAATGCCAATGCTATCGAACTTATTCAAACATTTTGTAAAAACTTTATGTGGCCAGTGCTTTTTGCTAGTTCACTATACATCAGGCCCTCTGGTACGTGATTTGAAACAGTCTTCTATTTTGACTTAGCCATCATAGATCCCTTTCTCAGAGGGTTGTTTGCACGGATTTCATATGTTGAAGGATTGCTGTTGTCTTACAATTTAACATGTGCAATATGGGGAAGATTCTGCAAAAAAATCAGAAGCGGTCGGTGCTAAAGTTCTTCCAATTCATTTTAGTTAGGTCAGCATGTATATATATACTTACATGTACAGCGCTTGAGCCAAATGTTTGATAATCATAATCTTTATTTTGACTATTACATTTTGGTTAGTTCTATCTAGTTATCCTATTAAGGATTCTAAAGTGTACCTGGGCTTCAGTTAATACAGATGCAGGTTTCAAAATTTAGCTTGAGACATAGTGTCTTGTTAAACCATCTCAACATAATCATGTATGCACATTTTATTGTGCACTACACTAAATGCTGCACCCTTTAAGTGTGATGTATGCATGAGTAAAACAACATAACAGTTGCTCATTACTGTCAAGAAAACTATAAATGTCACTGAATACAGAGAAACTAAAATTTAAATGTATATCATGTTTTGGAGTTACATTCTTTTATGGCCATTGCTAACCATTAGTCTTGAAGGCCATTATTCTTGAAACTTAGTTACCTGGTAAGTAATTATGTCATTGCAGCATTCATATTGACTTTCAAAGAAATTTTACATTTGCAGTAGTTATTATTGATGATCTAACAATTTTGAAAATATTCCAATTTATTCCTTTCTGAGAAACATGATTGTTAACTAGCTGACTTTTGAAGAGAGCTGTTTACAGGGCAAAAAATCAACAGGGATTTTGTCACATTTTTCATATACTTAGTATATTTTATATATTTCTTGACTGTATCATAAGTAAGAGCAAGAGTTTTTCTTTTGTTTCCATGCTTCAAAAGTAAAGTTGTACTACGAGAACTGCCACTAACCATTAGACCTCTATTTCCATTGGGAAATTTAGAAACTTATATGTATTATACCATCTAAAATCCGTTAGGGTATTATTAGGTTTTAATAGTTTATTTCAGTGACAATGCCATTTAAATAAAAATACAGTAACATATACATTAATATAATATATGAGACAAAGAAACATGTTAACATATAATATATTACTATACAATATGGCCCAGCCCTATGGGCTTATAGAGTCACCTATTAAATTTACATATATTTGGTGCGATTATATACACGTCATTATTTTGAAAATATAACCTCCTTAATTCTATTGAAACAATTTACAACGTCTTTTGCAGTATTACGAGTGCAATTTTTAAACATAAATTTCTATTTATTTTCTCAAGATAAATTATTAGAATTTGTATTTATATTACATAAATTAGTTAACCATGTATTTCTTAGATCACCATAATACTGCACGTTTTAAGTCTGCAAAAAAGGCTATGAACTGGAAAACCAATGGGAATTCTAGCACGACTTTTTTGACAGCACTGTAATTCTGAGTTTGATAGTCACGATTTTCAGCAAAACGCACCGGATGACCCCGTGTTAGTACGGGTGACCCCCGAACGAATGACGTACATCACGTTCAGATAACTACGTCACACCCATTTTACGTTGATAAACGTGGTGGTTGCACCTACTGTACTCAATTATGGATAACAATTATGGATAACACTTTCATATAAGCTACGGATAAGTAATTACACGAATAAAAACAATGATGCTTCTATTTCTCAAAGTTTAAATAGAAATGTCAAGGTACATTTAACAGTTTAATGAGGATACTAGCTGTCATTATCCCACTGAACGTTGCCACTTGAAATCCCGTGGTCTGTCTGCGAATGTATGTTTATCAACACGGGAATAGTTCAATGTTTAAGGTTGTGGAGCTTATAAAACTGCGTAATTATTCATACACATATGTAAAATTTACTACTGAAACCGATTTCATACATAATAGATGATTACTTACATTTCTGAGTGAAAACGTTTAAAAATTGGTTGTTTATTCCCGAGATCGGCAAAATATCTGCGTAGTTGACACCATCATTTATTCGTTTTCAAAGAAACACACGATATACGGAGCCTATGCAGCTTTCATAAGACTGCTGTCAAACACCTTTTCTGTGATCCGCCATTTGAATTGTCATCAAATATCCATTTTAGAAGACACAAACCAAATATCTGTCCGTGTGCCGTGTGTGCATCATTGTACAATTTTGATACTAAATATGAGCTTATGAGGCTGGATTTTGCGGCCTATGTTCCTCTGCTGGTATTCCCATAGTGACTAACATTTTATTAAAATCACGAATCATGTCCAGTGAAGTGAACTTGCGCACGTGGACTTACATCAGCCATCATTAACAGCAATGAAAGTGTGACAGACAGATGTTATATAGCTCTATACTTATTATTCAACTTGTGTTTCATTTTTTTTCTATTATACAGGAGCGTAAAAAAAAAAGAAGATGTTAATGGAGACAGCCACTATTGGCTTATAGTGTCTAGAACTATATAGAGTTCTCTATTATACTTCATTTGTGTGCGTCCTCATACCAATATTTTCTTTAAACTTTATGACCATCTTTTCGTATTCATTTATCACATTCATTATCATAATAAAGAATCATTCATAATAATTCTTTTTCCTTAAATTTTCTGCACGTGAACAAGACATAAAATATGAGGGGTTTGGGTCTTAAGCAACTGTTACAAATGTTGCCCAAACTTAGCTCAATGCATTACTGTTGTTCCAACTGAGTACTTTGCACTGGTCATAATGTCTTCCTGAATTGCTGCACTCTCATCTAATGGATAGGTGAATATGCTACATAATTGAATGTCAAAACTTTTAGAAATAGTAAATGAGCTATTTTCGAAAAGTCTTAGTGTAAAGTGTATCAAAACTATATCTTCTTATATAAGCTATAATTTTACTTTCGAAAGTACGATGGACTATGAGTTATAATACGAGCCTCAGTTTTGGAAAAATAAATTTACAGCATGGAAAATTAGATTTTTGGTAAGATGATTGTAATTGAATATCAATGCCATTATCTCATTTTTATATTATCCGTGTTATTATTTATCACTTTAGAAAAGATGTTGCTGTTATTGCAAAAAATATAAGATAATATTTTGACAAAAAATATCTACATTTACGAATAACCAGATAACTTCCTATACCTCCTCGCACAATACACTAGGTTTCGATCAACTTTGCTAAAAGAAAGAAAAGAAATACAAGGAAATTATCTATAACAATTGTACATAGAAGCAATTACAATATATGGTATTCCCCCAGTAAAACATCACTTATTCTTTAACATTTGTACATACAATTGCCACAGAACTGGAGTGGTTGTATATAGAAATTGTTTGAACTTCTGATTTAAAAATAACTGCTAAAACAAAATGAACGTTTTTTGTTATATATTCTATATCATTTTAAATGATATGATTTCTGATATAGTATGTGTTAAATATGCAGCAAAGATACTGAGCTAGATAAAAGCCTGGTCAAATAATATGAAAAAAAAAAAATCATTTTCTATAATAATTTGCCAAGAGACATTTTGTAAGGAATGTTGCACACAGGCTTTCTATTCTGAGTTAACGATTTGACCTTTCTTACACTATAAAAAGACTTTATGGAAGAAGCAGACTACTTTTGTGACGTGGAATTGACGTCACACTGGTGTCTTCTGAACGAAGCAACCTCATAACTCTGACACTTCCTGATAGATTGGACCAAATTGTGACGTTGTTCGAGACCATTCATTCAAACATTTCAACACCTTGAATATAATTTGGACACTGCAAATTAACTGATATCTTTTATTGGCAATTTTGCAGTAAATATTTAGTCCCATTTTCCTAGTAAAGCTAAATGTACTAGTGTGCATGGTACCTTTTATAAAAAAAACTTATCAAATTCTCAACTGTTTTGTTCTTTTATCTTGCCTACTTCATTGTGTTGCTTCAGGTTAAGCAAAAGCCGTGTGTTTGGTTCATTTGTATGTATGTATCTACAGAGCGTATATGTTTGTCTCTGGACAAACTACTGCATTTACGAATGAACCGATTTTGCGGCAATACTATCCTCTACGAACACTTTGATCTAGTTTCTTGTTGGTTTGGTTTGATTACAGCTGCCCTATTATGGTCGCAATTCTGTGTTCATTATAAAATGTGCTAGCTGTCAACGATTCACCTGTCTCTTTCCTGTGCCCTTTTCTCCAGAAGGATACACTCTAAATTGTTGTGTCCTTTTGACAACATGCAACCTTTAAACTTTTCAATTATAAATACTTAAATTCTATTATTACAACACTCTATTGAAAGCAAAAAACACACTCATACATGTACATCCAGTTAAAATTCCTTAATATTTTAAAGTATCAACTGAAGTATGTCTGGTTTATACATTATGGTCTACAATACTGGTACATACTTTCAAGGTATGATTTTCTACGAAGAAAATTCAGGTCATTGACTCAGACTTTAGGCGCAGAAGATATTCATGAAATTCTAAATGTATTCAGGTGGTAAGCTCTTTACCATTTAAGATGAGACAAGCATAAAAGCCACCTCTGAATGATGCATGTAGGTGGGCTTTATCTACCATGCAGTCTTTAATAATTTTATATCTATATAGTTTTTCATTTTCATCCAAGTTTTTTTTGTCAAGGAGAGATATAGAATAATAATCAAAACAAATGTCATAAAATTTCATTCATCAATTATGAAATGTATATATCTTTTCCAAAGTCATGGAGCTGACTTTTTTCCTGAATTCAACAATTGCATGGATGGAAGGCTGATTTGACAGTGTTTGTGCTACATGGATTTTTTAAAATTTCCAAAATTTGAGCTTTAAATGTATTTTTTTTCTTATTTTTTTTTAACGTGGCTGGTTGATATTATTTTATTATTGATGTATTTCAACTATATCCAGTTCAGTAAGTGCAGAACAAAGTTAACCCTGCGTGTACGAGAGATTTCATTGGTTTGACAGAAAATAACCTATCCACAAAGAAAGCTGTTTTTACATTTTTGTGTCCTAAATATAATCTTTTCGACCACCTCCATAAATGGTTATTTCTTTACATAGATTATTGTGTTTATTCATAATCGCATCGACTTTCATATTCTTACAATTTAGTTATAGGATTATGGATTTATTTGTCTACAATATCTTCCAAACATCGATCTTGTCCCACAGTCAATTAAAAATGACTGCTTGGAGCTGCCATTTTGAAAGGTTTATTTTTATCTCTTCCTGTCATCGTACAATAAAATAATTACTCATGACAATATTATCTACAACTTTTAAAATAGGCATTTTCAATGAATGCAAGCACACTGAGACTATCAAAATTTGTCAAGTATTGTGGAAATACTTAAGTAAGGTGCATGTATATGAAGAATTACAACCTGTGCAATGAATAGGGTGCAAATCATAGTCACAAAATATGGATTGAAATTATATGTTCAATAAAGTCAGAACAAAACATTTCCTGCGGATCCAGGGCTCTATCAGTCCTATGAAACCCTGGGGATGCAAGAACCCGTTGCACTTTATGTTGTAACTGCAATTGGTGGGGCCTTGGAATTACTGCACTCGTCAGATTGATGCTAGTATGTTATATATTGCTATCAGAGGACAAAACCTTCTAAAAATGGCCAAGAATGAATTGGACTGCATGTTAGTTTGCTCCAATACAAAGCACTTCACAATATTTAGGTGCTTGCTGCCTTCCATTTTATTACAAACACACAGTCTTCAACTTATCTGTTTAATAACTTTAACTTATTTGATATCATAACTATCTCTAATGTACATGTTCAGTGGGGCCTTGGAATTACTGCACTCGTCAGATTGATGCTAGTAGTGTATGTTACTATCAGAGGACAAAACCTGTTAAAAATGGCCATGAATGAATTGGACTTCATGTTAGTTTGCTCCAGTACAAAGCACTTCACAATATTTAGGTGTTTGCTGCCTTCCATGTAATAGTATTACAAACACGCAGTCTTCAACTTATCTGTTTAATAACTTTAACTTATTTGATATCATAACTATCTCTAATATACATGTTCTGTTAATTTTACTTTTATTTTGAACCAAACTTAGAACATAGGTAATACAAATCATTACATATTGAGTATTCACAATGGTAAAAAATAATTTCATTTGCAATTTGCTTGATTTTAGACATCACAGATGGTCTCATTGTTGTTTTAACATTAGTGTGCTTTTGTGGTGGCTGAGAGGGAATCAGACTCATCACCAGAAGGTCATGGGTTCGATTCCCAGTCGGGTCTGGTTATGGGTGTTGAGCAAACTCATACCTAAATAGTTGCACACATCTCCATGGCACCTACATGTTAATTAGGTATAAGTCTCTGTCACAATGTAGATACATCTATCCAGGTTTTAAATACTAAAGAACAAGTTAACACCTCTTTTCTCTGGATAATTTATTGAAAACCAATATCAAGATTTCACCCATACTATGGGCTTTTTCAGGATGTGATGTCATAACAACATCATAAGGAATCTCTTGTACAGTCTTTCAGCTGGTGCCTCCCCTCTTAGGGTTCAGCACATTGTCCCACACTCTTGTTAGGTTGAAACAGCCTCTGTCTCTGTTCAGGGAGGGCTGATGATTGCATATGTTGATGGCTTCTTTCACACCTCGTTCAAACCACTTAGATTCTTTTTCAAGGATTTGCACATTCCCTATGTCACGACAAAACGAAGAATGTAAGTCCACAAAATCCTATAACACTTGATTCATTCCCATAATTTTTTTCCAATATATGTCGTTCATACATTCAGAGCACTCAATAATCTAGTCACATTGTTTTGATTTGTTTGATTTATCTAGATACATGTACCCACATACATTGTTCTTTACTCAATTACAATTTGATTTGTTGAATAATCTTAAGAAGTTATTTTCACTCTTCCAATTTATAAATAAAGCTACGAATCTTTATTTTTCATCAGGAATGATTATTCAACGCGCTTATTTACTACTCACCAACTCAATAATGTTCACTTCTGTATGAATAATAAATCACACCCATTTCTACCAAGGTCAGCTTTTCTTATGAAAATCGGGATGATTTTATCTTCAATGAATTAAGAAAAACAATCACACTACACTATATATCAATAATTTTGTAATCAATTTGCGAAAATATTGCACTATTGTCTCTATCACTAGTGATTATTTTGTGCTGCAAAGGATGGTTGAAACTGAAGCGGAGGTATTAATCTGTGTAGGTTGGCTTCCTGTAGACAAAACAGTCAACATGTACACAAAAGCTAAGTCCACTTCTCCTTCTCCCACAGTGATAAATTTGATGTCAGGATTCAGTAAATCTAATTAGTTGGTAAATTACTCGGCATGCTTAGTCCAATTAGTGTATGTGTGTGTGTGTGTGTGTGTGTGTGTGTGTGTGTCTGTGTGTCATCCACGCAACGGTACCACCAGTATGGTGAATGCGACGCTGTGGCTGTAGCTCTCTCTTCCATATCATACATCATGCCATCAATTACGACCATGGATACTAACTAGCCCATTGCCGCCTCATGGATTTACTGGTAGAAGCAAGCAATGTAGAAGGAATTGCATCTAAGTACAATATCCAACACCTCTACAATCTCTTCAGGGTACATGGTTCTCATGTGGAGGTCTCGATCTCTTTAGTTTTGAGTTGACGCAATTCACTATGTTGTTTACTAGTGCTTGAACACTGAAGAACAGCGCAATGACATCATTTATATTAAACCTCTACCAAAGTCAATGATGCAGTTGCCTTTGATCACACCATGATCTCGTAATGAAAAGCTCTGTTGACAAGGTCATGTGAGTTGACCGAAGTTACAGGAAGCTTTTGGTTAAAAAGACTTGTTCAAAGTACAAAAAAAAAGTTATAACTTGAACAAGTGAAAGTCCAAGATATAGCTTTTCATCTATGATTTGAAACATTATTTACGTATACCATTTGATATTCCATTACAGATATGAAGAAATGTTTACATCAACTGCTGCATCTACGATATACATGGAAATAATCATACATTAATACGCAAGAAAAAAAGATTACGAAAATTGAATTTATGGCATAAAGGCTCTACATCTCAACTAGTCTGCAGACGTCATTTCAAGGAACCAGGCTAGCAAATGAATGGACACTTACACCCAGCCTGCAAAAGGCCTGATAACACTTGCTATATTTCCCAGCTTCTGAACTCACTGGACGTAAAATTGCTCTGCTTTTTACAGCTTGAGGTGTAAATTGTTGAACACTTCAGAGTAAATTTTGTGAATCAGACCAGGGAATTTGTAAATATTATACAGGGACTTTTGAAGATTCTTTTCACTTTTGAACTATAAATTTATGTATCTTGAGTCTGATGGTATCAGAAATTAATGAGCAGGAAGCGATTATTGAGTGTGTAAATAGTCTTAATTCAACTTAGGCAGTTTGGTGAAATTGAAGACAACTACATTGTGAGTACATTTATGATTAATCTAAAGTATTCAACATTATTTTGTCAATGTTCTAAAAAACATCTAAAGTATAAAAAATTCTTAAGATATCAAATAGCTGTGTTCTTAATTTTTACAAAATAATTTTCCACATAACACATGATATCACCACATAATTAGATTGTTGATCATTTAAATGATAACCAATATTGTATACATACACCCCTTAAATCTTACAGCAGAGTTTGTAAACAATTGGGAATAACACACACAATGCACTCCACTGTAGCGTAAAACCACAGGACGTTCACAGGTGATTGCACTTCTTTAAACAAAACAGATGGCTAAGTTACTTTTGTGTTAGTTTTAAGTTAAACCAAATTTCTAAAACAATTAAGCAATGAAGTTCACAATTGATTCAACATTTTGTATATCACTCAGCTAATTTCAAAACAAAACAGAAAAAGTATTTCTTACACTGTTGATCTAATTATGAATAACTACCAATACCAAGATTGATTACACCATTGATATACTTGTATGGCAATGTAACTGTGTACATGACGTATTAATGGTTGTCTTTCTATGATCCTCTACCCTTTTTATAGCGATGTAGCAATGAAGCGACTGACGATTTTCCCAATCACATAGATTTCAATGGGAGTCTTCACATGAAAACGACAAAGTGATGTTGTTACGTCGCAACGGCGTTTTTGGCGCCATGTAGCGTAAAAATTGCCTGACCGATGTTGCTATGTCACTTGCATGAGAACAGTACAGTCAAAATATGATATGAACGAAACAATCTCTTGTCAACCCGTCCTTAGGTCGCTTCATAACTTATGAAATCGCTAGCGATATTGCTCACATGTGAAACACACATAATGATATCGCCACCTCGCCTTGCTTTCATGTGAAGGTACACTAATACGGATCATACCATTTCTTCATTCAAAGTGACCAGTACTTACTGTTTCAACTTATATCACTGCCATTCATATATAATTTGTATTTTTGAAATGCATTTCCACACACACACGCTAACTTTTATTCTTGCATTCTGTTTTACAAATCACAATCATAGGTCAATCCATTTTCTGCTTTCATATGTTGAAAGATCTTTCATCAACACTCTTGCAGAAATTTACCATCTATTCCAACATGATCAGAAATAACCCTTTCCACTTAAAACAAACCAAACCAACGAGGCAGAAGATTGAGTAGGCAGTGACAAGTACTTAACTTATGCACTGAGAAAACACCTTTCAACTGAGTTGCTCAGCAGTTCTAATTACCATTTTACAAGTTTAAGTGTCTGGTATGTTAGGTAACGCTGTAAATGACCCTTGCCTTTCATTAGAATAACCAATACTGCCAAAGTACAGAGAAATATGCGTACTATGGCTGACTTGTATTGGCATTTGTGTGAAAAAACATATCTATTCACAGAGAAGATTGTTCAATTATCATTTCAATTTTCTTTGCCTAAATTCCAATATAATCATTTTACTAATATTATGTAAAACGAATTTATCTTTGAATGTTACGATGATAATTAACATACCTGGTACATTTAGTTATTGCTCAAACCAAATCAACACTGATAAAAGACCCCAAATCATGCTTTAACTAGATTGCTTTTCTAGTACTCATGGGAAATTTTCCCACATTATTTAGATCGTATTTATCACATTGGTATTGAAGTACAATATCAATTATTTTTGTAGATTTCAAAACATTAATCGAAAGTGCTCAGGGAGCACAAATGCAGGCACAATATTGACCCTAAAAATGGTTCTTTGTAAAATTGGAGATACGGGTAGGTAATTGTCTCTAGGTAGGTGCCTCGACATTTGTCAGTGACAATCACTGAAACAATGTTTGTAGAGGGAACCATGAAATTTGAAATAAAATGCATCATAGTGTGAAAAAAGATATCTAAAGTTTGGCGCCATTTCTATAGATATATATAATGTATATCTCAAAGTTGAAGGGAAGTGAAGAAAATTTGAGATAGCCCATATTCGAAATATCCAAATTAATAGTATTTCGCATTGCAAATGGTAATTAACAAAGTGCAGGAATAGTTCAGTCACACATTACTTGTGTGCAAAATAATTGCTTAATGATTGATTTACCTGTGTTCATTTTATGCATCATCATATATTCCAAGCTTATCATTCAATTCATAAGTTACTTAAAGTATTTGAAACAGATAACAGCTCATTCAGCCCCAAGTGATTATGGCACGAAAATTATCAGCCTGTACGACAAAAAAGGTGAGCTCATACGACAACAAATGTCGAGCTCGTACGGCACCATTTTAAGCATTAAAAAACTCAAAGTTAATGACGTTTATTTCTATGTGACTTGCTTGTTTGTAAACACAATGGACAAAATTTTAATTGTAGAACAAAACCTTGACCTGCCTCAAGCCTATCTGCCCTTACTGAGGGAGGAGGCTGATGTGTGGAGGGACCAAACCACTCCTAGGTGTGAGGCTATTTGTTATGACAGCCTCGATCCGCAAACAAGGCAGCTGTAAGCTGTTGAAAATTTGGAAGTGATTATATTATCTGTAATTTAATGTACATTTTGTAGTTGTTTAAATGAATTTATTATTGAATTATATGGTTTACACTACAAACGAACTTTTATGATAAAATAAATCACATCATTACATTCTCATAATTAATGGATGTTAATACTTTGAAAAAGTCATGATTATGACACACAGGCTTCGATACATGTATATTGCGACAGGTATGTGAGAGAGGAATGTGAGGGGCTGGTGTTGTTAATAGCATATAAAAGTGTAACACACACAGTTCCTCTAAAAATGGTATCAAATCTAGAATGAGCTCCACCTGTCCACCCAATAGCAAGCCCCCAACGCCTATCCACCCAGCCGAGAAAACAGAGACTCATAAGAAACTATTTTTTTCCAACGAAGTCTCCAAAATTCTAAGTATCAAACCAAAACAAGGGAGAATGCTTTGCTCTGAAAGTTCATCCAGCAAAAAACATGTAGAATCATATATATTTTTTCATAGATTTTAGAAATGTGACGAAACTAAATCCTACATGGCCGAATATTGGAATGCATATTAAGTAGTACATAAACATGAATCTTAGACAATATGCATTATTCTCATTATGTCGTAGCATCAATGAAAAAGTTATATGAGAATATGTTATGATATATGGTGAAGGGCTGTTGTGAGATAATAATGGCATTACTGTGCATTTCTACATTATTTGAATGTACAAAAAATATATCTTTTCAATGCAGGGGCCAAATTCTGAGACTCCCGAAATTTGATTACGTTACCCTACACATAGTCAAAGCAAAACAAGAACAAAGGCTTGCACTTAAGGTAAAGCTACTCTAGATTACTTGTTGGTCAAATTTAGGTACAAGTACTTGATTAAGTCAATGAAGATTTACTAACTTTTTATTTTAAACATTTCTAGAATAATAAGTATTCAAAACACATGAAAACATGAAATCGACATTGAATTTGACCTCTGCAGATTCTGTAGTCACTTCAGTAAAAATTATCTAATAGTGCCACTAGCAGGTTATAAAATATACAAAGATCTGACTTTTAAAAAGTGCGTTCTCTGAGTGTGCCCTCTTTACACACTTATGAGTACAGACCATAAAATGTATGCAATAGATATACAAATTCTTTCTTGACGCAGAAACTAAAAACTTGATAACTTAGAGAGTAATAGTCTAATAATCTGGTCTTTGTCTTACAATCCAGGCCCTTGTGATGTTTGCGATCCAATTATCAATGGCATTGATTTAACATTTTGAATAATAAAAATAGCATCTGTAAATAATCTGAATTTTTCGAAAATTGCTTAATTTTGGCATAATAATTCATTGCATAAAACTTTCAGTTCTAAAATGTTTCTGCATTCATAGGAAATCAATGACATTATAACGAATACTGAGCGACCCAACAGAGAAACATACAATTCAATAATTCCTTTCTCCTGAGATATTTTTTTCTGGAAAGAAAAGCCACCAGAATTTCTTCTTTATATGAATTACATTTATTCTAAGTGTAAACAAGTTTTTCTTGAAGAAAAAAAAAGGAACACGTTGGTATAAATCTAGTCAATCTGTCAGCATAAGTACAAAAATTCTGTGAATCCATAAATATCTCCGTTTATGACATGTAATAATTTCAGATAAATTAATACTGTTACACAATCTACATGTTCATAAAATAGTTTGTCCTTCAGTTGTACTAGTTTTGGCTTGAGACGAAAGATCCTTGGAAACAAAATCACAAATGAGTGCATTGGAGCAGGGCCTGACTCAAATGTGACCGAAAGATAGAAGTGAAAGAGAATTAATTAAATAGACAGAAAAGAGAAAAATTCTCGTTTCAACAATTCAATCTTTGTCTTGAGACAAGCTGGATGATTGCAGTCAAATTGCAAGGTTTCATTAAAGGAACAGACATCACAATATTTGATTACTTTTTGTTCAAATGCATAACAGACCTAATTGTGATGAAAAATTCAATAACGTCAGGCTGTTATAGATTTTGAAATACTTTTCTCCTATACAGGAATTATATTATATATAAATACGATATTTTAAATTTAAAAAAAAAATCTTCTATTCATTAGCACCAAGTAATGTGTTACTGCTATGTGTATATAGTCAATAAGATTTTGGAAAGAACGAAAAATAGAATTGAGCGGGACTATTGAACAGAACCTTATGGTTTTCTCGAGTGCTTTGCGTCATGAGTTTATAGATAGTTCAGTGCTGTATCTGGAGCTATTAACATGTATGTAGCTATCAGTTTCACTAAATAGCACCAATTGTTAGAAGCAATTAGGGAAATTTGAATTCCAATTACACATACAAATTAGTTTTCAATAATATGAATTAAACAAGTAAGAATGATGCTCAATTATCTTAACTTTTTCATAATGCAACTGAATTGCTTATACTTTCAATATTACTCATAAAAATTATTAGTTTAGTTTCTTATATTTACCATATAAAGACAATATGCATATCATTTATATGACATATATTTCCATTTTGAAATATATATGTATTGTCAATATTTATTTGTACCCAGCCGCATTGGGCATATAGAGTCACATATTGGTGATTTCTTTTTTAAATGTGATAAGTAGTGGTAATCAATTCTGGTAAATGGCCAGTTTATCTTTTTATATGGTAAACTGTATAAAGTTATGGTAATTAGCAGTAACACAAATGCCATATAGATTACAATTAACATTTTGCTATTATTAGCTGAAACAAATCTATTGGTACCATGTTTTTGTACCTATGTGTGATTGTGTTCCCCTTTTTTTTTTTTTTTTTTTTTTTTTTTTTTTGTATCTTTAGTCCCAGCAGTAGCTTTAAGCTGGTAGAGCACTACTGTTTTTTGATTTGCCATAACCTATATTGGATGTTTTAAAGAAAACTACTGAATGTTATGACCCCAAACTTTCTGATCCCTCCTAGAATAACCCCTAGACGAGAACATACTTTTTTGGTGTTCATACAACCTCTGGGTGCATATAAAATTGATATTTGTTTATTTCTTAAAATTGGAGTAGACGTCTTAGTACGTTCAACTTGGTATGTTAAAAGTGTCTATCAAAACTTCCGTAAAGCATGTCAATCATGACAACTTCATACCGGTATACTGGTAACTCATTGTGTAAATTCTTAAATATAACATGTATTATAAAAACACATTTGAAAAGAAGACTGTACAAGAAATCAAGTTAACATCATGTAGTATTGTGAATCAATGACATAAATGTACAGTACAACCTCTCTGCCATGACCATCAGAGGAAAGAGCTCAACTGGTCTCATTAGTCTCTTTATAGAGATTCATATATAGCGGCCAATTGTTGGGACAACAAAAACGGATTATCATATGGATGCCCTTCTTATAGAGTTGATCAAATTAGACACCATTCTGAATTTTCTTCATGTTTCATGTTTATCTGTTAAACTTTATCACTTTCAAACTGACCATAATTTGTTGACAATCTAATGAAAATAAAATGATAAAAATCAGTTTAATCTATAAAAGTTTTCAGGCGCTGGGACTTTTTTGCTCGATTGAGCAACTTCTAGTTTTATAAATGATTTTACATATCATTTTAACACATCGAATAATTACCAATAACTTTATGTTTTGCTTAATGTATTCTAAGCAAAAGACATCCAACTCCAAGAAAGCATAAGTCTTGCAATATATTCAAATCTGTAACAACTTTCAAATCAACATAATTCTTTTTTTCCCAAAGCCTATTTTTGAGTATGTAGGACTTTTCTGACATTCGAAAATGTCATCTGTCACAAGGGAATACACCATCAACTGAACTGTAAAATCTTGTTTAAGACTGATGGGTGCCAAAAGACATAATTCAAAATTAGTTTTGTTTTTATCTCAATTACTTCTTCAATGCTCCATTTCTATACTAATGAGCATATTACTTCTTTTTAAAAAAAGAACAACCATATAAATAAATGAATAGATAAATAAAATATTTCAAGTTTTAAACACGTTTCAAGTTGCAAACATACAGTTCTGTATATGAACCTTCAAATAATTAAGTTATTTTGAAATGTGGATTCTACAAATATGTCAAGTATAACACATCATCATTCACATGAATGCAATAAGATGTGCTCACAACTAATGTGCATCAAAATGCCTGATAGAGGTTTTTTTGTCCTTGAGAAGAAGATTTTTACCTACTAAATCCCTGGAAGATACACTTGCTCAATAGGAGTCGTCAGACAAGTAGCAAAGGCCCGGGAGTATAGGTGATCATTTGGGACTTTCAATTTGCAGCGAAAATGACTGTTGTGGGCTGTATGAGCAAACCTGAACAGCTTTGCACATCTCGTTTGTGTCTAAAATTCCATTGATTCACACTTTCACAAGCAAATTCCTTTACTGAATGTTGCTCTTGTTTAATGTCAAAAGACTATTTTTGGAACTAATAGCATATCGTATAGGGTAAATATGAGCACTAAGGACATCACAAAATTTCACTTCTGACAGTAATCTTTTCAACATTACTTTTAAAAAGCAGCAATTGAATGCAACAATACAACTGTGCATATCTTAGGATATTCCATATTACCTTATATCAATCAGATCAATCAATGAGAAACAAAATACATACTTTATCATGACCACTGAGCATTCTTGGTAATTGGTGATAATCAGTTAAATGCATAATAGAACTAAATGAACTGTTGCTAGAAATAGAATGGAATTTGTTACTGCAACTGGCACCTGTCAGCTTTGGCACCTATTAGCACTAACAGAAATAGACAAGTATTATGATCCACTGGGCCAAGCTTCAATGCAAGGTCACCAGATATGGGAGTTTTCATCAAAGCATATGCCATACATGGGGAACTATAGCTCCGAATTGATGATGACCATCGATATGCGATACTTTTTTCCCTTACTGCAGTGTGGATATGTTTTAGTGATCCTCCAACAATCATTATTGTATTTTTACCATTATGCAATTATAGAAGTCGATATGATAAGAGATGGCATCCATATATTATTATCAATCAAAATTAATCTTATGGAGGATAATTACAGTCGCTTTCAAGCATTTATTCACCTTTATCGAAATAGCACATTTGACCTTTTGTTGGTATCTCACAGAAAAACAGTTCTCTACAACTATTTATCACCACCGCCTCAATCTGCAGAAAATTTCAAAGTTTTTTCCATGCTGTATAATTTTGCTATGGAAAGTTCAATGAATTACCTTGAAAACTATAATAATGAAATTGTGTTTAATTCTTCGAAAACTTACTGCATGTTCTTAAAGCATCACGTAAATCATCTAATTTACCTTTTATTTAAACTATAACTTGCCCCTTGAATGGACAGAAACACACATATTTAGGATTTTGTATTAATAATCACTTCGATGATAATGATGATATTGATAGACAAAGGAAATCATTATATGCTGCTGCAAACATATTAATTCACAAATTCAGTAAATGATCACAAGAGGTGAAGTTACAATTATTCCAATCCTTTTGGACTAATCTGTATTGTTCCTCAATAAGGATTGATTTTAAGCGTAAAAATTTGAATGGTTGTAAAATTGCTTTCAATAATATTTTTAGATATTTATTATGTGAACATGTATATACTTTTGGTTTCATATATGGACGTATTGTATTAATTCTGAAATAAAATATCCTTATCCTTATCATTATTACATTTCCACCAAAAATCACATCAAGAGTAGTTAGATATATGATTGCAGGAAAAAGCATGGAGTTTTATCTGTTTGTACACGTACTTGTTGAGAGCAGTGCAAGGCACAGGCACTCACTCAAACATGACTATAATTGAATGCTAAGAACTAGCTAGTCAAAACTAGGTCTTCTTACTGCATTTGACATTTGACAATGGAGTCAAAGTTCAATAACAAGTTTCATGGCAGCATGTAATTATAACCATCAAAAGCCTTCATTCTTTCTTTTTTTTATCTTAACCATATATATTCATATTCAACCTCATATGGATATTTTTTAAAAGTGTACATTGTCAGCACTTCAGTACAATATCTCATTGGAATAAATACATCACAGTAACGTAAAATGCACTATAACATCACGTCATTTCATTTTAGAAAAAAGAACAAGTACAGTAGACAGCAGGTGCATCCAGAACAGCAAAGTTAAAATGGTTGATTTTGAGTTCTGCTTTTGAAACTACATGTATCATTAATGTCATGGACATGAGCAAGCAGAACATTCCCTGTGGTGCAGCTCATTATGGAGGATGGCCAGTTAACATGCATGTATATAGCTTCAGTCATTATTGACATATAAGTAACATAGACAAAAATGACAAGGTACACATGTGTCATGAATCGAACAGAAATAATCGTAAGAAAAACAGATAACAATATACATTAAATTAATGCGCTAAGCCATAATTGTACTTACCCTAATGTAGTCATGGTAACAATTGTGTACCAAAAAGCCTCTGGAATACTGACGAAGTTGGTGTTGGGCACATTCTTTTCTGCATAAAACATTATTGTGGCAAAAATGATGATGGCCATTGTGAGAGAGAAGAGGAGAAAGCCAAGTTCAGAGGCGCATGATTTGAGGGTGTAGCCCAAAATGCGCAAACCCTGTGAGTGCCTTGAGAACTTGAAGATACGAAACACACGGAAGACTCTGAGCGTGACAAAGGCACCGGACACGTCCTTATTGTCGCTGATGCCCAGCCCTATGTAATAGGGGAAGATGGCCACTACATCAATCACGCTCATCACTGACCGCATGAATTTACACCGCTCGGGCGCTGCAATCAGCCTAAGCAAGTACTCAGCTGTGAAGATCATGACACATGCTGTGTCAAGGCAGAAAAAGATCACTTCATAACGTTCCCCACATGGTGGGTTTAACATTGTTCCAGGAATCGTTCCACACGGAACTGTCTCAGCCACGTTGGCCATCACTGAAATTGCAATAAAGAACCCAGTGACATAGTAGAACACTAGTGCGGCAGTACTGGTGTGCGGGTTCTCAAATGCCCGCCACATCTTCTCTCTGAGCGTTGTATGTGGATGTGTATCTCCTTCCTCTGAGCCTTTATCATCCATGAGCCTTTCACTATTCTCTCTCTTTCTATCCCTGTAATCCTCATAACAACAGTCCCCAATGATATCCGGCATGATCCCATAGAATGCCAGCTCCTCGTCATATGCAGTAATACACTCATGTTTCGGGTAATGTAATTTTCCAGTTCGATAGTAATTGAGAATATGTCTGAACAAGTCAGGGTCTCGATCAAAGAAAAACTCCTTGTTTTCTTCATCATAAAAGAACTCTCTTTCGTTGGAGCCGAGCAATGTGTCTGGATATTTCTCCAGTGTGTGACGCCATGTTTCAAACGTCTGGCCACTGACGTTGATGCGCATCTTCTCGTCTGAGTGGGTCCTCTCCTGTGATATTGGTGGGGCAGGCATAGGCTGCCCTGCGATGGGGACCCATCCGATGGCAGCGGCGCGGGCAAACGGCAGCCACGCAGCCACAGACGCCATGGTCCCGGCAGCAGATCCTCACACTAAAAACACAGCAGAGAATATTAAAATACTTAAATGTTTTTTTCCCCACAAAATTTATCTAAAATGGTCAAAGTCATAGTTGGTCAGAAGTTTAAGACTTAAAAGAATCACTGTCATTGAGTTGGAGGAGGTTTAGATTCAACAGGTAAATTACAAAAAATATCTACGCGTTCAAATGCGTTGGCCAAATTAAGACTTAACCGTTAATGTTAGCATACCAATAATAATAATAAAGACAAACTATGCATTTGAATGACATAAGTAAAATGGAAAATACATAATGTATATGCTAATCAATTAAGAACACTTTGAAATGTACCCCAGTAATTGCATTATAATCATACCATCTTGGTTAATTAATAAATAATAAAGTTGTTAATTTTGCATGCAAAAATCACTATCAAAAGACAATGTAAAAATAAAATGACAAAGAGCAAACCAATAATATAACACATTATTATATCAGTATTAGGTACAGCTCAGCACACAATGCCATACAATATAAAGAAGTTTCTACTCAATTAAACATAAGGTGGTTTATCTGATTTTGTACTATAGATTTCCTTGGAAAATAATATAGCTGTCTCCATATGGCATTATTGTACACTTGCATTGTAACATGCGCATTCTCAATAACACAACACTAACATTGCAGTCACATTATAAAACAGAGGCTTTGCAATAAAATATTTATATTACAATAAAAGGACTCCATTTCCCACATGCACATTTACATAATTACTCATTGCCTGATTTATTAGAATGATAAAATGATAAATGATAATTAATTGTTTTGTTTTAATTATTGGTGTAATTTTGAACTACTTATATAATGTGACATAACCTTTTGTATTCTAACTATGTACTCTATTTTAAAGTGATCTTTTCTATGTGGAAGAAAAGAAATAAACAGAATCATCCAATGAGATGATGTGAAACCAAAAACGTAAGAAAGAAAGAATTTGAAATGATTCTCTTACAGACTTACACGTCAGCTGCTTACAAGAAAATAATTCTTAAGTTCTAATGGAACTTATCATTATTATTGTTATGATCTGTATGGTATGTATTGAATAATTCAGTAATCACTAACAGCATTCACGGTTGCAAATTATATATTTGTCCTCATCCATTTCAGGCTTGACATTAGAGGACTCTTTCTTCAAGCCTATATGGTATATATACCCAGCCTCTACTGGTACTTGAACCCTAGACCATTACCACTGTGGAACCATCTGTGCAAAAGAAATTCTCTTATAACAGATTAGCAATAATTATATCCATATTTGCTAAATTTTGAAGAGGGTGCTTAAACGCACAGTAAGGGTATACATAATCCTTTAAGATGATTATATCCATAAAGGACACATTCTTACTTATCCAATTGTAGTTCACTTAATTTCCAGTAAATATCATGT
Source organism: Streblospio benedicti (assembly GCA_019095985.1). NCBI lineage: Eukaryota > Metazoa > Annelida > Polychaeta > Spionida > Spionidae > Streblospio > Streblospio benedicti. The sequence continues at coordinate 42,517,816 of CM032663.1, read as the reverse complement.
TTCCACAAGTTATGACCTTTTACAAATGAATAACACTGTACAGTATGTTCTTGTAACATAAATTTCTTTTCATCATCGCATATTACAATTTTATACAAATGTTTTTATGATATTCTTTTGTTATTATGAGTCAAATTATGATAACTGCTGTTTTGTTTTGCAAATCATTTTAATTTAAGTCTAAATCATTGTGGGTAGGTATGCAGGGTGCTGGTTTTCTACAAAATCAATGCTGTATGAGGCTGTACCAACATTTTTATGAGTTTCATCACAATGGCAATTAACAACAGGTAGTCAAAATGTCATGATGACATTGGTACTTAAAGTTCACATTTTGTTGCTAAATGATTCTACATGCATTTAGAGATTATGTCCTTTGTATACGCCTTGACATTTTGTGTTTCACCAGGGTAAAATGAAGTTCATCAAAACATTTATATTGTCATTATTTTTGCTTGTAAATACATGTTCCCTTATGAAATAACTGATCTTTATCATTTTGAATCATTTTTAGTTCTTTAATACATTGTCAAAGTGCACAACCAGATGTTTTCTTACTAACAAAATTATTTGGATAATGGTAAACTGAAGAAAAAACTCCCTTTTAGGTAAGATTAGCAATAGTAATTATTTAGTAACATATTCTCAACAACGTCACATGGTTTCTAAGAGCAACAAGTACACTTAGACTTCTGCAACATCGCAGGCTTTTTGGTGAATGTTATTTTTATGAGAAACAAATATCTTAAGCTTTATATACCAAGTCAAGTCAAAATATAAAAATAAAATATATAAATATATACATATATATATAAATTATATGAATATATATATATATATATATATATATATATATATATATATACAATATATATATATATATATATATATATATATATATATAGTATATATATATATATATATAATATATATAAAAGGTGACTTTTTATATAAAAGTTTATATAAACGAAACCGCCAAAAACAGCTGACAGTGCTTATTTCATAGACTCTAAAAAATGCCTTGCGTGTAAACAGAGGAACGGACTCTTTCGATTATTGAAGGGGTGATATATCGATTTGGGGGATAAATAATTGCTTTGCTGGACAATGTCATTTAGATTTCTACATGCCAGCATGATGTGCATAGAATAAATATTATTGGGAGATAAGTAATGCATTCATAAGCCATCTAGTTATCCTACAAGGACCACACATTTTTGATACTAAAACAAGGTGTTTGTATAGAACTTATTATTAAGGTTGCCACTATGACGTAGGGTGTTACGTCGTCATTTGGCAGTTTTTAAATGGACGTTGAAGGCAAATCGTAACTGTTCTACAAAAAATGTCTTCTTTCTTGTTTAATATTAGGCTATGTTTCTTATTAGATATTCCATAATTATCACGAAACACAATTTATTGACGTACCAAATCTGATCCCTGACCCCGTGATTTGATATTAATTAGCAGCAATAACAACATGCCACCCATTATAATCATTTTAGGAATGAGTTGAAACTGGTATCCGTTTGGAAAATTGTAATTTCCATAACGAAGCAGTATATTCAGTAAAAAAAATGACAACTTTGGCAATTTCTTATCATATTCGGACAAAATAAAATAACTGCAAGATAAATTAAACTGCAAACTAAAGAAGAAGCATTTTTGTAGTGGAGAACTTACAGCAAGTGTTTACAGACTCGATCTGTATCCTAAGATATCTTTTTAAAAAAGATGACAATTTAAATGAACCACTGTAACGATTTTTCTTGTTTTTTGTTTTTGTTTTCAAAATATAAATGTGCCTGTCAAAAAACATTGCACAATCAGATGACCAATGCTTTCCTGACCATTAATACTATATAACTGCTATTATCCTGAGATGAAAAACAGTACAAAGATGAAAAACAGTACAAATAAATATATCTTGGAACACAAATTCGCACATAACAAGAGTTTAACATAAAATGTCATCTGATCATGACCAAGGCAATAATCATATTAGGTCCATATCAAGTGCACGTTGGCCAATCAAAAATAACAATTTGCATCATTTTACATTACAATCAATAAAAATCATAAACGTCAATTTCCCCCATTCTATTCATTTCATTTCAATACTTACCCTGTACTATATTAGATCATGATTCTCCCAGTTTCATCAATTATGCCTATTTTTGATCAAATGCATGCTATGTAAAAAGGGTAGTTTTGTAATAAATGACATTATGAGGCTGGAACATAGAGGAAATAGTAGGAAATTAACCTTCAACAGTAATTAGGGTTCCTTCAATAGGAGAAATTTTTCATGAAAGAAGGTCCTCATCATCTGCAATTTCCGTATTTTCCCCCAATGTCATAGATGTATCAGTATAATTATCATTTAATACTATGCATTTAACCAGGCATATTTACAGAAAATATAGATGCTTTCTTTAGAGCAAATCATACATGCAGATTGTGTAAACCAACGCCCATGAATGTGAGTTATGGA
>CM032663.1:42462487-42515222 GCA_019095985.1 Streblospio benedicti | reverse complement strand
CCTACAAGGACCACACATTTTGATACTAAAAAACAAGGTGTTTGTATAGAACTTTATTTATTAAGGTTGCCACTATGACGTAGGGTGTTCGGGGTCGTCATTTGGCAGTTTTTAAATGGACGTTGAAGGCAAATCGTAACTGTTCTACAAAAATGTCTTCTTTCTTGTTTAATATTAGGCTATGTTTCTTATTAGATATTCCATAATTATCCACGAAACACAATTTATTGACGTACCAAATCTGATCCCTGACCCCGTGATTTGATATTAATTAGCAGCAATAACAACATGCCACCCATTATAATCATTTTAGGAATGAGTTGAAACTGGTATCCGTTTGGAAAATTGTAATTTCCATAAGCAGTATATTCAGTAAAAAAAATGACAACTTTGGCAATTTCTTATCATATTCGGACAAAATAAAATAACTGCAAGATAAATTAAACTGCAAACTAAAGAAGAAGCATTTTTGTAGTGGAGAACTTACAGCAAGTGTTTACAGACTCGATCTGTATCCTAAGATATCTTTTTAAAAAAGATGACAATTTAAATGAACCACTGTAACGATTTTTCTTGTTTTTTGTTTTTGTTTTCAAAATATAAATGTGCCTGTCAAAAAACATTGCACAATCAGATGACCAATGCTTTCCTGACCATTAATACTATATAACTGCTATTATCCTGAGATGAAAAACAGTACAAAGATGAAAAACAGTACAAATAAATATATCTTGGAACACAAATTCGCACATAACAAAGAGTTTAACATAAAATGTCATCTGATCATGACCAAGGCAATAATCATATTAGGTCCATATCAAGTGCGCGTTGGCCAATCAAAAAATAACAATTTGCATCATTTACATTACAATCAATAAAAATCATAAACGTCAATTTCCCCCCATTCTATTCATTTCATTTCAATACTTACCCTGTACTATATTAGATCATGATTCTCCCAGTTTCATCAATTATGCCTATTTTTGATCAAATGCATGCTATGTAAAAAGGGTAGTTTTGTAATAAATGACATTATGAGGCTGGAACATAGAGGAAATAGTAGGAAATTAACCTTCAACAGTAATTAGGGTTCCTTCAATAGGAGAAATTTTTCATGAAAGAAGGTCCTCATCATCTGCAATTTCCGTATTTTTCCCCCAATGTCATAGATGTATCAGTATAATTATCATTTAATACTATGCATTTAACCAGGCATATTTACAGAAAATATAGATGCTTCTTTTAGAGCAAATCATACATGCAGATTGTGTAAAACCAACGCTTCCATGAATGTGAGTTATGGAATATGTCTTTTAAGAAAATTAAAAATTAAAGAATCATTTTAATAATTAAAATCTTTTCAAAACCATTTTCAAAAGATCAAATCCATTGATGCAGTTGCCTTTGGTGTAAAAGATAAAAATGTCATACGATTTTGTGCAGGTACTGGCTACTCAGTTATTACACCACTTGCAATGTACAGAAATAATACTACAAGCTTGATGATAGACTTAAAATTTGATTCAAGATTTTATTGAATCTAACCAATCTTATTTTTTTTACAGATGCTTGCACATGTACATTATTGTAGCTATCTTTGATCAAGTAGGATATTATGGACATAGCATATTCAATGATAAATCATGATTAGCGTTTTTAATTTTATATGGGTAGGCAACAAACAAATGCAATGATAAATCGTTAATGAAAAGAAATTCTTTCCAGGCTGAAGTATAATTTTTCTATTATGCGGATGGCTTCAAATTTCCTACTCAATGAAACCATCAATTAAAAATAATACAAGAAAACTCCTGTAGTACCGTACATTATGGGGATAGGAAGTCATAATTTACTTAAGTTTGCTTTCTAAAGAAAAATCAATGGATTATTTGAGATATTTGACCTTCAGTTTATATTGTTCCATAAAAAACAAGTGCCAAGCAAACAATTATAAATCAATTGTAATGAGAACTGCTCACATTCAACTGACCACCATAGTCCTCATGAACATTGCTTCATCTTTATATATTAAACAGAAAATTATTCAAAATTTACATAACCTGGAAAAACAAATATTTGGCACTGAAGAATAAATGTTCTGATGGTGAATTCAGAAGGAAACAAAAGATCGTGACCATCTGGAGAGAGATAGGACATGGCAAACAACATAAACAAGGTGGCAGCTAGTGTGCTTCTTGCTCTATCCTTAAGATCCACATAAAAACTATCAGCTGTTATATGTGAGGTTGCACATTTGTCAGATTTAGGGGATCAAGCCTTGTGAATGTTGGTCTACACGCATGACGGTTAGACCTACATGTATGCCCAATTTACGACAATGCATTCTTGGTATTCCATCCACTTGTCATTGCTCTACATTGAATAAAATTGTGTTTTGTAAAGAATTTTTAGTTCCATATATACATATACGTACAAGTCAGGCTGAATATTTGATCTACATGTACAATGTAGTTCTAAAGAAAGTGGGAAAACAATCAATCTTGCAAACTATCTAATAAAAGAAAAACACAATATTGCTCTATCTTCAAACTGCATAAGAATGATTTTAAATATTATACGGTATCATAATAATCATGGAGCTCCTACTTTGCTTTCACAACTAGGGTAATATTAAAGCTTTGAAGAAGAAGCATCACATACATGTATGATATAATGTGGTATATCGAATGCTCATTACATATAATCAATACACACAATTACTCAAATGAATATGTTTGTGGTCATAACTGCTTTCATCTAATACCATCTAATATTTTAATATCAATGATATAAGCTGGGAACATAATGCAATTGTTCCTTGTTCAAAAAAAAAAAAAAAAAAAAAAGCACAGGCCTAAAACATTCTGTAAAAAGGGCTGCGATCCATCAAGACAAGAACCAATCCTTAAAAGGAATCTGCCTTCAGAAAATCTTCACGCTCAACAATTTCTCAGCTTGTTGCAGACGACCCTATCATTTCTCGTCTCCGATCGATTGTGAGTTTCTCACTCATCACATACGGAGCAGACGCTGCTATTGAAAGTTGACTTTTGATCTGCTGATATTGGCCATTTGTTCACGATTCTACTGTTTACTGTATGTGATGGGCAAGAAAGTGCACTAGATCATTGCTATTTGCTCCACAAACAATACAAATGGCGCTCAATCCACTATCTATACGCTTTTCCTAGTGGCTACCTGATTAGCTAAATGGTTTGGATTTCCCAGATTTTTTTACAATGTCACTCAAGAATAGAAATCAATGTATACAACATTGGATTACCAACATTTCCACATATAAAGTTTGTTTTTCAACTATGAAAATGACAGAATTTTGCCTTTAATTTAAAGTACTTTAGTCACCAACATCATCATTTTCTTCTTACTTAAGGGTACTCTCCAATTTACGCACAGAAATCATCATGATTATTACACCTCAATTGCATAACTGTTTTATCACGCTGTCGTAATAGTCACTGGTGGGAAGTCACTGCTATTATAAAACACAGACTTGTGCAAAATATGAAAACTCAATGGAGATTTTTGCTGAAGATACATAGATGATAAATAAGGAAATACAGACTCAAGAGCTAAACTTCCCCAAAAAGGTCACAAAGATTTGAATAGATAAATGATAGGTATGTTTTAGGATCAATGTATTCAAAATACCATACAATTACAGTGTATTTCTAGTATGTTCCAGGTATGTTTAAGACCAATAACATTTTCCTTCCAAAATCGAATGATTATTTCTAAGCATTGTTAGTTATTTATTCCTGCAGTCTCCCAGCATGATTCAAGGGAGAAAACGTAGGGTGCCAAATGTTGGAATATCAGGCAATGAACTACTCGATTTGACATTCAACGCTCTGACTTGTTAGTGCAAAATGTACCTATTTGCATTTAAAGTTAAAAGTTCTAACTAAATTTTCTAGGGTATCTCATTCTGTCATTTTCAGATAACTTTATTTAAAAAAAACACACAATTGTAATTTCAATACTGCTGCCAGTCTTACAGCTCAATCAGTCGCCCAACTACCCAAGTTTATGACCAATCTTTGTTGTACATGTATACTCTTTGTATGTCACAACTAGTCTCACAACCAATCTTGACTTGTACATTTAAGACACATTTTAATGGCTACAACTTTTGGTGCAATCAACTACAACTGGTAGTGCAAATTGTCGCCTGCTCCCCCACAGAAAATCAATCATGGACACCAGTCGTAGTTCAAAAACCTCAATTTAGTTGCACGACCAAATTTTAGCTACAACTAGTGGTAAGAGCAACACAGTTCCGGTGTGACTGGCCTATTAGCTACTAGATGATGCAAAGATAGAAAAGAACTGTTTCTACAAAACCAGGTACAAAACACGGAATAACCATACATGTACATAGTACTACATACTACATGTCGGTTTATTGCAGACTCTAATGTATGAAAAGGTCACCAAAGGTGACAAACCAGAGTGTTGTGGCAAGTAGCGTGCGTAACAGTAAAAAATGTACCAAATGAGCCCAAACAAAGACCCTTTTGATCATGTGAAATAGCCGAGTGGTCACCATTTTAAGATACAAAACAAATGTTGGTACCCTACATCAAGCGATGCTACCTGTAGAGGAGTACATTTGTATTTGGAGTAAAAGTCAGATATGGAAACAATCATTTTGGTATATGTGAAATATGGACCCTTAGGGTCCATCACTATTTTCAACTGATAAACATTTTGAGAACTCTAGTTCAGACGATGCGAACTCTACGGCTAATGACCATTTTGGTCCATTTTGGTCCATATGAGTTAGGCTCTGCATCGTCAAATTACAAACAAATTTGAGTCCGCTTACTCAAATGATGCATGGTTACTTGTCAGTATGGCCAAAATGATGATCCCAAATAGACCCAATCAAGGATTGTTTGGGTTCATGTGATAGGTTACTAGAGGTCACTATTTTCAACAGACAAACCAAATATGAGCATCCTAGATCATATGATGTGACCTGTTGATGTGTAGCAGTAGAAATTGATCAAAAAATGGTCTGAAATGGACCCAAATTAATAGGGACCCTTTGGGTCTACATAAAATAGGCGCCAAGTGGTCACCATTTTCAACAAATAAACCAAATTTGAGCACCAATACAACCTGTAAGTACAAGGAAGCAAAAGAAACTGAACAATGATTGTCTATAAACCAGAGAGTAATGGTTAATTGTATAAATCTTTACATGAGAGAATTATCTCATTTTCTGTCATGAGACAAACAACAAAATTCCAGCATGATCCAATATATCATAAAAAAGTACCAATACATTCAATTATCATTTATCAACCAATAGCTCAAATTCTTGCATGGAGTGTTGGTAATTGTACCATGTGGTGAAGAGGTGGGGATCAATATTCCACAGTGATTGTCACAGTTTAAGTGGAGCATCATCAAGATCACGTCTCAAATTTCACACAATAAGGAAGACATCAACAACTTTCATAAATGCAATATGTAAAACATAGTACAGTAGAACCTCCAATTAAGACCACCCCTATATTGAGACCACCCCTGTAGTAGGATCATTTTCCATGGTCCCAAATGTTCATGAAGTGACCAAAATGAACCTCCTTATAGAGACCACCTCTCTACTGAGACCACTTGAGCTCAGCCCCATGAGTGGTCTCAATAGAGAGGGTCTACTGTATACAATTTCAGTGATAGGATTTGTTATTTCACATTATTACTCTAGATAAAAATTATTAGCTTTGAGGAATCAATGTACTTCAATCATTGCGCTCTTTTGTAATGTTAGTAAATTAATGTACAAGTCAACATAATTAGATGGCAAGTCGCTCGTAACACAAAATAACAGAGGGTGTACTTGTGTAAGGATGTGTGGATTTTGTAGGCTGGGAGTGGCAAGAATATTATAGAGCTTAGATTAACATAAATATTACAATTCCTGAATGTAAACCCACCGTTTATGATCATCTCCAAACTGAATGTCCACAGCAAATTGGCTTCTACGAACCTCTTTGAGGTAATACAGTGCTAAATTGCTACTATTTTAACACATTCTGCTCTAAGACCTGTTAATGTATAGTTGTTTACATACAGCACAGCAATGTCTAGTCAATATACATTGGTTCTTCAATGCTATTCTTTTTCGTGAGTAATAACAATTCCTATGGCTAATATAGTATGCAATGTTTTGCAGATTGCATTTATGACAGCCGCTGACATCTTATGGGAATGACAATATTCACCCTCTATGTAAAACTATGTAAGATGTTCAAATGGGTTTCTCACTCAAGAGCCTCAGAAAATGTCATGATTATGACTGTGTGCATTTCTGTTATTAACTTTAATTATGTAATATTGTATCATTTTAACTGTGCAAGATATATGTACTATTAATTTATAAAATTCACTGTTTGATTGCTACCTGTGTAGAAAATTTTATGCTAAAGCATATGATTTACAAAATTCCATTTTTTGTCTGTTCTCTTTTATCATGAATTAGATTTTTAAAATGTGATAAGCATCAATTCAAATTGTTTAATATCCATTTCATTGTAGTAATATGAAATACTAAATTGTTGTAAACATGTGCAGTAACCCTCTTACTTATTATGATCTTCACTTATAACAAAAAATACTATTACATTACTTACATCATACATGCAGACAACCCTATCTCCCAATCCCATGTCAATTGCTGCACAGCCATTGGCGGCGTTGTGTTCATTAATTGCCATTAACTCAGCTGCTGAGCGACAGGAAGCACATGCCTTGATGAGGAACCCAATTGCAATTATCTTTAATCCTCACCTTTCCTTTGGACTCATTGAGATGTTGTTTGTTCACTTTCAGCAAACACAAAATGATCATGAGACTTATTTGTGCAATTATATTCATTGCTGGTTATTCATTATTTTGAGTTTGCTTTTACAAAAGGCTTCATCCATGAAGAAGTTGAAATTATTTTCAAAGAGATAAGCACACATCATAATGTGCAGAGAACATGCACTCAAAAATTCAAGCTCATAAATTAAGACTGGGAGATCAGTGTTAACAAAAGGGTTTAATTTAAAAAAATGTACAAATGGTGTATTAGAGCACCATGTGTCTTGGACATCTTGGACGTTTATGGACGTCTATGGACAGTCTTGCGTCAATGTGTTTCGGTAAATGGTAATAAGTGCCATATCATATAAAAAGATTTTTATAGGCTCTCTTGCATAATCGCCATCCAACCTCATACCCTGCAATAAATACCATATAATCACCAGAGGTTAGTAATCAGCAATTTATGGTATCTAAAATCTCAACATCACTATACTGTGTACAATCACATAAAGCATATTCTATGTTCAATATTCATTAACAATGATGAAACATGTAATAGAATGAATTTTGGGCCCAAATGGCCAGTTGTATAGTCATGTTCCATGGATTAAATTACTCCACCAGAATTGATTTATCTGAAATCTAAAATTGTTGCTAAAACATAAAATGCCATTTATACGCTGCTCAATCTGCAAATCTGCAATCTCCATGGCAAAGGAAATGAAATTTACAAATCACTCTTTATTTTTAGCATACATATTGTGCTATTTCATGTATGGGAGATGGGTGTTCATTTTTCATGGCAGTATGGGGGTTGAGGACAAGATGAATGGTTGAGTAGAATCTCATGTTTAACAAGTGCGCAAAGATTGTGATGAGTGTCGTTATATAATGCTGGATTCGCCTTTGATGTGATGTTAGCATGACTCTTCATGCAACTTTCATATCAGTTTCATATCAGTTTATCAGATTGGTTTACATGATACTGTATGTATCAGAGAGAATTTTTAAACTTCTCATTGGATATCCATTTTGAAATAACCTATTCTTGGACATTATTTTCTATCAATATTACTTTTTCCTCAAATTAGCTTTTCCTCTCTAAAAGTAGCCTAACAATTAAAAATGTGTGCGATTCGTAAATAAAAATATTTGTTGTTCCTGGTTTAATTTATGGACAATATACCACTTATATATGAACTGGCATTTATAAACTACTTTAGAACAACATTCGGACCCCTATCATCACATCCTTAATTCTCAATAATAACATAAAAGAAAAGCCAATTCCATACATTCTTGACATAATAAAGTTGAGCAAGTATTCCTGACATTTATCATATGGTCCAGAAATCAACTCCATAGCTAAGTTTAGAGCAACTAATTCAAGTAGGTTGAAACTTTATAAATATAAGCATAATTCAATGAAAAAAAAAAATATTTTGAAAATTAATACTCTCATACATGGAAAACAGAACCTTATTGTGTCTAAATTAGAGGATTCTTTCTCCAAGTCTATAGGCCCATATCACATAACTTCTGCCAGGACTCAAACCCTGGACCACTACCACTGTTGCACCTATTCACCAATCACTTGCACCTGCATTAGACCAACTCAGCCTGCCTTAAGTGGTTGGTGAATAGGTGTCGAAGTGGTAGTGGTCCAGGGTTCGAGTCTCGGCAGAGGCTATGTGATATAGACCTATAGATTGGAGAAAGAATCCTCTAATGTCAATATTTGCACCCAAGTCAATTAATTCCATCATATCTGTATAACTTATTGTGTCTGTGTATACAATTTTCCATTCCTTTATAGCAATATAAACAGTTATCTACAATTTCTATCCAATATTTGTCCGTATATGTCATTGAAATATAAAGATCACGAGCACACAATCTAGAGTATATAGCATATGCTCTTTTAATGTTTTATAACAATGACCATCAATTTTGTGAGCATGCATCAGGTGGCTGTGAGTGGGTGGGTGCCTGAAGACAAGCCTCTAAAGCGGAATGACCACTACTTTACATGTCAAGTACCGGTACCTCACATCCCTATTACAAGTTCCTCTTCAGTTTCAACTAATACAGAAAATCCAATAATCATTATAATTTTTGTTTTGTTCATGTAACTTATTTGTATATTCACAATAAGACTATTGAATATGAATGTTACAGTTAGATTTACTTTAAAAAAATAATATGATACTGTGATCCAAAGAGTGATTACTTATACTTGTCAGTCTTGTCTACATATCTTAACCACTCTGTGGATAGAATGTTAGATTGGTGTCAATGTATCTTTAATTCTGAAATAACATTATCTCATCTTATTGTTTGATTGATATGATCTCAATGAAAATACCATACCACAAAAATGTTGCTATGCAGCTAAACAAGCGTTTCAAGAGTACACTAGAAATTGTAATAAGTCCTCCACATTTAAGTCCTTCATAAAAATATATACTGCATTTCTAACTGAGGCATTTTGTTCACAGATGCTCAAACTATATGCACAACTTCATCTACATGAATGTAAAGCTGATATATGCAATAACTCAGGGAGGTCAATTGAACTAACATGGTAAACATCTGTGTCTTTATACCTGTGGCATATGAGGAATTTGAGATGAAAGCATTCTTAGTACAGTGTATGATTGATGTGGTCACCAATCAGGCTTCTTCTCTGCTAGCAGCACACATTCTGATCTCAGTGGACTGAATACATGAAATTACTTGCACCAATTTACTGAGTACCTGGTAATAGAGGTCTACACATTGAAAAACAGCAACAAAATTTCAACGCAATTACAGTGTGAAGTGTACAGAGTCAATATTTGCAACATATTATGCATCTCTCAACATCTACATTTGTGACATCTGTTTCATTTATTACGAGCACATTGCTAATGTTTGCATCGCGTGATAAGCATTCAAAACAGCGATTTTATAACAGTGGTCAGAAAACGACAGATATGTAGAAGGCTCATTTAAATGTTGATGTCATCTTATCAAACAACCCTTTTATACAACGTATACACAGTGAAAGAAAATGATGAATAGTCAATCCAATTTCCAAACAGTATTAATTTCATAACTATTAATTGTAAGAACAGTAATGTTATATAAAAAGTAGGTCCCCGGTATATTGCACTTCATTTTATGATTATTGATGCCATAGCACTTATATTAATGAAGCGTCTTTATATGATGTCATAATCTACCAATATACGTTTAATTCACATGTTCAATTCAAATAAAATGAACAAAAGCATAACTGTAGTACGAGTGCGGTATCTAAAATTGACAGTGATATATTAAGGGTTGCTATATGGTTGAGAAAATAGACAAAATTTACTGATTTTTCCCTGACCAAGTCATTTTTAATGACAAATCAATTGCAAATTACGCAAATTACATGTCTTGAACAGATATTTTATTGGATTTGGAACATCATCAACAATTTGCATGCAACCTTGCAACCATTACGTGTGACTCGAGGGACATGGGTTTGAGACAAAATCCAGCCAAGTGGTAGGTCAGGTTGTGAAACAAAATCCTATCTGTTTGCAAACCTACACATAGTAACCTGGACACATCATGCGATTTGTTCATGTGTGTGATATTGACCAAGCAATGTGGCCAGCTATTACTTCCTGGATGCTCCTCAGGGAGTTGAGATAATCAGTGTGCCAATATGGATGTGGCATGAATGATGGAAAGTTGACGGAAGGTATTGAAAATAGACTGTTAATGCACACATTCTGGTGTCATTTGTAAGTAGGACTAAACCTGGTCAAATGATATATACCCTGGTAACTACCACATCTTGTATTCTTTTATTTGATGCTCTTATCTTCTATGTTGGAGCATTATGGAATTTGAGGTAAATGATTGACTAATTTTAAAATTCCTCACAGTAAGTAGCAAAAATACCACAATGAGCATGACAACTCTATGAGTATGAGGCCTATGCTGCTATAACATTCCCAAAGGCTAAGCGTAGGAGTTCAATCTCCTATACTACGCCATAGATTTCCAATACATATTGCGATATGCTTTGTGAATGAATGTTTGCAGAAATGCCAAAATAAGATAAGCAAGGCTGATGACATATGCTATGCTAGGTTCCAACCATTTGTACATACATATTTCTAAATCAGTCAATGTTTATCGAGTCATCGATACATTTTCAACTTTCGTATGTCATTAAATTGTTCATGATTAGGTCATGAAAGTCAGCTGTTAAAGGAAATCATTTAGACTTGCAAATGTTAAAAAAAATGTAAATGTTGTTTTTATAGATGATCTATATTATAAAACATTTCAAATAAAAATCAATTTACTAGTATCACTACATTATTTTACAAGCATTTCTGATTTCTAGTAACAAAAATATACATACAGGATGGAGGCTCTACAAAAATGGTATGGAATCAATACATCATGCAGTTGAGAGAAATGGTCACTAATGACCAGTAATATGCATTATGGGAAAAGCCATGGCATAAATTTGATCAAGAGTGGACAAGATGTATGGAGTGGTGAGTTTGAGTGTGACATATTGAGAGTAACCTTCTCTACCACGACCTACAATAGAACAGAAAAGAAAGAAATCATTTTTAAGGAGAAAATATGTAGTCCAGATTTATGCAATGGATTAATTAAATGTTTTGATTGAATGGGGTAAACTGACCGTATAACATTCATTCTTGTTCTCAAATAATGAATATGTCGTTTTCACAAGTGGAATTCAAAGAGTCAGTTAGTGAGTAACATGTGCCGGTACATTTAATGTCATATATCACACATAATCATCACCATAACTTATCATCTTACAATCACAGGGCAGGACTGTATGGTTGAGATTGTGCTAATGAGGCAGAGCTGATCCTACATTTGATGAAAAGGCTTCAGCAGTGAATGTCTATAAATATGTTTCAATAACTAGCACATTAGAAATTGAAATAAAAATATGAGTGTAACATTATCATTTTGTAAGCATAAATGTAGGGCTATAACTATGAAAGTATAATTTATAGTAACATTGTATATCAGGAACTTCAATTACCTGGTAGCACAAAATAAATGCATGCATATTAGTCTTTTCTTTGTGATTAATAGATAGTACATGCAGGTTGGGTAGCTTGGCAAATAACAATTCATTTGGTCATAGTGAAATCAACAAATATAACTAATCACTTCTTTCTGTCCATACTATACATATATACTATACTATACATACGTACATGTATACGTACGTACATGTGTCATGAGTGCGTGTGTACATGTGTACGTACCTACCCTTCTGTACTATAAAAATGCTACTGGTTGCATGAAGCCTTTTGGCAATATATATCTGATATATATTTACAGTGACAAACAGCATCCACCCCTACATGAATGGTAAATAACGGCTCAGATTCATTGTGGTAATCTAATTCTCAGCAAAGCCGTCTGCTTGCATTCAGAACTATGAGTCGCTATATGCACATTTATATACTATAAGGGATCTGCACGCAGCAGATGCAAAGCATTATGTTACCATGGGGTCTGTAAACAAAAAGTTATTTGCCAGGATATTGATGGGATATAGCATTATCATAGTGAAGCTAATTATTTTCTGTGTATTTTTGAATTACTGTGAAAGTACTTTGGGTCAGCATAACGGGTAAGGCATTCAGGGTTTCGGATAGAAAATATTGGACAGAAAGTTGTTATACTTACAATGTATACATCTTAACAATCAGAATTAGTGAGCATAGATTTTCAGCCACTTACGATATCAAATGGTCTTCCTCCCTTCAAAATTATACAATGACTTGATAGTTCCTTTACATTTTAAATGAATTTTAGTTCCACATCTACTAATATAAACAGAAGCATATGAGAAGTAAAGCAAATAACCTCAAATAAATGAGCAAATAACTAGAAACACATATACAATAAATGTGAGTCTATTATACCATGTACATGTACTGGGGTATACAGAAAAATGTTAAAGAAAACCTAGCGAAGACTGGTCAACAGGTTTCTAATCTACGACAGACTGAAGATGATAAATATATGTACCAGTATGTATGTAGTACATATTCACTTCTGTACCCAAGACCCTAGAAAGCATCCTACGATGAGCTGTAAATCATCACAAAATCCATTTACAAATTACTGACCAGCCTGTAGCTATGGGTCATTTTTGACAATAAAAGTAGGTGTACTTCTTTTTTATCCTCGCGTCATAATATGAGTATGTCTGCATGGCATACATGTAGGATATAGGGCAATGAACTCAGATTTCTGGCGTGATTGCTATACCTGCACTTTTGATATTGATTATTTCAACTCCATATCAAAGATGACCTGGGATCACTGAGTCCCTTCCAAACCAGTAAGCCCATTTGAATCATCTGGCCAAGTTCAATGGACCCACCTTTGCCCGGTTGTGCTAGGGTGGAGTTTATTGTGTTTGAATTTCTACCCGAGCATATTAACCAGGTGCCTAGGTGCTCGAACCTTAAAACTTGCCTCCCACTCGTGCACTCAATGTTGAACAGTCTCAGTGAGTCTCATGCTCTTTAAGATTATATAACAAATACTTGAGTGTATACAACAGCACTCGAGTAAATGCATAACTCAATGGATAGCCGAGTGCTGAAGAACTTGTCATTTATGGATATTCACTATAATGATTTTAGTACATGTACAGAATAATGACAGTAGAATGGGCTTCAAATTAAATCTTTGGTACTTCACATGCATGCAAAAATACCACTTTTCATTATCAAAGGTGATTCGATTAATTTAATCTCTAATTGCTGTTCAAATTGGGAGTCAATTATCCACATTACACAAAACTGGGAAAAAACAACATAGAAACACACACACATCTGCTTAAAAGTCAGACATTTGAAATTTTCATGATGATGTGGGGTTTATAAAACACACATTTACTTGTTTTGCATCAGTTCGAGCAGAAAACAAACACCCCACCAGAGCAAATTACAATCCCCAAAGAGTCATTGCAGAAGCTACAATGCTATATTATTATCATATAGCTTTCTTCTTCATAAATGCCAAATAAATCGTATTGCATGATCGTAAATCAACAACTAATGCTGAAGATGGAAATTATAACTGTTTTATGTGAAAGTAGCAGACAAAAGAGTTAATTACTTTGGACATTATTACATAATGATAGCAGTGTATGACGTACACTGTACACACAATGATAATTTAATAGGCAAACATAAAAAGAATTAGAATTTCTAATGAAGTTCCACTAAAAGATTTCTATCAAAGAAATAAATATAATTGCCTGGAAGTGTCACCTGTAGGGCCTCACACTTTGACCATTACACTTCTATTTCCATAATTGTAAATGTATTAGTAAAAAGAATTACATATGCAACCTAGGCAATACGCAATGCCACAGACGCAATGCCACAGACGCAATGCGTTGTGTCTTAATTAAGTTAAATAAAGCAAGTGCCAACACATTTCAGTAATGTGTGACATTCAAAGTCAGCAGATTTTATTTTCTGCTTGCTATTGTGGCCTTCTAAATAGTTGAATGGCCAGACTAGGGCCTGGTACCTTAACAAACCCACTGGGAGATCTTATATTTTTATGAAAATAATAGTATCTGCAGATTCTACTCTCATTCTGGTGCAATCATACTGTATGATTACACCAGAATGATACCATCATCGCTGGCGGCTGGCTGTTGGAGGGTTACACGGACGAACCAGTGTCTCTGTGGCCCCCAGCTTGCATGCTTGGTCATTTGTCGTCTCAGCCATGGCTGGTGGGTTCGAGGGATCATTTAATATGGACAGATATCAATTTGAGGGGCGGGTCTCACAACCTTGGGGTCGTGAGTTTAAGTCCCATCAGGGCCACTTGATATAGTAAAATGGAAGATGTCTCTTCAGCTATGTCAATACAGTGTCAACAGCTTGCTTGGCAGAACAGTGAGAGTAGAATTGAATTCACTAGCAAACTTGGGAAAAAATATACACTTATTCATAGTATCTGCAGAGATATTGACAGTTTACTTATGGGCACAAGTACTATGCATTAATATAGTTTATTCAAATCAACCATTATAAGATTTTTGTGAATTAACATTTTCTCAGAACCAAAATTTTATCTAGCTTGTAGACATCTCGCTGATATCTTATTATATAGCATATATAGCATCAACTGTGCTACTGGCTGCTGATCCTCAGTAGTTTGTGCAATCATCCAGGTCACACACAAGTTGGAGAAGTTTTGCAGGGATCTCCTTGCCTACTTTGCAGTTAAGTTCTGGCCTTGGATATGGATGGCCTCCTGTATCTTCCTCCTCAAGTCCTTTATTCTGCTTGTCCATAATCTTCATATACTCCTATTGTGTTGCTGGTGATACAACTTTCTCAAACTTGTATCACGATACCTACATGGTCACATCAGCTGAGAATCACCAGCCAATTACATGTACACTGTTAATGTGGAAACGATATCATTGAAATGTTTGCAAGGCAGGTAAAAAGTATGATTCTGTGAACACAATAATTCACAAAATGACAAAACCAGTTCATCACCATCCCGCCTTCCATCATTCTAACATTGGATGATTGTTCAATATTTCTTTCACATAATTGCAAGAGCTATGTTTGTTAATGTGTAATATTCATTGGAAGTTTAGCCGTACACATAAAATTGTGTAAGATAATACACTCCACAAGACAAATAATTTGGCCACAATATATAAATGGACTCTCATATTATTGGTAAACTTGTCTATCTAGACTCTGTGATATATCTACCAGGAATCAATGCTGGTCCATTTTATTACTTATTGTAAGATCTGCCTGTATGAGGAAAGGTTACAAGGATAAGACTGGGAGATGTTCCCTTACCTCACTGTACTATTGAAGATTAATATACCAGTCTAAGACATTGATCATGTTCTTTTAAATGTGAAGAAGATTATCAGCTGTCTGCATGGGAATTTTTAGATGCCCAAGATCCTGGTGTATTAGCAAGCAATGGTAGCACTGCTCAAGCCTGTTTGTCAACCAAATCGTTGTGCATGCCATGGAAATAGAGGTGCAGATAATTGGGAATAATAAATGTATAGCAATATTATCCAATACGGAGGAAACTCTATCACTATGTGCTAAATTTACAACTTAAGATTTAAAGCTGATTGACTATGTGTAAAACCACTGAACATATTGACTAGATTTTGTTGTCTAGCGTTATATCTGGTTTAAAACTATTTTCAGTAGTAATATTCGTTTTTTGTTATTGTCGTCTTTTTTGACAGCTTTTTAAACATTTCCCAATAACCAGGTGTTTGCCTGATCGGATTGTTTTGTTTTATATATATATTTATTTTCTCTGATAGGCATGCATTTATAACTTATTTAACTGTATTTTTGTTTATAATTGGATGGAGTAGATGGCCAGGGAAAACATTTTACTATATATATATACAACAAACCACAAACTATGCAAATATAAATAACTAATGGCAGAAAAATCACCTGGTTTAACCCCCTTTTTAGTGCAAATATAGGTATTCATCAAATTAATATATATCCATATTATAAACAAAAAAATACAGTTAAAATAAGTTTAAATTAACATGAACAAGATACCAGTCTCTTAACAAATCAATCATAAAACAAAACAATGGATTACCAAACACCTGTTTATTTCTGTTTTAATTATATCAAGCAGCTGTCAAAAGAGAGCGACAATAACAACAGCGAATATACGTTTACTGAAATAGTTTTAAAACCAGATATATACTCCTTCCAGACAGCAAAATAAGACACAGCACAACACTCATATGTCTGGTATACCATATCTCATATAACATAAAATATATATATACCGTCTGCAAAAATATGTAATTTATGTGTAGGAAAAAATATATTATATGTAAGCCCATTTAGCCACCATAATGTAAGGAGAAAATATTTATATATTAATTACCATACCTAATAATTGTGCCTGTGTCAGTGTTACTTGAATATATCATATGTATTATGTGGGTGATGCATTAACTGTGGCATTATATATTGATCCAAGTATGATAACATAGTACTGTTGTTCTTTGAAGTACTGCCATGTAGATCGTTTATATATATTCTGATGAGTGCTGTTAGCAGCAAACTGTTCAGTAAATATAAATAAATATTAATTTAATCTGTCAACATTTATATATATATATATATATATATATATATATATTAAAAATGTGTAGGTATATCACTCTCCCAAATGACATTTAGGCACCAGAACATGAATTAGTTGTGTGACTACACTTGAAAGAATAAGAGAATAATCAACAGTTCTAATTATATTTGTGTAATTAAAAAAATTACAATGATTTAAATTTCATGCACAAGAAGTAAAAAATGTACATGTACACTCTATGATTACAAAGGATGATCATTCTGGATATATAGATGTGCATTTATTCATTTGTAACAGGTAATTAAGATAGGCTTATTACAATAACTCAGGTAAGCTGCATTGTAAGCAATGAATAATTAATAACAAGAGCAGCACGCACACATTGACACACTGGAGTCTATTCACAGAAAATTCATCATTATATTATATTAATTACAGCCTCATATTGAATATAGGTTACTCATGATATGACAAAAATTATGGGACATAGTGTGGTCGCATATAAATAATAAATTCCCATTGTTCAAAAGTTTTCCAAACTATATTTCTTACAAAAGATTTCTAGTAAACTTACATGCTATTATGATTACTATCATGTAGTATATGAAAACCATTAGTTTGTTAAAAAATATACTGCCAATAAATAAGATGGAATTGTGCAAAATGTTTTGACGACAACGTGACTATCAAAAAAATAAATAAATGTCATATGTTCTCATTAAGTACACATTTTCCTTTGAAAACATGCCAATTGGAAGCATTTGGTCAAAATTTCTATAAATATTTTTACATATTTCTATATGTAAAGGATCCAGTGTAATCCATATTGATGAAAATCTATCTCATCCATAGCAAATAATGTCATCATTGTTGATTATGCGCAAGTTTATGAGTACTGTATACATGGATTATTTTATGTTTATCAGTGTTTGAACATACCCCAAAGATTTGCATGGTATGACCACAGATTAGTTAACTAATCTGTGGTATGACTTGGAGTAGATGAACAGTCTCATCTATCAATGGGCTGGTACACCAATATGAAGATGCTCTGTGGTGACCAGAACATGAACAGCAGATGATGGGAAGTCGCTGTGTCACTTATGTCTAATGCAATGCAATGGAAAGGTCACTGTGTCATTTATGTCTGACCAACACACAGGCATCCTTGTATCCTTGTTAACTTAATATTGACATGATTGACCATCTGTAAGGCAGATTGGTGGTCACCATCTCAAAGTACCAGTATGTGTATGTGACACAATCTCTCCTGACAAACACGGGCACGGTCCAGTTAATATAGGTGCTGATATGCATGGGACTGTGCCTGATCTCTGTCTATAGATACCTTCCACAGCTTCTCCATATGGGAGGTCTTTAGCATGTATAATAGGAGCAACTTAATATTTGATGAATATTGGGCTATGAGAAAGGTGAATCATGCTTATTTAAATGGAAGTGATACAGTAATGATCCATTGATTTGTGGTGTAACAGGTAGGCGTACTGTTTGCTAATTCATCATGCACATCAGGCTGAAGATCATGACTTGGAGTCTGTTTTAAACCAGAACAGCTTTCTCTCGACTAGGCATATGTAACAGGCTAATGCATGTATTGTGGTGTCAGATCTAAAGAGTTAACAACAAAAAGTAAACCAAGCCAAGAAAGTCTTGGACACAAATACCATCAAGGATTGCATGAAAACTGAATTTAACCATGATGTTTGAGATACAAACCTATGGCGCACGAAGCTAGTTGCAACCATTAATCAATTAAACACCCTTGTATTGAAAAGGTGTTGTAAAACGGATAAAA
The DNA here is from genome assembly GCA_019095985.1 of Streblospio benedicti. NCBI lineage: Eukaryota > Metazoa > Annelida > Polychaeta > Spionida > Spionidae > Streblospio > Streblospio benedicti. The sequence continues at coordinate 42,496,384 of CM032663.1, read as the reverse complement.
AAGATATGTATGATACCTGTGACAGCTCATGCATATGAAGTGATTTGTGGACAAAGCATAACTATTTTTGTATTGCAAATTATTTCAGTCAAACTGTCTATCACTTCCTTCGTCACCTTATCTCCTTCAAGAAGTGTTAAAACCTTTTTAGAATAGATGGATAATTGCTCAAAATTCTAGAACGTAGTTAATCACTTCAACAAATAGTGTTTATTTTCCTGTTTGATCAGCTCTCTTCTGAATCTACACATCATTGCGTTGCTTCAGCAGCTGAAGCGAAAGCCTTGTGTTTCGTTCGTATGTATGTATGTATGTATGTATGTTTGTCTCCGGACAAGCTAGAGCTTCTACGCTTCGCCCTATTTTGTTCAAACTTTACACAACTATTTGGTATGATGCGACACCGAAGTGATTTGATTTTGGGCACTCTGTCAATTAAAGTGTGCTTTCCATAGTGCCATTTTGGGTCCCTTTTCATCATTTTCTGCACTAGTTTTGTTGATGCTTGTGAGAAAGCATTCAAACTTCTTGCAATGGTTACATGTCTACTGAAAATTAACTGTATTCAACTTTGGCACCTTGCCAATTAGAGTTTACCTTTCAGAGGAGCAATTCTTTTTTTCTGCTTCGATTGCAAAGCAAACATCTTTATTGCCCATGGGTCAATGCTGCTCTAGCGACGCTGTGCTCTCTGAGCACTTTTGATCTAGTTTTGGTTTGTGCTGATTGTAATATGCATAGACATTGAATGCTAAGGAACGGTTGCTCTCAATGATAGTAAGATAGTAATAGCGCTCGGAAGTTCTTCAGCGAGACGTTATTTAAATTGGTACTTTACGCGAATATAGCGATCAATTGGATCATGCTAACCAACACGTCGTGCGTCCCACCAGAAAATGGCGTGAGTCTAGTCAGTCGATTCGGAGTTGACATAGAACAATAATCCTTTACTAGCTTATATGATTTTCATCCGAACGTTTTCATATTAACAGTACACATTTTAAAGACTGTCTAGTTTCTTATTTTCATCATAATAAATAATAAAATATATAGCAACGAGTTCGATTTGGACAAAATCGAGTAATAGGCAATACATACGACAGCAAGCTTGGCAGCTGGGTGATAGAAGTGACGATGGAATTGATTAATGGTCAAATTAGACTATTTAGTTGAAACAATTACATAGACTTATATATATGAATGGAATCGCATCTTACTGCAGATTATTTCCATTAAAATTATATATTAATACGACAATGTATAAGAGAGATATGACCCAGTATATATGTGTGGTGTTTTTACCTGTTGTAAGCCTGCTGATATTGTCAGTAGACTTTTTATGGTCATGCAAAGATTTCACTGTTTCAACTTAATTAAATATACTAAATGTGATAGTTTATAGTTAATTTTACTATCGAACAAAAAGGAAAAATATATTATCTGTGATGTATGTAAGTGAGATTGCTGAAGTCTTAAGTTTTATTGAGCTGTGTGCGTTCAAAATGTATTGTGCAATTTCTCCCATAAGCATAACATTGGGACAGCTTGTATCATCGCTCGCTCCATAATCCAGTTGAGTTTAGTCTGGTTGTAACGGCAGTTCCTGTTCTGGTAACTTCCATGTCCTATATGTTTGATCCTTAACATTATAAGAACAGGCCTATCTGGATGTCATCAGGCAACATTTTCTCTATGTTTCACCACTTTAATAATTTCATCTGCAAACTGCGATTACAGCATCAATATGCATCTTACTAGAAAAATGTAGCAAGTTTCAGTTGAATATTACAAATACAGCAATGATTATTTGCATTTAGATATAAGTGATAGACATAAAATATACTATTCCATATAAAACTATCCTCTTTGGAGGCAGTGCGAAAAATGTGCATTCATATTGGATAAGCCGGATGAATGCAATAATACATGACTAGATGAGATTTATAAAAATGTACCCTTTAGAGTATTAGCCATCTATTTTATACCACAAACTATGTTGGAAGTCCATACTTTTCATATTCAACTATGATAGCGTGTATGATATGAAAGTCTGAATATGGTAATAGCATTGTGAATATTAAAAAGAAGAAATTTCTAAACAAATATAGGTCCCTCATAACTAGATCTTAGATTTGAAAGTAGCGGAGTGTTCTGCATTCAATTTTACTCTTTTTAAAGATGAAGAAGTTTGCAATGTCTTAAAATTATGCGGTACCAATCATAAGAATCCATATATGGTCTTAAAGTCTTAGCCGAATAGAAATATCAATACATGTTTGCAAAATTTTCTGTATACTCTATGGAATACATAGTCAGTGATGGATTTGAAAAATATTGTTCTTTAACATCACTGCCACTATAAAAGTAAATTTATGTTCATATATATCCCAGATAAACATCATATGGTAACCACTCATGTAAGGCCCCTTCTCCTGTCCCAAAATATGTATGCTTGAGTAGTAAATGTACATTGCAAACTCACTTAGTATGCAAGGGTCATCCTTAAGTCAAAGAAATATGAATTCAAGGGCCCTCTCTTTTTAAAAGTTAAAAGGTCATTTTACACATAAAACATGATATTGCAATGACTGTAATACATAAAAAATAAACAACATACAATTCATTTATATCTGTAACACATAGCACTCTAGGGAGGACATCCTGTGCTGTTTTGCTATTGAATTTTTCCTTATGAAAAATATCTGTTAATATCAAAGAGGAGATAAAAATATTCTGAGATCCCTCACCTCACGGTGTGTAAGCACAATGTGTGAGAACTTAGGGACCAAACAATGGCGGGTGAGAGAGTGAGCTAAACACTCGGTCAGAAAGCAAATTGCTGTTCAGTGGGTGCAACTGTTTTCTGCAGACCCTGTGTCAGACACAGCACTTTGTTGTGTATTTTAGAGGTGGAAGATTTGAAAGACTGTGGCAGATAAATCTGACAACAATAGATGGCACAATTAATCGGATACAATCTCAATGTTTGAACTAAATATGTAAGTTCAACACAACAATCACAGATGAATAGCGTAATAGTTTGTAAACCCGAAGTTCATATGATTCTAAACAGTTACACAATCAACATTGCTGATATTCAAAACATCTTATATTTTTCTTACATTTTTAATGATAAAAACATAACAATTGACATTGATTTCATTTATCTTTAGAATCCATAATGTTAGTCTACTTGGACAATGATGAAGCCTAGGTCAAAAAAAATTCAATAGTTCCAAAGAATATATATTTACTATGATAGCTCCAAAGACGAAGTCTGAACAACTATAAATATTGCAATCAATTGAATAAAGAAATAGGAGCCACCTTGTAGTTTACAACAATATTTTCTTTGTTTAAGAGAGACCTGCAATACCATTTGCAGTCACACTGAAGCAGGGAGCACACATAATAGCACAGCTGGATCGATTGCCCTGCATTACATGGATATATAATGGAGTCACAGAAACACAGCTTGAATTGCTCATGCTACAAACTAGTCATTGTAACATATGGCAGTTTATAAGAGCCTGGTTAATTACATACAATTATTGGCAGTTGTTGAATTTTACCTATGAATTATACTTAACATATATTCCTAATAATAAAGTAATATTTTAATCAGGAGACAACTTATAAAATATAATATAGCAACAACAAGAACATATTTATAACTATAAACCATGCAAACATTATATTCTAAGTACACTTCATGTCATAAATAAAAACCAATATCTGTAGATTGCCTATTCACCTGGCACTGTTTAACTATAAACGCTCAGTTAAAACATATTGCTCTCATTCACATGATGCTCAATCACTATATGAATATCTTTTAATATTTTGAATATGATACCATAATATGCTATTGTATAATGACGGAAGATTTCACACCTCATTATCTATTGGGTGTTGGCATTTCATTATTATCCACAAGATGCTTCCTCCAGATAGAAATAGATGCTAGAAGCCAGTAAATGTCACCATATGATGCACACATTACCAATACATGTACCTTCATGTAATAACGTATAATAAGCTATAGTGAAATGTTGCTTATAAAAATAGGTAACATATTGTAATATCATAGGTCAAGATACTTAAATTCGTCAATTTTATTGTGTAATTTTCTATTGAAAATCATTAGTTCTTTTTGCTGCCATCATCCTGATAAACAGGACATTATTTATAATTTTTAAATCATAACTACACATTGCGGTATTATGACAATCACATTAGAACTAAGATGGAAACTTCATATGATGCCATTGCATTGTGTATGTTGGTCAATTTTGTTGTATACACATAAGTCAGAACATTCAATTTAGTGCTACCATACTATTTAGCATTAATCTTGCAATGCTTAGAAACATTTATCTGTATTTTGTAGAATACGATAGATTGTGTTTACAGTGAAAGCAGAAAGTGTCTGCTGTAGGAGGCTGGTTTACTCAAACTGGAATGCTCACATTCACAGGTGATTTTAATGTTACTAAAACCAGTGTATACGATTTGTTTGAAAACTAATGATTGAAAGAAGCTGAAGCTACAATATACTTATTGAGACACAATGAATTCCATGTTGGTCTGAATAACAATGACAAGATATTTAATGTACATGTTTCTTTTCACCAGTAAAGTGGATTTTGTTAATTATACTTAAATTGAAACACATGTGAACGCTAATTTTTACTAAATGTTATTTACATTTATATGACGATAGTCCTTTCATCTAGAAACAAAAAAAAATCATAGTAAACACATATTTAAAAAAATGATTCATCTTTTTCTTTAGATAAACTAGGTTCCGTTGCGGATGACACACTTGTTCTAATGATGCCTATATCAAAGGAACATGGCTGGATCATTCTACTTGTGCCTATGGCATCACCACAAAATGCTATCTCATAACCCAAAACTTACATCAGCAAATAATGCATGTGATTGTTTACTATAAATCTATTCTTTATGCTTCACAAATGGAGCAGTGTAAGCGGTATGTTGCTTCTGGCTATACCGGTACCTTGCACAAGTAAGATTTTTATAGATGCAAATGAGAACTCATACTTAGCCTCCTGTTCTTTGTACATCAGTTTTGTTGTGAGCTTTTGATCTACTAGTTTTGAAGAAAATCACTTGTAAATTTCCGTCATTTACCTCATGATTTACCTACAGAAACGTAGCAAGTCTGCGGAGAAAATTAAACAACAGTTCACCAAATGTCATAAAGTTTAAGGGAAACCAAATCCATTATCAAATGAAATACGGCAAAGTTTTTGAAGTAGCATCTTAGGACACAGTTAATCAACCTAGAATTGTAAAATGACATCTGACTTACTATATCTATTATATTACAATCAATGCTCTGGCCACAGATATTGAGCAATCGATCTGATTACAATATAGTAGTGGATATTTTATTCAATGAGTACAAAGCTTGCAAATACATTGACATGGTTGACAGTTGATTGCCATGAACATTCTATGCAAATATACAATTACAAAAACTCTCCCCTAGGTATTTCTCAATGAGGCCTTAAATTTACATAAAAAGTTCCATTTCCTATTAATAATAAGAGTCCATGGTCATATATTGTTATATGTCAGGGGTATCATGTATTAAACATTTTAACTTTTGCAAATCAATGGCATATATATACAATATGTAAAGTAAGCCATTTCCTCCAACCAAGAAAATCAAATACTACACATGGAACCAGAAAGATGTACGTATTCCAATTTAAAATACATTTTCCCTAAATACAATAGATAAAAACAATGATATTTTTTGTGCAATATCAACAATATACATATCTGGTAAAGGCAGTAATATTGATCACATTTTTCCTTATCTAACTGATGTTGAAAGTATGGCAGGATTCTCTATTAACACATTAATTCGTGATTTATCCGTCCTAATGAACCCGAATGCCAGCAGACGGATATGAACATATCATCAATGCAATAAAGGGGATGAACTCAGGCTGGACCCCTGAGCCCATAGCAGTGGCTATAAATATTGCAACTTGACACATGATATACCATGTCAATTACAATTGTCTCGCATAAAAAGAACTTCCCAAATCATATAAAAGAGAAGAATTTAATATTGTTTTTGTTTGTGTTATCATGATCTCTGCAAATTGAATTCCAGGCCCTGACATGCAAAATGAGATACACAAATAATCATAAGAATAGGCTGGTGTTTGTGTTGGTTTTACCTCCTGTAGAAATCTGTCCGAGCCCCAAATGATGACCTCAACAATCTCTTTGAAAAAGTCTTTGTAATATTTTGGGCTTATTATTCAATTCAAAAGCTATTGAAAATAAAACCCATTAAAAGCCCCTATTTATGATGGAGGTCCAATCAAGACTTTACCCAAGTATTATAAACAATTATTAATTTAGCTTGTGATGTAGGTTTCAAAGGACAAAATTGTTCCAGTTGAAATTAACCAACTAGATAGGTTGATATTAAAACATTAAATAGATGCACATATGGGTAAAAGAGATTCCTATACACGATGATGACTTCTTATCTGTTGCCAAATTGTATGTGGACTGTCACAGCTTGCCTAATATCAATAATGAGAACAATCAACATATTTATTCCCTTGGCCACATTCTCCCCTATAACAGTGAACATCAACTGGTCCATTCCACAAGAATTCCCAGTCTTATATGCATTAAGTGCAAACCAAACTCAATTGCTCAAACCTAGCAATAAGTAAGGAGGTATTACCTTGTTCATTATTTAGTTCCATATTCCATAAGATATCAATACAAGTTTTATACATAATAACTTACTAAAGACCTACAATAATTACCTAATATAAACCTTTATTATATCATAAATTCTTAAAATAGGAAAATACAATTATTACACACATATAATTTAGACATTAATACCATAGTTCATAAATTTTACCTGCAATTACTTCTCATTACTGTCTATTCTACATGTATATAACAGTCAATGTGATGTACACCATTGTTTTTGGTAACTTTATTATGACTAGGTGTGGCTGCCATAGAAACTTATATAATAGTGTCTCCACAGTGACCATGCAGTGTATACAATTACAATACAATACTTGCTCTATTTTGCCTGATTTGAGCCAATTATTTGACCAAAGTAACTTCATTATTGACAATTATCAAGTATATGATAGTTTTGCAACAAGGATGATCAAGGTAGTTATATTAATTAAGATGACTTCGCAAATAAAAATGCCAACTGGTTCAGTCATGATTTATAATATAATATATAAATATAATATAATCGACCATCTCCAAAAAATTGAAGAAATATGTCACAAAAAACATGACATATATTCATCATACCACAACAACCCTTCTAAAATGTCAATTTTCATTACAAATGAACCCAATTTTACAAAGTATTTATGTCCAAGAGTTAGCACAAAACCATATATCGAACATCTTACATGGCTGCACGTACTACAACAAACGCCATACGTATTGAAACGATGTCAGACATACTATTTGACTTCAATCATAGTTGGACATGCATACGTATTAGTTTTGTTGAGAAAAAAGTTGAAAACTATGTAATATTTCATGCTGTGAACAGCAAGCATTTTTTTCTTGTCTTTATCATCCAAAACTTATTTGCAAGTAAACTGTGCAAAAAATCAAACCTACACAAATTTCTTCAGCTGCGGTATATTTTAAGTGTATGTAGAGGTAGCCATGTTGGTGTTATTTTCTTGATATTATCTGAGAAATGAAGAAAGTGTGACCCAATTTAAAAATCTACGAGTAATCGTCGAGTGTTGAAACAGTACCCGGATGGTGAAATATATGTCTGCAGATTTCGACTCCAAGCCAATCAGAATGCACGATTTAGAGGTGTTTTAGGGGCATAATGTCCAATACTGGCAAGAATAGTCTGCTTGAATAACAGATAAGGAAAAATCTGCTGTGTTGCCATTGGCTGACTATTCCACAGCCTGCGGCACATCTGCAATAATGGGTACGGTTTGGTATATACAATTCTCTTGAAACGTGTACATGTACATATACTAGTCAATAATTTGAAATAGTTTGTATCCAAAATTCTTAGATTGTTTGCATATGAGCTTATGCAGTAGTGTAAGGCTATTGTAAATAAATATTGTAGAAGCACGTCTTGAAAAGTACAAATTAAAAGAGACAAAGTGAGGAACAACGTTATTGTTCATATTTAGGTTTCAACAGTCTAAAATAGTACAGATACATTTTGTAAATCTTTTCAAAATTAATAATGTTAGTAAATATTAGATTGATCACCATTTTTGTATTTTTGGAAGTACTTAACATTTTCAGGTTACAATGGCGTTGAAGATTTTATGAAAAATAAAATTCTATTAAATCTTGAGGTGTCAGGTACCTGGCACATCCTAATATTGATCACATACTGGAGCCTCTGCACACAAGTGGAAGTGAGGCCAATCCCTTTCAAATTCAATTCATCAGCCGCCCACATAGGTTCCCTTCCCTTTACTTGCTCAGCAACATACCATAAATTGCTTTGTATTTGTTGAATTAGATAAAGGTGAGAGTTGACATTTTTTAGAATGTCTCAATCTGTCATTTCCATTGTAATACGGATCAATGACCAGACAATATGGATTCGATTTATGCATTTTTAAGGACATACAAGCACTGTAACAGATTTGGCAATTTGAGTGACTGTATTATACTATGAGTATTGTCTGGTAACCAGGCATGATGACCCAAGGCTGGATTCTCAGTAATAATAGGCAATGATTAGCTGAATGTCCAAATACTGATCTGATATGGTAGCAAAAGGTCCCATCTGGCAAAAGGTCTATATTTTGCGTTCCCAAATATGATGATTAGATTCTGAGGAGGTCAATAATGTCATTGCATACTTCTGCAATCATCTGAGCTCTAATATGTCTTGCTATGTCATGTCGTACTTGAGGAACATAAAAACAAAATTATCTCCACTCACGTTTAGTTCTCCACTTGATATTTTCAGACACATTTAGAGTCAGTTTTATCTTAAGCCGTAGTTTTTTTTCAAAATACATCAATTTGTTTTGCTGGTAGGCAAGATAAGTTTTGTCTTATTATATAAACCTTGGCAACTGCTTCACTCAACCTGCGACCTTGGTCAAGTCTTAAGTTCCTGAATCACTGATCCTCCTCCATCTACACGGAATGTAAACTTTATACCCTAACCAAGACATACGGAACAAGAAAATCTATAATGTTAGCCGCCATCATTATTTATATGACCATTCCAACTCAAAATGACCAGGACTGATCAATCAAATGTTATTGGTATGGCTACTTATTAACTCATAAAGTGCCATATGAAGGGGCATAAACTGGGGAACCAGGTGTGACAGTGGAGAGGAACTGCCAATATCTGCCATATATGCATTGTATTACCACGACAACAGAATACATCAGCAATTTATTTTCTTTACTCATATTAATGCAAACGTACAGTATGATATGGTGTGGTGCAGAAGTACAACAAAGTATAATGCCTACTCAAAAGATCAACATAGTATTTATCATACATGTTATGGAATTCTAGAAATGGCAAGATTAAAATTTTACATATGCAATGAATTGTGAAGTAAGAACCCCATTAGATTATGTTATTTAGAGAATGTTGAATTAACATCAGTAACCACAAAAAATGGCTCTATATATAATTGGGATTTTGTAAGTGCTGTAAGTATGTTTGACAGATATTCAACATCTACTTTAGACTCAAGGACATCATCTATAATGTATATTACAAAGCAGACATTAATCCATTTGAGTAGAAGGAAGGCAATACTCATAAATATCTGCACCATAAAGTGGTACTTGTTACATCATACAAAAACATTTAAGCACATTAACATTCGAAAGCCATAACCGTACTTGGTGTACCGTAACACATAAAATGATCTCCAAAACACAAAATCCAATTTTGTTATGCCAAACTCCAACATAAAACTGTACACAATGTCTATACAAATCATTCTTTACTCTATATACACTATTACAGGCTAGTCAAAACAGGTACTTCCGGACGTAATGGATACTTTGATAAATAATTAAAATATGAACGTAAAAATTTGACACATGAAACGTTATAACATTATGCAAAAATATTGCTGAATATCTATGGGCCATTGAAACTTAAATGATTATTCAAACTGTGCCTGGTTACAAACTCATCCTCCCAGTTCTAGACATTTCCATGGAATGTTTCCATATTACATGTAAGGTCGTGAAAATAGTATGGAGTAATGTATATGGATTCTCTAAATGGATTTGGAAAGCTATCACTGTAATAAACAATGAGGTTTCTTCCTTCAAAATCAATGCATCTATTCTCATTTTATGAAACGCAAAATGCCACAAACTTCTCATAAAATGTGTCTTTACATCCATAGAAATACTTTTAAAACATACCAGCTAATCTTCATAAAATTTATTGTTACTGTATAAAACTTTATACTGTTCAATAAAGAATTTACATGACTAAATATTTCTGATATTTTTACTCTCTGTTTAATTTTAGTCTCCACAAGATTTATAATAGAAGGTCTCTTGATATGATATGGTGAAAAGGCAATGCTAAAACTGCTTTCTATGATGCTTCTTGTATTACACTATTTTGTATGTTTTTATCTTAAAATTTTATACTAGTATTAATGTTTTGATGTATTTTTAATAGGGTACTATTTCTAAATTGAAAAGCCATCCCATTCATGAGTATACTATATTGGCAATGTAGGCATTCATATTAAATCTGCTTAGTGAAATCTCATTATCATGATGAGCAAGAGGTTCTGTCTGTCTGGCCAGTTCTAAGAAACTCATGGTATGCTGTGCTATTTGAAATAGTCCATGAGTGCATATTGAAATTCCTATCATTAATCTCTGAATTACAATCTTGTATGAAATACATATAGTATCTAACATAGATATTCTCACTAAAAAATACTGCTGACATTTTTTGTTCAGCATGTAATGAATTGTATTCGCGGCGTAGCTGATTTTTCTTTGACCAGCTGTGAAAATTATTCAATTCATAGCATAGAATTCATCATTTACATTATAGCAAGTCATCATTCAAGACTTGTTCTGCAAGGCTGACCATAGAGCATGGAAGATGGATGCTCTCCAGGGTAGCCGGTGCTATTGACGAGACTCAGGGTACCAAGAGCTGTTGAAGATTAACATGTGTCAAAACAGATGCAATGCATCACCATAGTACCAAATATGTATCGAAGCTGCTTTTCTGTACCTAGATGTATGTTACATGTTAAATTTAATTGTCAATAAGAGCGCTTACATTTAACTCTACTTTATAGTGCCATAAGTAAGACGCCCTTTTTGTAATTTGTGGATTAAAGTAAGAGCATTTTCTACCCTTTTCAAACTTTTGTATTTTCAATCAATGGATCATCAGTTTGTGCATGGATTGAACAAATTCTATAATTATACATCTGATTACTCACTTGAATATATGGCACTCATTATTATTGAGTTAAATCATGGCATATGGGTAGGTTAAACATACTAGCTTGATTTTTTGCTATTTGATATTGGAAAACACGAATAATAGTAAATTTAATCACAGGTAGATATTTTGTTCAATGGCTATTAAAATATTTAAAGATATCAATTGATGCGTCTAAGTTAAATATATTAATATATAATACAATTCAATATTGTAAAATAGGATCATTCCAGAGTAAATATAATTGCAAATCAACCATAAAACTGTCAACAATTGGATCAATCTTTGGTGCTTTAACGAACAAATTATGTATTAACGTAAACAAGTCATGCAAATAATGCATTCATTCATACACAAATGATATATACATGAACCATGCCTTTCATCAATATACTGAATTACAACATAAGTATGGGTATATGCTTTCAATCTTTAGCAGTATCTTCGTGTCTAAAGAAGGGGGTGGGATGGATTGGGGCCAAGGCACCAATTCTTTTCATGGAAATTATGAAAGTCCTTCCCGCCCCCCAGCCCCTCTCATAATTTCAGAATGGTCTCTAATGTTTATGATAAATATATTGGTAGTTAAACAGAAGTTAATAGTCTCTATGTTATGTGAATAATTTACTATAATTGTTACACTTAAAAACATGGGTGACGTACTGGAGAAAATCAACAAAGAAACTCAGAATCTCACTGACCATCTCAACACTGTGGACGATACAGGCAATATCATGTTCACAAATGAAGGAGAAAGTAATGGTTCGATGCCCTTTCTGACCATGATCATTGTATGAAAACCAGACAGAATTGAGAAATTTCTGGCATACAGAAGGAAGACACATACTAATCAATATAATAAATAATAGTTTTCTACCACCGATTCCAACACAAGCTTGATGTCATCTTCACATTGTTGGATAGAGTTTGTTACATAGAGTATGAGGAAGAAAATAGGAAGAAAATAGGAAGAAAGAGGAACAACATGTATACACTTGAAAGTCACTGGCAAAATGTTTGGTACTGTACTGAAGAAGCACTTAAAAGATATGGAAGAAAAACATGAAGTGACTGAGAAGGAGCTGGTGTAATTGACAGGGAGAGTGATCGGAAGATGAGAACGATCAAGAAAGTTGTATATAACCAAACTAACAGACAAGTCATGAACCAGGATGAGGGGGTCCACCAACTTTCACAAGTTTACAGTCCAATTATTGGCAGGCAAGAATGACTGCCTGACATGCACAAAAAGTGACTCTCATAATACATACAACAGTAGGTAAAATTGTCAAAATTGTCAAATAGTGTTGCCATTTGAAGAATTAGGTATTTGAATGGCTGAGCCTGTTCAAGTATTCATGGCCATATATAGTGATCAAGCAAAATGACAATCTAAAAAAACACACACAAAAAAAGCACACACACACACAACATGACACAGACAAAGATAAAACATGTTGCTCATATTGGAGAGTGACATGACATGTTTAGTCATATATCTCAAGTGCTGTTCATCTATTATAGATTGAGTCCAAACAACATGGCTACCACCGTAAATGGTACAACACTCGCCAATGGATTGTCAGTCAATTAGTAAGAGACATATTGCTTTAGCACCAGCACCTGCTCTGACCTCTCTATCAAACCAGACATTTCACTTGATTATTTTTCCCTCACGTGTCACAGATGGTGCTGTTTATCATATAAATTCATATCTAGCCAGTACTCAATTGAAAATAGTATTTCGAAAGTTTTATATCAGTTGAAAATACAGTTGAATACATTTCACTGGAACTTGGGGAGTAAATACAAAGTTTGAGATATCCAAAATAGTTGTTGAGCTATGAGAGTGGTCTGAAATGTAAAGTAACATGAAGGCAAATGCTAATGCAAACATAAGTGCAAGTGTCAAGCGTTTGTGTACAACTATGTATTTTAAACCAAGGAAAATGATGAAACAAAGCAGAAGGCTATTAAAAATTTACCGGTACTATACACGAAACAAGAAAATCTGTGCTGAAGTAGTAAGTTGTTTATGACTAATTCACAGTGGTAGCGTCAATCTAGAAAACAATGCTAAAATCATTTCTTATTGATTTCACAATTGCACTTGGCTCATCACTGACTGAACAAAGATAGATGGTTGATTACTCAATTAATCATGACGTTTCAAGTTACAATAGTACTATGCAATGCCCTTTTTTACATATAGATGGCATTAGGGCAATGATTTTCACATCTTGAGGGTAGAACACAAACTTGATGTAAGCTTTTGCATGTATAATAAAGGTTTCATGCAGAATATATAAAAAAGTTATAAAAATATTTAAAAAAACTACAGGTATCGTACACGTTAATAATGATTGATAAAATGACTTTGTACATATTTATTCAGCCTCTATCACCTTTGTCATTGTGTTCAAATCAATAAAATTTGGGCTACATAATTTGACTTGTTCTTTCTATTATATGTACAACCAGGAATGAGATACCCTTGTCTCATTCCTGGTACAAGTAACACTTCATCACGCCCTGTATTGCCTCTAATATTTACATTGAAATAATCATTTTTTAAAGAAACAATAATATAAATTGCATAAGAAAGCCTTTTTAGAGAACAATTCTTTACTTCTTTCCTGCCCTTTTTTTCAATCGAGCTGTTTAATCTGGCATAACTATTCAGCACATTTGTCACAATATTAATCAGCAAATATATGTTTTAAACATATACAGTAGAATAACATTATTTTGTTTTTAAACAGCCCAAAGCATTTTCACAATCTAAATGTTATATTGAATAAGAGACAAAAACATGCTATTTGACAATTCATATTGATCGAACTGCTTAAATTAGCACATAAACCAGGAGTGCTCAAATATGTAAATTATCATTAGACAACTTTTTCAATTCGGTAAGCAACTGTAAATCAAAAGAAAAGCAGACTAGCATACTACACACATATATACTAAAATCAATCTATCAGTGACACTACAGAGTCCAGACTAAAAAAGGTTTAGTTTGAAAAAAATAAAACAATGAAGATGAAGATAAATTTAATGAACGCCCTGAAGAACCCACAGGTAAAAACCATTTTAAATGACATGAGCTTCATTGCTAGTTTAATCATTTGGTATAGACTCACACTTTTCCCATTGCTATAGCTTATGTGTTAAACATTACTTAAATGATGTGGGAAATTTGATGTAGATTCTAAATTACTGTCACAAAAAAACCCACATTGTCTTGCCTATTTTATTACTCAACTACTGATATGACACAGACTTCATGGTGGTATTATCATAATGACCAAGGGGCCCCCCTCTTTGCTTATAAATATAATAATACAATAAATATAATGCAATAAAATATAATACAATGTGTATGTACTACCCAAACAATAACACAAATGACACAAATAGAATAAAATTACTCCATAAAAATCACACTTTATAATAAAATAATATATAATTCTCACTTTAAGTTCAATAATGCTGAGATATTGGTATCTGGAGACCTGTAAAGCAGACCCAGGAAAGCAGACCTTTTGCTTCATCTTGTCATATCCTAAGGCCATTTGAGCCATGGGACCATATTGTTATATAGTCTTAAAGATAATGGCCAGTAAAAAATATATGTGTTCTGTAAAATTCAGGATCAATAAACAATGTCTTTTCCATGGGAATTACATGTATAAGGAAAACAAGACTTACATTTTTTACGTTTAATATTTTTTACACCTATGAAAATACCATGATGTCTGGTTGCCTAAAGCAAGGTCAGGCGACATTGCATAATGGAATTATTTTTGTCAGACGTACTGTGGATTTCCAAAGGCACGCGTCACGTTTTACATTGGGGAGATAGGCGGCTGCTTATGTGCACCATAAAGTTATGTCTAACGAAAATCATTCGGTTTACATTTCTCGCCTACAAGTGTTTTGATGGGCTTAGAACTGGCTTTTTATGGAGCGGTATTCAAGTTGCTCTAGATATTTTAATAGGCTGTTATGAAAGACACTTTCAGAATGCACAAAACATCATGTTCCTTCTATACATGTACTTGTTAGTCCGCTGAGTATTTAATGTTTTGTGAAGATCAGCTGCTGAATATTATATTTTCACTACTGTGGGTGAATAATTGTGGTACAATTCATAAAAAAATTCTTCAGAATTTTTATATAAATTTAATATTAGAGGAGGGCTGGGTGCAGCCCATTCACCCAACCCTTGCATAGGGCACCCAGGCCAATACCAATAAACCATAGTGCAAAAGTATAGGAGTATGTTTGGAAACATGGCTTTATTTTGTGACATAAATATATATATATATTTATTAGTGGTTTAAATTTCAGCATACTTTGATTGGGAAATTTAGTTTTGATAAAATTAAATAGTTAAAATTGATAAATACTGTGGACTGTTGTTTTTTCAAAGCTGTTATTTTCATACTTGCTAGTCTTATACTATGTAAACGAGTATAGATTCTCTTCATTGGTTCCAAATCAAGTTCTATGCACGTTTAGTACACATACATGTTTCTTTTAATGACACCTCTTAAAAGCCATTATTGATGCTGTTTCACGTGGGAACTCATCATAGTGTTTTGTTTGCTTTCATTCCTCACAAATAGTCCATGAAACACAGCATCAAATGCAATGTGCATGTATAAACGAAATGGTATTGCAAAAATTAAAACATGTTAAACAATTTAAATAATTCATAATTTTATGTATTCAAATTCACCAAAAATTGATAGCATTTAAACTCCTTTGTTATCTTTTTTATTTGAGAAATATTTCCACCCATATACCAACCAAGGTTAGAATTTGATTTTCTTCATCATAATGTGTACTATGTCTTTATTTTTTTTATGCAACTATAAATAATTAATAACCCCATATGCAAATATTCACAAAAACGTATGAAGCACTTGAACTATCAATGATACTTATTAGATAACGTCCTAAACAGGGCCTGAAAGTTAACATATTCTAAGGTCCTTTAGGTACAGTGGTATAAAAAAAAACATTACATCAAACAGTTACTATCTTGAGCAAATAACCAATGATCAATAACTAAACCCTTTTCCAACATGCATACACAATCTATTGTACATCCTGGTCTTGTGATATATGACAACAAACACATGCTACAGAGGCTTCACCAGCGTAATGCTGTCAAGGCTATCATATCAAAGCCAAAGGGGAGTACTTAAATTGATTCGTGCCAACCAAAATAATTTGAAATTTTCCTAAAGAGATTGAGTCCAACACTGTTTAGCATGCATCCAAACTATAAATAGAGTAATACTGTATAAAATAAAGCAATCTGCAAATTTCATTATAGGCGAAAAAAAAAAGAAAAAAAAACTAAAAGAAAACTATAGCACCATCTCTTAAAAAATATTAAAATTTAACAAAAAATGAAAAAAACAATTTACATATGTATTTCAAAAGCTGAAGTTGAAACCTACATGTGTTGAAGGATTCAGGAAAATGTCAACTCCCGGCTGCAGCGAAAATTATTTATGCCTTTCTCTTGACGTGATGCCTCTTATTTTGCACCATTTTGCCAGCGGTTTGTTTAAAAATCAAGATTTTTAGTTGCGGTTAAAACAAGTCACAAAATGATGACGATTCCCATTTGAATTGCACAGTAAAATCACCAATAGTTTGATGCTAAAACTGATAGAACTGTTACGAGATGTTCCAATGTGCACAACAGATTACTGGGAGTATCACTAAGTATGTGGAGACAACTCAATTGTAACATCTTATTTCTAATTTATTCATGATCATTAGATTGCCACTGCCTCCCCAAATGGATATAATTTGATCAATTCCTAATTACGAGGGAAATACTACGTGGTTATAATCCTATAATAAAACAATGCACATATCCATAAGTAATGAGGTCCCCTGAGCTGAACCAGGCTTGCTCCCTTGTACAGCGGGTGTGATAATCAAAAAGCTGTGCATGACAAGCAGGTAGCACAGGCTGCTATGACTGCCTCTGCTGCACTGCATTAACCACTTACTGCAGTTTCACACCATATATATATGTATTTGTATATGCACAAAATGGCTATAAACATATACTCGCATACAAACGAGCCAACTGAATCAACCCAGTGTCAACTTTTCAAATAACGTGTATGCTGCCGGTTTAATCCAAGCAATTGCTGGTAACTGTTTTGAAAACGCATTATACCTTTTAATAAAACATATATCCGAGTTAAAGTTGCAGCACGTTTATGTGCTTATAGCAGATGATACGATGAGCCTGCCTCTGTGAGAAAGCAACAATAATAATGCTGTAGCAGCATCGGTGGCAGACATTGACGACCACAATGACGTTGTTGATGTAAAGAGAGCGGGCAAGGTATCCTGTATGTGCACAAATGGGAATCTGTGAGTTGCTGCCTCTTGCATGTAGGGCAGTCTTCTACTGGTGGTGCCCAGCCGCCTAACATCATGCTGCCCTGCTCAGTAACAGCAGACACAAGGTGAGCAGTAGTGATGGCCAGCCATAACAGGGGGCAGCACCGCGCAGGTGAGAAACTTCTCACTAAGGAGCAAGATCAATAAGTTTGCAAGCAGACAACAGCTCAGCTATTACCTTATATGGGACACCACGGTACCTCTATTGCAATTAGCCCCAGTGGATAGAGATTAATGAGATACATGAGAAATAAAGTTTTTCTTTGAGTCATTGTATTAAACTGTTGGAACATAAAAATACATTTTTTCAAGAGAAATTCAATGAATTTGTTCAATGACTAACTTTTTAATGCATAGTTTTGTGGATAGAGCTGTGAATTAGACATATCCACTATCACAATTAGTGTAAACCTTAATCTATAGATAGACACAGATCAGTATCCCAGATTTTAAGTATGCACACACATACATGTATGCATGATGTACACAAGGAGAAAAGCACTTCTAAATATAAATATGTACAATGTATAACTATTACCAAATCAAAGGTTTGTTTAATGGTTTTTCATCTTGATGAATTTAATCATGTTTACAAATGTTTTAGTATCGATTCTTGATGCACTATGCATGTAAATTTGCACTTTGAATGACAGACACATAACGTTGACAAATTTGCCAATCAAATCTCAAAGAATATAAATAAATGTTTGAGATTTAAAAATCTCAAAGAATATAAATGATTGAGATTGAAATTTGAAGTGTTATTTTTAATCTGGTGCTAAACGTTTTTTAGTAATTTTATCTTTGAGTTCATTAGAATGAACTGGTCCCTACAAGCAAATGAAAAAGACTTGTAAAGCTCAACAGCCTTCCCAATCATTAATCAAGCAATCAAACCACTGATGGTGATTGTGACTAAGAAATTGCCAATAAGAAATTGTCCTCAGCAAGGGTATCTATGATCTACATCAGGAGTTCACCAGCTATACACAACTGAAGCATGACACCACTTGTGCAATTTGGTACTCTGTCAACAGCAGTTTGCTGCCAGTGTCACAGTGCTTCAACTGTCTCATGGTGTTGGACAAATCACTTTATCACAGTTCTTCAACTGTTGGTCGGTGTCAGGCAAGTTTAACCATGTTGGAAGCTGTTGATTTTGTAGACCAATTTTCAAACATTTACCGGTATATTCATGTGATATCAATATGGCAGGATAAAGAAGACAGTGTATTTTTTCTAACGCAATGCCTTCTAGCAACATACATTATTTTGACAGACAAAATATAGGATGGAAATTTTGTGGACCAAAATAATACATGTTATTACCTGCTAGGCATGTTACTATTAGTGTAGTATCAACAACAGATATGTAATCCATCTAACAGTGCACTTGGCATAGGTCTACTCAGTATATAACAGTGAGAATTATTTGTACTAAAATGTTCACAACATGGTGCTACTAGCTCCCAACACCGCTTTACCGCGCCCATGTTAGGTATTGCAAAGCATGGTTTGGAGCATACAGCACAATGTCGGTAGCATTTTGGTAGGAACTGTACAAATAAACAATAATTTTCATCATTAAACTGAGCAGGCCTATTACGTATACTGTTAGATGGATTATATATTTGCTGTTGATACTACAATAATAGTACCGTGCCTAGCAGGTAAAAACATGCATTATTTGGCCTACAAAATTTACATACTCTATTTCCTCTGTCAAAGCAATATTGTTGCTTTAGGGGATTGCGTTAGAAAGAATATATTTCCTGCTTCATCCTGCTATATCTATATCATGCTTATATGAATATAAATGTTTGAAAATTGGTGCACAAAATCAGCAAAGTATAACATTACAGAACTCCCCAGCAACACGAGACAGTTAATGCACCATGTCTATAACAACTTACAAGATTCAAAGAATTTTAATGGATACCAATAGAAACCAATACCTTGTCATTTTGGCGAGACTTTCGTTGTTTTCGCAACAACTTTATCAGGCTGCATGAAGGTATTGGTATTGGGTTCTATTGTGTGTGATTGGTATTGGTTTCTATTGGTATCCATCAAAATTCTTTGAATCATGAATAAAGAAACCCGGGATGATCTAAATATACATTCAGTTAACGAGACTTGCTGGAGATAAAAAATTCTTATTGCTTGTTTGGGTTTTTTAGTATAAAAGTACAAGCATTTCCCTTTAAAAATGTATCCAGGGGTTTCGGGGAATAGATTTTGGTTTATGGACCATACAAAAGATCAAAATACAGTCAAAATTGAATTGGCTGAATTTTTCATTGAATCTTTTGTATGGTCCATAAACCAAAACGCAACCTTTAAAGTGGATGATTCAAAAAAGGGAAATGAATAAATACTAAAATAAATTCAGTTACCAAATTCTTTTTATCTCCAGCAAGATCCACATCAGAAGCTTAGAACCTGCTTTGCCAATTTTTACATGATCTTCAACCAAAATCATTGGTTACATTATGCCAGGTCTATGTCTACAAGGAAGGTTAATAATAAGACAATAATAATACAAATCTTTAAAAACACAAACAGAAAAAAAACAAAGTACTGAGAGATTGTAAATGTGCAACAAGAGATGTATACCATATTTATTTAAATCACACACAATAAACCGTTGTTTTTAATGACGTTGGCTTTCTAAATTTAGCAGCAGTAAAAATAACTATCTAGGGCCTTTCCCTCTAGGGCACTTCTCTGAGTGTACAGTATCATTCCCTTAACAAGCATCTCCAATTCAGCAGAGACACTACGAAGCACATGAGGTAATTCTCACATACCCCACAATGGGCGCCTCAGGTGATTACAATTGTAATATCATTCCTCTGAGACATAAGTTGTAGCTGCATGCAGGACTGTTTTCAATACCATATCATTTTCAGTCCAGGCATTATGTAAGTTTAACTGAGCACTTCACCAAAACTCTAGAATTTCCATTTATATAGGGACTATTTCTGGTATTTCATATTAACGTGTAATTATTGTCAAAGTATAAGTTTTATAATTTATTTTCCACAATCTCAATCTAGTAAACACCTAGGCCAGATTATTGTCATTTTTTGTCACAGTATATCTCCTTTCTCAACTCCCTTGAGAGCATACAGTATGCAATGTAGAGCATAGGGCTAATCACTCACATTAATGTGCACTCATCTGATTTGTAACTGTGTACGTAGCATAGAGCAGTGTGCAACATTTTAGGGATGAGTTTGCTTTCAACACCTATCAGCAATCGCCATCAGGACCCAAACCGACAACTTTCTTGTCACAGGAATTTCAAGTCACATCTGATGCCCTAAAATATAGTCCTAAACTGACACGTAGTAATAGAAAAGGCGTTTATTTCATGTACACTTTTAACATTATCTGCCAAAATTCTATGCTGCCTTTTGAGTGTCAATTCTAATGTACATGTACAATGTACGTATCTATGGAAAAAGAGTCCAATTTTAAGGAAACCTACAGGCTACATGTTTATGCGATAATAATCGCGCATAAAGTGTCTATGTAGAGTGAAAACTATTTACATATAACATAAGAATACAAAATATGAAAATGGCCAGGATTTAATACGTTGGTGGTCACTAATTACAATCAAGCCATTTGGGACTGGGTCAAGTCCCAGCATGACGTCAAGGCTTAAGCACTATTATGAACAGTCTTCATATACATGACAATACATTGTACTCACTTTAATCCACATTGCAGTGTTACAGTACGTAAATTTGTACAAATTTTTTTTATCACTATTATGATTAATACTTTATGATTAATTTCTTACTTATCATATTTATTTCCAAACAGTGCATTGTTGTATTTCAATTAAAAATATATTATATTTTATGTTCTGTTTTTTTTTTATCCTTGTAAAAAGTTCTATTTGTGATTAACTTATTGGTATTATTGTTGATCGCATTTTACCTAATTTCTAATATATTGTCTCATGTAAGCCCCACTTCTCTAGCCTAAATGTTTAATTCCAACACATCACAAGTAAAAGATTTATATCTCTTGATTTTCAATTTGAAATGGACATTTTGAATGTGGTCTTCATAGGTAAATGATACAAAAAAAATAGGCAATTTACGAATTATGTTCATTTTTCAACATGAATGATGCATCCACACAAGTCATTCGAGTCTACTACAGAGCATTATAGAGCATTTGACTGTGCATCAAATGTTGCATTTACTCATGTTCACTTGTAGGTTCTGACATTTAAAATATCTTATTTTTTTTTATTTCTATTTTAAATGTTTGCTAGTCACACTCTGACAAAATAATCTATGGGCAGAACTAAATATATATTGTGTAGTTTTGGTACACTAAATCCCATCAAGAACGAGGAAAACAGGCACCTAATGGCGTTTAGCCGGTAAACATTGTGGAATTTGTCATAATGGCCATATAAAGGATAAAAGGCTATGTTCAGGTAAATGAGATGTTGTGGTACATATTTGAATATTATCTAACGTATACTAACTATATCATAACGCTGGTTAACATGATATTGATAGAGATATAACCCAGGAATGCATTTCCAGAATTGTTTCCTACAACATTAATTTTCAGTGTGGAGGCAAAGACGTGAGGTTGGACTTCTTTGCCATATGAATATTCAACCACAACTATTACTAAGTAAGTTTCGAGGTGTGAGTGGTAAATTTTCCACTTGTCGAGATGTTACTCTAAAATGTCCAACATTAACAATGTTAATGCAAACAGTGACAAGACAATTATAGTCTTATTGAGGTCAAGTCCATCCTGGGAATAAGATGTCAGTGACATGATTACTTCACTTTAAAAGTTAATAAGAATTGTTAGGAATGTGATTATACATATAAATGAAAATTCAAATTTTCTAGGTTGTTATGCATTATGCTAAAGGCATGTTGTAAGCTTGAACAACTTCACATTTATACAAAATCATTGGAATCCTACCTACAACATTCTTCCCTCAACTCAGTCTCGTATTGCATGGATGCGAGTCATTCACACAAGTCCAGTGTTAATACATGTGCACACGTTTTTGTAATATAGCACTCCCTGAGAACAAAAAGCTACCTGTTATGAGATTCAATTATCATGGACAATTATTAACTTAGGTAAGATTAAAATTGTATTATTGCCATTTTTTGTTGTTAATAACAGTTCTTCCACGAATAGTTTCATTTTATATAAAAGTCTGCTCAATAAGATGAGTTTCCAGTTACATATCGCATTTATGTAGAATGAACTCTTCAATCATAATATGGTCCATCTCTCAACTTCATGATGAAGCACACTAATCAATTCCATATTAGCAATTGGAGTAGGTGTAATGAGATGTTGATTATCTCATTTTCATCTGCTCAATTTCTATTTCTCAAATGTAGCACCCAAACACTTCTTATAACCTCAATATTACAACCAGAAAAAAGAATATATTAACATATCTGTTTTATCCAGTAAGTACAAAAATGGGAAACAGACGGAATACTAATCAACGAACAGAATTGTTGTAATCATAAGGTAATCGTATTATCATTTCATTATCACATAATAATTGCAATGAAGAATACTGTATATAGACAGAAATACATGCATACTCTAATTGTAGTTTCCAAGGAGAATAATAACAAAAACTATCTAATATTTTAATTTGCATAAACTGACATATAATTTTCCACTTAACTTTTCAAAAAACAAACAAACACCTTTTACATGTTTTGCATAAAAAACATCATATGTATAGACTATATCTGGATCATATTTCATATTCAAAACTTTCTCAGTATGTTACAGGTCAGATTTCAGAAGACCAGATTAATAGAATTTCAGGCAAAGCACTGATTTGTGTCATTTAAACTATTTTTTTTTAATAAAGATGGGTGTTGAATAGGGGATAATGAGATTGGTAGAGTCAATGTATTGTGAAGCCATGAGCAGGGAAAGCGGTGATACATGGAGGCCTTGGGTGTACCACAAAAGTAGGTATACAGCAAGATTCTTACAAAATATGCTTCACAATGCTTAAAGAATTCATTTCCAAGTTCCTCTTTCTTACATTTCTCTAACAAGCATACTTCTAACAAGATAGATATCATGGAGAAATGTTTTTCAACCTTACGCTACATATCAAAGTGGCCCCGGTGGAACTCGAATTCAGGACCCCAAGATTGTGAGACCGATATACCATAATACCAAGCAGCTAGATATTAAACGGTTACCCAGTTGAACCGGTATCTCTGTATACAGTAACCCCAAGCATAGGTACCGTATTCCCGCGCATAAAAGCCATGGGCTTAACATCGAAGATGGGCTTAATGTTCGAATATAAGCCCATGGGCCAATAAGTGAGAATAAAAATATTTTTCCCTGCCAAAAAAATCGATGAAAATTGATAGTTACGTGCATCCTGAACCCAGATGAGTGACCAAAGACACGTGAAAACAACGTAACACACCTAAAGAAATCCTGTGCTCGTATGCGTACACATACGGTCATACCATGATCATGCTTTGGGCGATATTAGAAGCTCCGACACGTTTCACTATTTTCCATCAATAGTTCAGAATGAACATCGATATAAACCTTCGGCGGGAGCTTGAATCAATGTTTGAAGATATATATTTGTGTTAATCTGCATCTAGAATACACCCAAAGTGAGAATTAACAAATAATGGCGAACTTCCGGAGTTCAAATATTTATTAAAATAGGTTTGTACGATGTTACCATGCTATGAAAATTCTTGTGACAATGACGAATATGAAGACAGCATTGCTAGAAAAGATATGAAACTAATAATTACCATTGATGATTAAAGGAAAACATCGTGCACGTTGTCAAAAGTCAGTACACTCATCATCGCCCGCGTAGGTAGACTAGTACCGTACCGTAACACGTAAGAACCCATGGTTAAGAAACTTGGTGGCTCTATATGGTCAAAATCCAATGCTTATTCATCGCCAAATAGGGGGTGGGCGTAGTATGCGAATATACGCCCCTGGGCTTGTAAGTGGGAACTTTTTCCATTTTTAAAAGGTCCAAAAAGTGCTGTTTTTCGGTTATAAGCCCATGGGCTTTAATGCGCGGGAATACGGTACATACATGTACATGGTCAGCTATAATCTCAACCAGGAGCAAGATTCTAAACTAAGCAATCTCACCAGTTTTTGAACAGTTTTCCTTAGAATATGCTTCATGTTTATGAACTGGTAAAAATAGAAATAATATAGAAATAGCGGACTCCATGGAAGAACTCATCCTTACATCATCATTTACATTTGTTCAACTGTAGATGTTAACAGTATTGATTCTCTAAATCTGTAGTGTGTAAATCAAAAGGATTGCAACAACCTTTTGATAAATTGACTAACAGAAAGATAAGTTTTGGAAATAATCTTATGTTACTCAAGCCACCATTACATGTATGCAAGGAAGTCCACAAGCCCAATTAGGCACACTGCTATCTAAGTTAGATATCTGAAGGTAGTTTCAACAGGAAACAAGTAGAGCTGAATTATAGATGACCACTATATTTGTGATGAGTTTTGCTGCGTAGCGTATGTGCCATCCAGTGGTCAGTGAGTGGCACACAGTAGTAATGATATTAACCCCTGCGGGACGGACATATACAGCAGAGACTAGTGTACAATTTAGCAATGGATAACTAATGTACACAGAAAAGTTAGTCACAAAGGAATGTTGCACAATTGTGCATTTGGAGTCAGCAAAAACTGTTTAGACATCTAAAAATATTATATATTTTAAAATGGAGCTTTAACTATTCAGTAATCGTACAGATTGCTCAAAAGTCTTATTACTCCTAATTGCTTCTGTTTAAATCATCACAAAATGGTGTAATTCTTTGAAATGTTAGTCTATTTTTGTTCATTATGTCATGCAGATTTCAGTCAGAGCCTGACGACATTGACAATACTACATCAATTCCAGAATTAATTACGATGAGGCAATAATTCTAATAATAGAACTCCTTGATGTAAATGTGCAACTTATTACAATGTGACTTCCCATATTATTCAAGCATAATTTCCGCATTTTCACCACTCAAGTAGTGTTGCTGTGAATATGGATTCCACAAGTAAAGGCTATTCATAGTATAGTACTTTTCAGGTTGAAATAATTACATGTATTATGTATATCATAGTTTTTAAGAGAATATATCTATCATAGAAAATACTGATAAAATAATTTTTCAGGGTTACGCTAATCTTTGTCTGCGATACGAAACATATATTCCAGTAGTTTTATCCAAAGACGTTTGCATTATGAATTAATCCCCTCATCAAACCATACAGTGTTTCTACTGCTTAAAATTCTTGGTGTGATCAAAATCTATGTGCCAATGTAAGCTGCACATTTTATATTATACGGTTAATATGGACCCATCTATGACAAACTGTATTATTACAATGAGATAACATAAAATATGTCTACATTTATATGCATTATAAATGCCTAATGTTAATACTTAACTAATAAAGATATGGTTAGAACAGTCGAGGAACGAAATATATGAGTGGTCCAACAAACTGTGTAATTTTCTTTGTATGCATGATCTGTGAAAGACATAATTTTATAATATGTATCAACATTTTATTCTTCTGCAAGTACTTTACACAAGTTACATAACAAAAATTGTTCTTTCAGAACACCCATAAGACAGAATAATAAGGAAGCACAGCCCATAATTCAGAGCCAAAGA
Source organism: Streblospio benedicti (assembly GCA_019095985.1). NCBI lineage: Eukaryota > Metazoa > Annelida > Polychaeta > Spionida > Spionidae > Streblospio > Streblospio benedicti. The sequence continues at coordinate 42,469,705 of CM032663.1, read as the reverse complement.
AAGTAAATAAAATATCTAACATAATTTGCCTATTTCCATGCACATAATTCTGTATATTATCTAAATTTATGCTGTCCACTTGATATTTTGCATATGGTTGATGCCAGCCACATTTATTTTTCATAAGTTCTTAAAATTGACTGTGAGGTACATTTTCAAAGACTATTTCACTAGATTCTTTTAGAATTATACATTAATTTCTTTAGTATATATTTTTCAAGGAAATTATATTCATTTCTTACACTCCAACCAGAACAATATTTTATCTTAAAGAAAATGTATGCACTACGTAAAGCAATACAATCAATTTTTACCATGTTTGACTTACAAAATGGACATATTAGAACAAACATTTGCTCTCAAGCAATACAATTTTTACTATGGTATGATTTGTGAAAATATCTAACAATGGTACACGGCAAGAATGAAGAATTATTGCATACAGATGACAAAGGCTTATAATTAGAAGTACAAAATTCAAGGAATAAAAAATTGTGCAGATTTACATAAACTAATATAACACTGTAAGCATATGTTAGTGACCACATTTTATGCTCTATAATATATTATATTCTAGTACTAAAATAAACTATCTACAACAATTAGTATAATCTTACCACAATACCTGGATGGAATCTAAAGGACTAAAGAAATCAGCAATGTGAAGCACTTGAAATATTAAATGGTAATATGTAAAATGATAAATACAATATCTATCAAACCAGTTTACCCTAGAACAAGAAGTAGTAGGCCTGTCACAAGCCTTACAAACTAATGTAGGCACCACTCATTGGAGATGACGCTAATTGAGCTTTGGTATGATTTTTCACAAGAAAAGGTTTAGAGAAGGAGCCTTCGTAGGATTATCCATACTCGCTTGTGGCAACTGCACAAAATAGGAGCAAAATGATTCCAATGGTTTTCGAATGGGGTATTATTTTACAACGCAGTAGTGGCTACACCACCATTAACTCCTTCGCATTGCGACTGTGTGGCTCAGCTACTAGCTGCCATGTGGTAGTGTACGTTAATTGGTGCAATGTAATTAAATAGGGTATTATCCATACTACCACGCATCAGATTAATAAATTCATCTAGTCAGCACACTTGTAATTAAATTTTGATCTTTCTTTCTATTATTCCCTCCAGCCTACAAGTGAGGAAGCCTTAGAGTTAAGTATAGATGTCCCTTTTTGTTTTATGACATTAACACAACTTTTCTGCCTGTAACTTCAACCAGACACTGCCACTCGACCAACAGTGTACAATGTTAGGTGATCCCACCCTCATTGATAAGGTATAAATTGTTTTTATCAATTAAAATCACATAAAAATAATTGACCCCTTCATTCAGTCAGCCACGTGACAGGACCAAGATTATGGATATCAAAATGCTGTGCAGTATATATCTAGCCACAGTCCGAGCTAGTATAGATAATCGACCTTACTAGCCAAAAATGTCCTTTAAAAATGGCTTGGCCCTACTAGCTCATCTTACCTTACTGCAAGCAATAGGCCTGATCAAATAAGATTTACAATACTAATAAAAATCTTAGATTTCAACAACAAAAATAAGAAAATTTACTAAAATGCTTTCCAAACACTATCACAATATCAAAAAGACATGTACCGTATCAACCTACATTAAAGTCTATAGACTCGTAGCTGGAAATGCACCACTTTGGGCCTTTTACACGGAGGCAAAATATTTACTTGTCGCGTCTAAATTTACAAGGATGACCAAGATTATTATTGTTATGTCAATAATCCAAAAATATGTCTATCTCATGGTCTGATATGAGCAATCGAAATGTAATATTCCATAAAGTAATAACAAAATGATTCACAGATTTTCATCTACTCTTTCTTGATATAGTAAAATTATCTCTATCAAAATTATAAAGCCTTTTTTATATTTTTCAAAAGGTCCATGGAGTTTGTAAGCAAACACCTAGCCCAGCTAGGATGGTAGCCTATACCATAGGCCTTTTATGTGGGCTAATACAGTAGTATTTTTTATACTAGGTTCACAACATAAGTTCAAAATGCATTTCACATGCCTTCTCAAATATGTAGCTGTAATTACTACATAATATAATGGACAAAATCGGACATGTTTGTAAGATACAAATCTATCAAGATCTACACCTGTAATCACCAGTAATATCAATCAATAATAGCAATTCATGGAATGTTTTTAAACATTGCGATATGGTTAATTCCTGCTGTGATGTATTTAAACCTGAATATCATTTACACACAGCTAAATCTACTTCTATCAAAAGTGTTTATCTATAAAATATGTATGCATACAGTTGCAAAACTATAATGCATTGGGTTACTTTTTAAGAAAGTGATTTACACTCACTTCAATGAAGACCTATGTAAGCTACAGTTTTATTTACAATTATATTGAATATTATAACAAATGCATGTAGATGAGTGGACCAGTCACCACTAAAGATTAGACTGTTTTTTCATTGAACAAACACTTCAAATCAATACTGGTCATTTCTGCTAATAAGAAGTTAATAATTGTCACTTATTTTTGTATATCCATAAACACACAACAAAACAAAACAAAAAACAAATATGGAAGTATGAATTTCAACTAGTTTTTTTTCATCACAATATTATGTAAAAAAATAAGGGATTAGATTTATACAGCATTGCACATATCAAAACTTAAAAAGTTGCAGAGACTAAAAGAACTTTAAGTGCTCTACATATCTATTCTTCGTATGTGGCACAAACAAAAATAATATCTAGCTACTAAAAGAGGATATATTTAAGTTATTTCTAATTTTAACTGGTGTTTGGGTAAGGTCTACCTTACAATATTTCCCTTTTAAATCTGATCAGCATGTTTTACCACTTTTTTCACAAACCCAAAACATAAGACCCCATAAAAATAATAAAATGTTTCTCGTCCCCTCACGCCTGTCTAAAGTGCAGCCTCCTGAACATTTTTATTGCCTCCCCAGTGATAAAAAATACACGGCCCTCCCGCCTGGCTGCAAACAAAACAGCCCAGTGTCAGAGGCCTGTCATTTGTTGGCTATGCACGCTAGATATTATACTTCATTGATTATACTAGTTGTTTTATAAGTGATGTTTTATGATATTGATAATAGAAAGACATTGTTCACATACAATTGTAACACATGTAGTTCATTCATGGCCCAATATTCAACTTGAAAAATGAAAGATTTTGCACGGAAGAAAAATAAAAAATAAAAAGTCAACCCCTCCTCAATTTTTTATAATATAAGGACGGAAAAATCAGCAAAATAAAAAATAAAAAAAAGAATAAAATTGACCTACCTCCTATGTGTAGGAAAATAGGCAGGACGAGAAACATTTTATTAATTTTATGGAGCCTAAGCATTCTATTGTTGTACAAGTATATAAAAATAAAACAATAATTGTAAGTTAAAATTGATATTGCTTTTTACGTACTTTTAATGACAATGACAATGTAGATGTATCAAGAATCCCCTTTCTTTTGACTGTGTATCAAAATAATTAGCCCTCTTTTAACAATGACCATAATTAATGTGAAACAAAATCCTTACAATGCATTCAAAACGAATCCTCTAGATCTAATGTCTACATAATCAAACATAAAGATTGTAGGCTAATGAATAAATCCACCATTCATTAACTATAGTTAGAGAAGTTAAAGAATACTTTGTTTTCCTACTTAAATCACAGTATCATAAACAGACTGAAAATTTGGATTGTATAAGTAAAACATAAAGAAAGCATTAAATTGTTGTTTTGATCATTTGGTACACTTTTGGCCACTGTGAATTAGCAATAAAAATAGGAATGTTTATGACAAGCTAAAATAAAGCTACTCTACAGTTAAATCTACCAAAATGTACCCGGTATGTAGTATTCAACTGTTTGCTTTGTATCACATCTATTAGTATTGCATTATTCAACATTTAATACAACATATTTTATGCAACAACATAAAATAATAAGTGTAAGTATAGTAAAAGATTATGGGGATAAAATCATTAATATGTAAGTAATCAAAGTTCTCCAGTCTTAAGTAAGTTAGTAAAAGCGCTTAACAAATTACCCAGGAGCTTGCACGAAATACCCCCAAACAAAGAAAACAAAATCCGGTCTGGTAGCTTTCCTGGCATAACCAAACATCCATTTCACAGTTTAACACAACTAATAACATATCACACAAGCAGATATAGAAACCTAAACCTAAATATTGCAAAAATGCAAAGAAGTGATTGTATCCAGTTTTTTCCATTTTGTGTGCACATAAACTAAATAACATTCTATCTACAGTCACCCAAATGGGTCATTGGGTCTGGGACTAGATTGATGCAAGAGTTTGTTGAGAGCGATTAAGATTGAGGTTTGGATAATCGGACCACCTGCTGGGATAATGTTTCCAAATCCTGAAACAGAATTGTGGATGTCATTTATATGAAAGAGAACACTATGCCAATTTTTGCATGTTTCTGTATGAATTGGCAAAGAAAACAAAATTAGTTGTCAATAATTGTTCTTAAATATCATAAAAAGCCTGCTCAAGTAGTGAACAATGTGGGATTTTATCATATTTCATTTTTTTATTGTTGTTCTTTATATGATTTGAATCCACCAAAATATTTATTGGTATTTTTTGAAAATGTTGTTAATGTAAGTTTACGTTGAATCATATTTTGAAGAGATAACTACTAAAGTGTACCCCATATATTAAATGAATTGTAAATAAATCAATAAATTGTAATTATTTTTTTGGTGAATTTAAAACATATAGGCTAACATAATGAAACAACTAAGATAAAATGAACTAAGATGATCTTAAATACTATTGGTTAGAAAAAAATCTTTAACATTTGTCTTAACTAGAGTAATGGAAAGATATTGCATGTTAAAAAATTCTTAAGTAAAGTTTAAGATATGAGAAAACCTCAGATGAGAAGTTTCAAATGAAATATTTAACAAAATTCAATTCTGTCAGCTTAACTATTCCATTATCACAATATGTATAAAATCTAAAAACACGTATATATTTGGGCTAGTCTTGGCACCATTTAATAATTCTATCATTTACACTGATGGATCACGATTTTTTTTTTATATTATACCCATTCTACTATAAAATCAATTTGTTATGCCCTTCTAAAAAAATTTAAAAAAAGAACAAAACAAAAAAAAAACTAAAAAGCAACACAAGTCTTTTTCTAGGACATATAATATCAAATTATAACCCTTCAATCATTAACGACTACAATTCCTGATCGGGCCTGAATCTAAAACCCACAAAGTAAATTCTTTACTCAGTTTCCCTAGATTGTGTGAAATGTACATGGAACCATATCACAACTTATAATGAATGAGTGATAATGGAATAGTTTTGAAGGCGTGACTGTCAACAATAATGGCCGCCGCACCTGCTGCAGATGCATGTTTTTGGTGAGCGTCTCCTCCAGCATGCGCTGCAGCTTGCGGTTCATGTCCTTCATGTTCTCATCTTCGCCCTTTACAAAGTCCACCATCCGCTTCAGCGTATTTTTGTCATGGGACGATGGAGACTGCAGGTTGTCTGTAAACCGAACGCTGACCGTTATTCATCCTAATGCTTCACGATAAATGTCAAATAAATAATTTATTAAATTCAAAGGGAATATTGGACTCATTGTGTTAGTATTTTCCTTCTGTTAGTTCATAGAATATTGGACTGAATTTAGTCTTCCTGAAAAAACATCTGCCTTGACGATATTTATGATGGATAGTGTATGTCATTGCGATCATTTTTCTTATCATAGTGCACTTTATTGATATGTACATCTCATATCTTGTGTATTGATATTAGATGCAGTCAATAAAACAGATTAAATACAGTCAATAAAAAAGATCTTATCTTAATGATTTATGGTGATCTCACTCAAACCAAACATATTTGGTTTCACTTTTTCGTTATTTGAAATGAACTTCTGAACTCATTTGTAATCAATATAGTATAATCGTATATAGACACTTAAATATGATTTATTTTGGTATAGATTCTACAGAGACTGAGACAGAGAAAAAGTTAGAAAGTTTAAAACTTTATAGAAATCATGTCTTACTATGATTAGGTCCCCTGCCCTCCATCACATAATGTTCAATAATTGCTGTCTTCCTCAGTAAGTCATCCGCCATTGCTGCATTACTTGCCTCAAGGTGTGAAACCTGAAAAATTAAAACAGCATTTTCACTTTAATGAACATCATTTTTCACCATCACTGGTGGCATCACCTATATTTGCTTGTCTTGTGCTAGTCACTACTTCCGGTATAGAAATGGTTTATTGCAATGAACCACAAATCACTCCTACTAAATAATTTTTCACTATCAGGCAAGCATCACCTGCAGTGTCCACATCTAGTCCTGCCTCTGACCTTCTCCTCTAATGTCCACCTCTCACCTTCTCCTCTAGTGTCCACATCAAGTCCTGCCTCTCACCTTCTCCTCTAGTGTCCACATCCTGTCCTGCCTCTCACCTTCTCCTCTAGTGTCCACATCTTGTCCTGTGTTTCAGCGACTCTCTGCAGTAGGTCGGCATTCTCTTGCTCCAGCATCGACGCACTCGGCGTGCGTTCCTCCTCATCAGGCGAGCAGCCTGACATCGCTGACTGATCCTTGCTGATGCCAGACCACGATGAGATGGAGCTGGCAAAAAGAAACCCACGAGCCTGCGTTACTCTAAACGTCATCCAAATAGGAAGCCACCCTCCTGTAGAATTCTATCCTCTTCAATTTAAGACTGAACAGTGTTTGATGTGAACAATCTGGCCATTAACTGGTACATTTTAATGATTATTATGAAAATACAGAATTCCTATCATATTGCTTGTTACAATAAAAAAAGATTTCTTTATTATTCTTTATTATTTGTGAATCAACATGTTGCACACTTAAGCCTTCAAAAATAGGCTACATTCACCAACCCACCTGCCCTCATCACCACGATAACTGTTTACATCTGAGCTGGACTTCAAAAGATCATCAACACCTGTAAATAGACGATCAACATACAAAACGAAACTAAAAATTAAGTCTTTTTCCTTATTTCTGGAAGAAAATAATATAATTCTCTCCGAAGCATATACATACATTGTACAAATAATGCAAAATAAATTGTTATCTTTCAATAGTTAATTTTAATATTTTCCAATTCAATATGATTCATAAAGAATA
>CM032663.1:42452007-42462387 GCA_019095985.1 Streblospio benedicti | reverse complement strand
AAGCTTTCCTAAATGAACAGACCATAAATTTTGTTATTTCAATACATGTATTTTTTTTTTTTTTTATTATTATGATTAGGGCTCTGTAGAACTGAAAAGTTTAAATAAAAATCAAAACTATAGCATAGAAAGAAAACATAGTATCAAAAATTAACATTTTTGTTTCAGTATATTCTGTGTAAAATAGCCGGCTAGACTTTCAATGATGTTGAATCATCTTCATCAGGCCAAACGAAACTGAGGATTTTTTATTTGGTCTGATGAAGATGATACAATGACAGATTACAAAATTTATATTATAATATTTTTGTAACAACTTTAAAAAACAAGTTCACAAAATGATATTTGCTGTACAAAGACTAATATCATTAAGACTGTTTTTTGTTTACTAAACGACAAGGTCATGTTACTTTACATCATCAGAAGATTTTCCTAAGAATTAGAGCATGGCGTTAGATGTCACGTTGACCATTGAAGTGATTATCGACTTCTTACTTATATCGCACAGTTACACCTGACAAGACTTCTTTGACAGTTTACTACACCTGGTCTTTTACGGCCTGGTATTTCAATTATTCTAATAGAACTAACTACTGAAGACACACGAGGTGTTGCGTGACGTACCTCAACCTCCGCGAGCCTCCTCTCCAGCCAGGACTTGGCCTCGGCAGTGGAGCGCAGCTCAGCCTTGGTATCCTCCAGCGCGGCCTGCACTGTGGCCATCTCGGCCGTCGTCGCCTCGAGGCTGGAGATCTGTGCGGTGAGCGACTGCACCTCGTCGTCATGTTTCGCCTCCAGGTCCAACTACAGCAGGACAGACGCATTAACTGCTTAGCTCCACAAAGAGTTAAAACCAATTATTTATTACCATCTTATAAAGCATCTTGATAATAGCATATGCATTGCTCAAACGTATATAAGTCTTGAGGATAGAGGTCATGCAATTAAGTAAGGTCTTCAGTACATCAGAGCAGTCAATCAATCATTTTATCGCACTACACAAGAGGCTGAGGGAGCATTCAGTTGGTGGAATATCCGCGATAAAACAAGTAATATACACGTACTGATGCTTGAGTACAGAAACATTATAGATGCACAATTTGAGACTAGTCTCTTTTCTAGCTGTCAAATCCTTGTGACAATGAATACTTACACAGTACACAATACTACACATGTACTGGAATTCATATTTCCATCCAATGTTCAAAATCACTCAATTTGATGTTCTATTTGGAGTCACTGTTTACATCAATTCATGACAATTATTTTTACAACATTGTAGTTACACTGTACACTAATTATTTACAGTGATATATTCGATTTCTGACCTTGAGTTGCTTAAGTTGTGAACTGAGATTATCAACTGTCTTGCCGTGGTCTTCGGTCATTGTCTGAACTTGCTGCCGATGCTGATCACTCTCTGTCTGATACTTGATGGCGAGCTCATCCAAAAGTGATTTTCTCTTCTCGGCTAGCAGCTTCATTTCTTGCAGACCCTAAAATTGCACCACCTTCTTAATACCTTGGTTTTTAGACATTGTTAGGATTTATAGCTACTCCCACAATACCACGGATGAATAATGGGGAAAGAATGGGAGTAACAACATCAGAGTGGGAAACTTTTCCAAAATAGATACTAGACACCAGGGCTGGCAAGTTGAAAAACTTACAGGCCCTAGTGAAATCTTACCAGCTCTGCCAACGGCACTCAATATCTAGGGGGGTCCGGGGCATTCCACCATGGAAATTTTTTAATGTATATTTAAAAAAAGTGCCATTTGGCGGACTTTGAGATTGTATTTGATATTATGACAAAAGTGTTTCAAAATACGGGGTCATAAAGGTGCCAGACAACCGGGCAGGTAAGTCTGAGGACCTGCAGGCCCAATAGTAATCCTATCAGCCTCGGGCCACCGGGCAGGCAGCCATTTCCCACGCTGCTATCCCTGAAGTCTAATTGACAATTGTTTTTTAAAATTCATGATTTAAACCGTACTTACCTGGATCTGCTTGTCTCTGTCTTCTTGTAAAGCCCGCAACTGCTCAATGGCTTCAGAATGGTTATTTCGACTCTCCTGGAAACAAATACCATTAGAGCAAGGTCTTATGAAAAGCTATTGAATAATGCCCAAAATATTCACGATTAAGTACATGTATAAGGTTGCTTTCTTATATTGATGCAAGATTTTGATGAGTAGTACCAGCAGTTGATGTATAATGCATCAAATAAATAAAGATAAACACAACAATACCTTCAATTGTACAGTGAGATCTTCTACTGTGCTGTTTACAACCTGGAGCTGAGCTTGTGCCTGCTGTAGTTTCTTGGTCACTTGATCCATTTCTCTCTGCATCAACTCCCGCTGCTCTGCATTGCCTTCATCAACCTGAAAAGATGCCAGACTAAATGGTCAGTTCTATGTATGATACACAAAGAATCAAGTGTGTGCTGTGGTCACAGTAGAATGTACACAAAACAGTTATTTCCATCATTTTGCATACCACCTAACTTTTGTGGAAAATTGAGGATGTATGTCAGAAAACTGTTAAAATAGTACAAGAAATATTCCAACTTCTTATGCATTTGTAGTGTATTGGTGTTTCTTAATGACAGATAATGAATTTAGGTATAGCATTTATCATGAAATTTGAGAATTGTTCTTCGAGAAAACTCTGCAATTGATGTAGCGTAGTCAAGAGGGCTTAGTTTGTCAATGGAATCATAATGCCCAGAATTATTCTTAATCATTATATTATTTTGGGCTCATTATTCAACTCACAAGTTACTGAAAATAACCCCTCATTGAAGGAGTCCAAATTTCATTTTCATGGCCTCAGCCAATCAGACCGTCAGAAAATATTAGGTTCAGTCACGTCAAACATAGGATCTTACAAAGCCAAATAAGGAAACATGCATTAACTCTAGGCTGTAAAAATATTACTACCAGTACCTCCTCCTCCAAAGACATGACAACCCCTTCTAGTTCCAAAATTCTCTGTGCTGCTTTTTGGTCCTGTTCTTCAATTATCTAAGGTTTAGTAAATAAAAGCATAGATTAGATGCGCTAAACTGCATTTAGAATTAGAACAAATAATTTATGTCAATACATGCTGTCCATTGGCAATGGCATTAGTAGGCGCAATAAAACAATACACGTTATTACTATGTTTATAATATATTAATGTTTACTCTTACTAAAAATCATACGGAAGAACGTCATTCATCATGCATTTTATAGATCATCTACAGAACTATGTTTTCATAAGATTTATAGGATTTCTTCCTACATGTTACCTAATTCATTTTTACGTAAATCCTATCACATTACTTGAATGATATTTTTCTCTCCATCTTATCAAGATAGCTTCATCAGGGCTAAGGTCCAGTTACATCATCAAATAACATCATATGACATCACAACATATCCTCCATGCTTTTGAGCATACTTCTTTTGCTGTGTAAGGCAAATACCAAATTCTCTTCCTACCTCACCTATATAGGCACTCACAACTTTTACAACCAATCTTGGAAATACAACGTCAACTTCCTCGTTTCATGCAATATCATGTGAAGACGTCACTGGAGACTAGACCTGATGAATCCATTTTGTTAAGATTGACACAAATTTTGGCATTCAAATAACGTCATTACACCCCAGTTCTGTGGCAATATATCGTATACATGAAAAAAAGAACTAACGTGATGTGCCCCTAGTTTTGCTGGGTGCATCAGAAGGATTAAGCTCACATTTAATTAGTTAATACCTATAGAGCTAAGTCACCTATGGACATCTAAAAGAACAATCTGACTGCCCAAAATCAAATATCATCATTCTTTGTTGTCTCAATCATACCATCACATATTATAACAAACAATTTCTATCTATTTTCAGTACTTTTTACCATCACAATCTGATTTTACTACAAACATTGTTATCATGGTTAAATGAATCTCATTTTAAATATTCAGTATCAAGGTACATGGTATATATGTAAATAGAAATGAATGCATGGAATTTTCAAGCTATTTATAAGTGTATTACCTAATATTTAATCATGTATTACACATTTGATGCAAATATCTATGTTAGTAGAAAAATTAATACAAATCGACATCCATACACACACAAAAATAAAATACTAATCTACACTCTAAAACACCATGTTAAAAGCTAGAAAAAAAATCACTGCTTACGGCCAAACTGATTAAATAATTCTGCCAGTTATCACTAAATATGTTAGTAGTGGTGTGATTATTATCATTTTATTGCGGTACAGGTGTACAGCATGTGTATTACCTTCAATTTCTCCTTTGTTGTGTTCAACTCTGTTTGCAAAGAATTGATTTGGTCTGACGACTGGAGCTGATGCTCTTCTAAATGCTAAAAACACATTTAACTAAACATCCTTATCACTAGAAAAAAGAAACATGCTTAGCCATAGTACCATCTAACAAGAAATTAACACTGTAGCAAAATAATTTACATTACATTTAAAAATATTTTGATCTATGGTCAATAGCTTCATGCATATATTTATAACTCTTCCACAATGTAATTATCATTTTGCTACAAGTGTAACAAATATTATCAATGTGAAGATAGGTATACTGTTCCGATGAGTCAAACACCATGCATATATCTTTTGTGTGCATAATCTAGAAAACCACAATAATAATTTTTTTCAGAATAAGATATGAATTGTTTAGAGATAAAAAAAAGCAAGAGAACATTGATATGAAACAACAAAATTTAGACATAAAAGTTTTCTTCACATAGATTTGTACAATAAAACAAATTTCAATCCAGCACAATCACAAATCCACACAGAGCCATTTCTGTAACTCAAAAGTTAAGGGCAGCATTATACGCAATGTACCTGTAAGTCTTGTATGCTTTTATGACTACAAATCAACAGCATTCAAGATGTTTGTAAAATGTCACAAATTGACTAGAATAAAACTGGCAAATACTGTCCATAATAAGTTATCCAAATAACATTCAGCTGTTACAAGCAACATAGTTTTTTTTACAGTACTGCACACATAGAATTTTTCTGAATTTCATCACAATTGTGTTGCCCTAAACTTCTGAATTACACCAACCATTTTGCCCAAGTGAAAATAAACTGGTTCAAAACATTTAACATATAAAAAAACGTGCAAAACATGTACAACATAATTGAGACCAACATCATTGAAGCCTACCTTATTAGATCTTCCTAGTTCTTCATGGAGTCTTTCACACTGTTCTTTTAAAGAAATAATTTCGTTTTCTTTGTTCTTCTGCAACTCCTCTAGCTTTTTGGTGAGTTCACTATACTGATTTTCTTTTTCTTCTTGAAGATGCACAAAGCTTGAAATATATAAAGTAAACAATAATTTACAATTTCAATTATTTCAATTTTGAAAATGCATGTTTGAAAATATATAATTTAGTGCTGTGTAGATAAAATGTACTTGTTAATGAATATACCTTTCCTGCTTTTTCTTAAACTTGGAAGAGAGCTGAAAGAATGAACAGGAAATAAATACACATGCCAATAAAAATACACTGACTTTGTATGTCATTTTTTGTTTTACTTCACATGAAATAAAAAGAAAAAAACACATATATATTTATGTGCAAGTGTATAAACTGCAAACAATTTCATTAAAGTATTAGACTTGAGATCTCATACACCATGCTCGGGTCACAAAGGAAGGAATAGCTATACTTACTTTCTCAACTTCTTCCGAGAGAGTTTTTATTTTGCTGTCTGATTCCTGATGAAATTGATCCAACTGCTCTCGCAAAAGTCTGTTTTCTTCTTTTTCCACATTTAGGTTTAATTGCAGTTCTGGAATAAAAAAATAATTTGCCTTAATAGGTTCCAAACCATTCAGTTCTCAATTCACACAAGTGTTCAATTTTCCGTTACAACAAGGTTGAGATCCAGACTGGGCAGCCAGGCCACACCCTCTGAATGAGGAATAATTAGGGCCTGTTTAAAATAAATTTAGGATTTGATTGATTGATGATAACAGCGATATACAACTTCAATCCAAAGTGATGGAATTGGATGAGCTGTTCAACAAGGTATTTCATGAACATCTTCTATTATCATCTTTTGCCAATTGTCGGAGTGATTAGGGCTGTGCGGATGCAGACCTGTGCTACACTGTGTTGTTGTCAACAACGGTAGAAAAATGGATGTGTTTTGGAAATTTTTTACGAAGATCCATGAAAATGATAAGCTAGTGGCCAAATGCAACAAGTGTGGCAAGTCACAATCTATAAAACCATGTAGGATGAAAACCCATCAAAGTAATTGCTATGGCATAAACAAGGGCTCTGAGCATATAGACAATTGTTCTTGAATAAAATTGATAAATTATGAATACATTTTGTGTTCATTTCTTCCAATAGGCTTTTAGTTATAATATTTGACCAATAAAGGCTCTGATTACTAAAGACAGTCATTCTAATTCATATGTACATGTACATGATACATCTTTTACTGATCAAATCATTTGAACCAGAAACCAAACTTCCACCAACTTCCATTTCTTCCTCATTTCTTCCGGGAAGAAACCATTTCTTCCAGTTTCTTCCGCCGTCCCGGAACAAATAGCAAACTTCCGAAAGATTGCCAACCCTGGTTGTTGAATAGTGGTGGTGGTGGGGATAGGGGATGTTTACTTCAGTTGGTGTTGACTAATGGGTGCTGGTAGTATGGGAAGGTGAGGACAAGGGGTGGGTGGTGCCAGGACAGTGCAGATGCTATGCGGCCCAGTTGATGTACCGGTAATCTTGTATTCATATATTGTGTAAATGGTCCTTACCATTAAGCTGTGAAGACAATTCTACTTTACTGCAAGATGTTATGTTTTCATCATCAATCGTTTCATTGGAATTGGATTCACCTAATTTTGAAATTTCTGCATCATATTTGTCTCTAACTTCTGGAAAAGAATTGCCATCATTTCAATAATGTGTAAGATTTAATCGTTGGTCATAATTCCATACAAAAAAATGAAACATTTAGTTCTAATGCAGCCATTATTTTTACTAGGCATTTTAGCACACTAAGTCTTATGCCTTGCAGCTATTCTTTAACCATAAATGTACCTGTGAAGAAGGTATTGGAAGATAATTAAACATTTATCTTTATAAGTTGATATTTTTTGTACCTTGTAATGATTTTTGTAAAGCTGTATTTTGAGCATTCAATCTACGAATTTCTGCATCACTGGTACTCTCACAATGTTGTTCTGCAGAGTTATTTGAATTGTTCTCCTTGATTTCCAATTCAAGCTGCTCGTTAGTTGTCACTAACTAGAAAACAGGCAAACCATGTTAATTTTACTTGATCATTTATTATATGCCATTATTGTCAGATTACTTGAAAACATGAAAATAGTGGAATCTGTCCATGTGGACACCTCATTTCTAAGGACACCTATCCTATGTGGACACTTAGACTTCTCTCATATCTCATTTTTCCTATGGCATATATAATATATGAAGTGAACCTCTCTTTACTTTAAGGACATATGTCTTATGTGGACACTTTTCACTTCTGAAGGTGCAGGGTGTCAATTGACTAGTAAAATGGGCAACTTTTGACAGATTCTTATCATGGCATGAATATAGCTTCATGTGCAAGGATGAATGAATGAAGAGGGTTATGAGTTCTGACAAGTCTTATCCATAATTACCCTGAGGTGTCAATCTAAACACTATAGTACACAGTAATGAATGAAAATGAGTTCTAGTCTTATTTAAAGCATCTAGGCCTGTACACAGTAATAAACAAATGGCCAAGACACCACTATACATGTACTAAGGCTGACCATATTTACATCAATATATTGTTGCTATATACAATAATTAATTTACATTAATACAATAGCACTGTTAATACTATATGACAAAAAATATATATATGCATAAAAACCTAACAAATGAAGGGCTTTTAACTTCAGCCAAAGAGAAGCAAAAATGGATATTATATGGGGCCAAAAAGAATAAAAAAGCAATATATAAATTTACCCGAGACAACTCTTTCATAAGTGTTTCATTCTGCAGCTGAAACTCTTGCTCTTGACTCATCAGTTTTCTCTGCATCGCATCATTCTCTGTCATCATGAGGTCAAATTCCTACAATGAAATCAATATTTTGAACAATTGGAGAAACTGAATTAGCTATCAATACAACAGATTGGGTAGCACTACTAACGGACTGCTCTTATCTTTGGTTCTCCTCGATATTCGCTGGTCCCAGCTACCACCCTACCGACCCATAAATGTTAAAATATCTATCAGTGAATGAATGAATGAGTAAGTGAATGAGTGAATGAATGAGTGAGGGAGTGAGTGAATGAAATGAATATCAAAGACAATACCTGCCCTTCAATAGATTATCACTAAACAGTGCATGAACAAAAGAATTACCAACCTTATGATGCATCTTTATAGAAATACATAAAAGACATACTGTATACAATGTGTTACATACCTTAGCCTTTTTGCTCTTGTTAACTGCATTTTTTGCTTTTTGATAATCTCTGTCAAGGGTATTAATTTGAGCTCTCAAAGCTGCTATCTCTGAAATGCATAATAAATTTTCATAGATATGAACTCTCTAGTTCCAAGCATACACAACATACAGCATATATAACTTATTTATATATAAACATTACAGATTTCCTTTTTTCAACACAGTTTTCTCTGTGTATTTTATAACAAATTACCGCTTGAAACAATGGCAATGACATGAAATAGATATTCCTCAAAAGTTCTTCAAAACCTTATACAAACCTTTCTCTTGTTTAGCACATTTATCTTCAAGTGTATAGTTTGCAGTTCGAAGTTCTAATAATTGGATCTAAAATGTAAAATGTTAAGCTTATAATTTGTTCATACAATCATCTTAAATTTGGCCAACTAGTAACTACATTATGATTATCAATAATATAGCGACTCGTTATTACAAATTTGATTTATGTAAATCAGGCAATCTAATGGCTTTATATCAGTGTACAATTATACACTGCTTTGTACGGTTAGAATACCAAGCATGAAAAAACTGTTCTATTGCCACAAACTTTTCGAAACAAGATTAGAGATTTTTTTAAATGACATAATAGTTGATCACACCAACAGGCACCACCAATTATAAATCACTCATATTATATTAGGAAAAAGAATAACTAAATACCACAGGGACAACTCTGGGCTTCACTGTTGTGCCATAATCACACTGTTATTCTGATGGGCACAATCATTGTGCCATGCTGGCACAGATTGTATTACAGGCAGGTTTTACCTATCATTTGTAGAGTTCTTAGTGACCTAACAACTGCGCATAAGAATATTAATTTCTCGTCTTAAATGTGTGTATAGAGAAAGTGCCTGCTTTAACACGAGTGCACATAATGTAAGCCAGCTATCAAGTGAGGAATTGAATACTAAGTCGCGTGAGGTTTCACATGCCCTCTTACAAAATTACACCGTTAGGAATGACCAAGTGTGTGTCAAGAGCAAATGCTATGTCACAAAGACGATGCGTGAGAGCATTAACGCTAAATCAGAAGCATTTCACGCCCCCCTGCGTAGTCTCGCCTGAATCCCGACGAGTGAAAAATAAAAACATTGGAAGATTAGTGTTTATTTTGCAGTGACGAAAAGGGAACAGATTCTAAATTGGACTCATTTAGAATCTAATATATGTTATGAATGATAAATAAACACACTTATACTAAATAAGACAACTATATGTAACATATTGACCTGCAAACGTTGAAATTCTTCGTCAGACAGCGAAGACGTCGCCATCTTGAATATTGTCAAAATGGCCTATTCGAACTCTAAATATTTTGCACCATAAAATTACCGTACGTCTTCTTTTGAACGTCTCCATTTTCTAGCTTTTATGAATGAATTAATCCTTTTTCTACATACTTTTACACGTCTTTCTACCAAGCATATTTCTACCACGATAGCATAAAAAACCATTTTCTTGAATAAATAATTGGTCTATAAATAATTTTTAGATGTGTACTTAATTCCGTGGCTGAATGGAAAGGGAGTTGGACTTGTGACCAGATGTCGTGGGAGCAAACCTACCTCTAACAGGTTGCACCCTTTTCCACACCCACACGTTAAATAGGTACATGTCAGGCAGGTACATGTCAGGCAAGCGAACGCCAATGTGAGTGATTAGCACGTCTCCACTATAGTACCGATGCCCCCCCCCCCTTTTCCGAAAACCTGGATCTGCCTATGGTGTACATTTATATACTTGAGGTTAATTATTGATGAGTGCACTATAATGTTGATGTGTTTTATTGACCTTGTAGCTGGCCATGGCAAGCAACTATGCTAATGATAGTTTACC
>CM032663.1:42429762-42443079 GCA_019095985.1 Streblospio benedicti | reverse complement strand
TTTTTTATACTTTAATTTCAATCATAATATCCTCAAAAGACCATTATTCTAATGTTATAAAAAATTAGGCAATTGCATGGCAATAAAACTCTACTTCGCAGCTCCTATGAGACTAGGAGTGTCTTAACTTCGCAGTTTGATTACCAAATAGGATACCAATCAAAATAGCCATTGTTATATTTCTAGTGACACAAGTAGATCTCATTATAAGATACTGGTTTGACTCGAGTCATGATAAAATGTTTATTCAGAAGGTATAAATTACATTTATGGGGGGAACTATGCATAAGCCCGTAGTTTTACAATATTATTATAAAAAAATAAAAAGACAAAACAAACAAAAACAAGACCAGACTGCATGAAAAAAGGCGAAGAATTAATTTATAAATAAAATGGCTTGTACAAGTACAAGTAATTTTTTAAGCAATAATTAAGTCGATTGTCAACAGTCTGTAGGTCAAAATCTAAGGGTTGGCCATCTATAAGGCAGTGCCTTTATCTGAATATATTATATTATGGCCAACCCGGGTTGGCGCCAAGCGCCAACCACTTTGGACGTGTTAGGTCATCGCACGTACGTCGTAAGAAACCAGTGTGCTTGAAATGAAAAATCTGACTGACTCTGATCTGCGACCTATTTTTATTTGCTACAGAATTTTAAGAAGGCTAACATCCTACCGATGATGCTTATTGATTAGAAAACGGACAACTTCCTGCAATCTCGTTAAAAAATAAAAAGGGACACCATAATATTTACGAAAGGGCTTCGGTTTAGCTCGTAAACAAACAGCACTCGCTCCAACATACGCGTGACGTAAATGCTTTACTTAAGTTGATTAAACGGTGTACGTCACAACGTAGTAAGCATACCTGCATGCTGTAAATTAATATATCATCTATCCAGCATCCGTATCCTCAAATGGCCTCAATCAATACCACCATACATGCCATAGAAGTCATAACACTGTCCCACATTATTTCACTGATTTTAATAATCAAGGCCCGCAGATGAGTCCGATACACAACAGTCACATGGGAGGGAACTCGATTGTTCTTTATTTATCAACCAATGTCACAAATACGCAATGTTTCTAATATATAATGCAGTTGATGAACAGATAATCATAAATGTCACAAAAGCCAAGTTTCAAAACGCACATGAATACACTAATAGTCTACAGGCAGACTGCCGATTCGAATCTTCTCGTCCTGATAACGTCAATTGGGTTGCATATCCAGGTGATTTGAATGATCCCATGGCATTTTTATAACCATCTATTTTGTTAGACGTATTATAAACATACTAACAGTACATGTATATACTAAAATGACCAGAATATTCAGACCGTCAATGAAATATCTGGCTTGTTCTGGCTTGTGTTTACAATAGGTTTCCTAGAATACAGAGCGACCAGCGTAAACCACAGTGCCCTTGACGTGTTCTTTCAAACGTCAACCGTTCAAACAATAACGCACACCGCATTTCTCTGAACGCCCTTGCACGCATTACGTGATCCTTTGTAGTTCGTGGTTTATTGTGTTAGTACATTGTATACTTTCACATAGAAGTGTCATTGACGTAGTGTTTGTAATAAAAGCATAGATTCTTTTTTAACATTTGTATTCTTATATTTATTATTGCTGTTATTATTTTTTTGTATTGTGTTGGGGAAAACATAACAATGAACAGTGACCAATTGGCCAATTCCAAGCCCCCCTCCCAGAAGAAATGAATGTCTGTGAAATAGGACAAAAGTAGTCCGGTCAAAAAGCTGTATCGGGTTCTAGACCCGATAACCCAATGAATATATAGTCTTTTCCATTTAAATACAAGAGTAAATAAAGGTGGGGTCCCTGTATCGGGTTATTTTCTTACTGAAGCTTGTAGTTCTTGCAGAGCTAGCCCCACCTATGTGGAAGTTCGATAGATGTAAAGGCCAATATCATTATCCACCACTAGTTTATCTAACAATACTTGATCGGGCAGAAATTAAGTCACGGATATATCACGTGTGTACATAAAATGTAATTTACCTTCTGAGTCGTAGCAATGGAACTTTGTATTGCAAAATAAACAAGAACTAATTTTGCAAGCATTGTCATGGTTGACTTTCCTAACACGTAGAATGTAAAAAATGAAATAGATTATACAGTTTGGGAAATTAACATGTGTCCATTATGGTCTCAAATCGATATACTCGTGTCTATCTTCTCTGATATTAAAGATAAGCGCAATTGTTTTATCTGTGCTGTCAAACTTGGTATACATATAGACATTAAGATTGTCATGTATATTAATTTGTATATTTGTTTTTGATTGTATCAACATAAGCTTTATTTCAATAATTCAAAATCACACGACTCCCCGAACCTACATTGCCATCTATCATTCACACCATCAAAATATATGAAAATCAAGCATATGTGCATACAGGTATCAATACGTAAGTGAAATTTGCCAAATATGTCATTCAGTTCTGTACTAATAATTTACCTAATTTAAACACTAGGTCAGAAAAATACAACGATTAGTTATCTTTATTACAGCTTTATTATATGTAAAGTCGTTAGAGCATGACACAATGTGAATTGCGACTGTAGATAAGAACATTTAGATTTACATTAATTTTGCATTTACATGTAAAAGTCTGTGGTGGTTTGGAGTCTTTCTTTGCATCAATTCCTATTATGTTAATAGCTAGCTATGTTTTGAGTATAAGGCTACATAGTAAACAGACCTAGCGAGGAACATCTCTGGCTGTATGTTAATGATGGTTTCACCATCAACTTTCCAAAACCGACCTCTACGTGCAACCAAAATAGCGGCCTTTACGTGCAGCAAAGTTGGCCGTTGTGTACGTTGACTCAAATGGTTCTGTGCCTTCTTATCATTAAACACAGTGTATTATCTACTTAGACAATATATGCTACTGTAGAGATCTCGTGCTATGTACGTAATTGACTTTTTATACATCAATGTTCCATGTAATGGTCCGCTCTGGTGGCACATAATGGCCTATCCTTTATCTTATTCCCCGTGTGGCTGTATAGCGTGGGTAAATGTAAGCCGACTTTTCTGTTATCGCCGTTATTTCGGTTGCACATAGAGGTCGGTTTCGGACGGTGACTTACCCGTATGTCCATTCAAGCGGCCCAACGTACATGTAAGGAATCCCAAGTTAAATATTAGATAAATGTGCTGAAATTTCATTTGATTTATTCTTTTAAATGTTTCGACATTTTAACTGTACAGTATGTACAGAGTATTTATTTGAATATTGCTTTCAAAAGTATATGGGGTGTTGTGGTGTTTAAACAGTGGCCGAATAACAAAAAATGTCTTTTGCAAAAGCACCAAACCAGAAAAAGCACGATCGCGCTGACGCCAATTTTATGCTACTACTCTTTGCCAGATTAAAACTTTCCGAGGACGCTTATTTTGACAATTATTTGAAATGATGCAGGGCTGTCGGGGTGGGGTGGGGTGGGGCCGGGGTGCGGTGGGTGAACGCACCCCTTTTTTCCAAATCAATTAACCATATGGACTGCTCCTATTAATTAACAGTTTTATAAACGTTGTTTGTGGGTATCACATTGACACATGTGGTGATCCAGTAGGTAATTGTGAGCAAGGCCTTTATATAGTGTGTAGAAATTCTTCAAAATCCACCTTAATTCCATATATCTAATTCATAAAGATACCCGTTTAATTTGAATTATGATCAGAATGCATTTAGATACTTAAATTTGTATATATATAAAAAGGCAAATGATTCAATATAACCAAAAAAGTTCATTACAACAGATTTAATTTATTTTGATTGAGTCACAATGCGCTCAACTTGCATATCTCGCTGTACATATTATGACAGTCAGTATCACACAACATATAACAAAAGAGATGACCACATTATATTGTGTCAACATGTCAACATGATATACTACGCTTCACAGTCGTTTGATTTCTACAACATTTACCTGACTAAAAGCTCTAGAAGTTTGCTAGCATTTCTTTTTCCTCAATCCTTATAATTATTACCCTGCTCAACGTGAGATATACACTCAACATTATGCTGGGTGTGAATGCTCAACAAATGCTCTTAAACAGCTGCACAACTACAGACCTTCAATGGGCCAATTCCAGAGTATCTTCGCTCATATCCACATTTATTTTGGCTTTCCACAAAGTATCTAGGGTGCGTAAGGTTCGGAGGCTTTGAATGTTCAACCCCCCCCCCCCCCCCCACACACACACACCCTCTCTCTCCTTATGTGTTTGAAATTCCAGACAGTTTTATTCAAAGGAATCGGTGCTAAAAATGGCTCAGATTGCACCAGAGAGCAGAAAAAATTTCAAACTTTTCCCGGGGGAGCATACCCGGGCCCCCGACCTCCTAGCATATGCTAGTCTGTGGTACATGTATGCATGACCTGATGACAGAGGCATTTCCCAATGTTTATCATGATCGTTCACTCTTCTTACCCCTACCGTCACCAACATCCATGATTCTCTGAATTTATGAGGATCGCATAGCTTCAGAGAATCCCAGAAATGTTGGTGAGATATACAAATGGCACCCCCCTTTTGAAAACCTTCTGACGGCCCTGTGATGTAAAATAAAATGCCACGCTTAGACAAAAATGTGTCATGCGTCTATGTAAGCTAGAATGATATGCACACTTACAGAAATTTCAGCATTTTCAAACTTTAAATAAAACATATTTTGACTAGGTAAAACTAAATTAAGATTGATACATGTCCGTGGCCGTAGATGAACGTGTATTTTATGTAGAATGTGGGAGTCACAGAACGTCAGATAACTGTAGTCCCTTTTATTCATACCCATTCACATCATATGATATCCATTTATATATCACAATATAAAGGTTCTTACACACACATATGAAGATAGCTATATATATGACCTATTATAAATATTGGCATACACTCTGATACCTCGGATACTATTACAGCAAGAACAGCTTCATAATAATACGATGATACCTTTCGTCTGCGGGCGTATATACTGGCGTCAGACGGGAGTATATGACATTATACCACTCTATCATTAAAAACCCATGGGTGAATTTTCCCCCTCTGACAGGAGAAGCGTCCTACATTTTGAAACCGTCGATTAAAATAATCAACTATATTTACCTTACCACACAGATTTTAATACGACAGTTAGAAAAAAAGATGACTATATAATCCCCCGTACTACTAGTTAAATATGAACCGGATTAGGGAGCATATTGATGCAGCCAAGCGTGAACTTAAGATTAGCATCGCTGTATTGAAATTCGTCATAGTTGAAGGAATCTTTTGATTATTCAGAAATAATTTGTAAGTAAAAACGATGAGTTTAAATGTGATAACCTATACTGGTGTCATTGGTTTCAGTGATTAAAATTGCTTAAACAAATGTTAAATGCCGGATAATGCTAATAATGTGTGCAAAACCAGCAGAAGGTGATATGACTTGTCATTCGGTGTGGCCAATGTAGAGCTTTTCCCATCTAATAAACACTGTTTGAGGTTAGTCGTGGTATAATTGTCATGTTTGTTCGGCCAATATGCATGAATCAATGCCCTCATTTGTTGAATATTCAACCAATTCGGGCATTGATTCATGAATATTGTCCTCAAACCCATTACATATTTCTTCACTTAACACATTGAGTGCAATCACATGATTATGGTCTACATGAGAACAAGGCATTTGTACACTAGTAACAATAACGGCGTACACACAGTGTTTCAATCTGGTAGCTTGAATACAGGATTAATATGTGAACCAGAGTTATATTAGTACAGTGGACCTATGCATTTATTACCAATGACAAGTGGTGTGTTTATACAGTCGAACATCATAACATCCCTTCTTTCAAAATCAAATTAACATTTTAATTTAATTTGACAATCAAGTACATTAATTATTATGATGTAATGAAAATATATACAGACACATCTTAACATTACAATATAATAACATTGACATGGCAAACCCATAACATCCACATACCCTATTTTACATTTGTGAACGTTACTTTCCTTTATGTTAATTTTGTACCATATAATAGTTTCACATTATCCTTTAAATTCCCAACGTGACATGCTTAGGGGGGTAAACCCCCAAAAAAAACATTTTTTTTTTCCCCAAAAAACATTTTTTTAAAAAACAAAAACAAACCTTTTTTCGGATTTCAATTCAACCTTTTTTTTTTGTTCTTTTTCATTTTTTTAGTTCAAAATTTTCAGGAAAAAATTTTAATTATAGGGTTTTAATTTTTTTTAGGCTTATTTTTTTGGACCAAATGGGCCAAAAAAAATTTTTGGGCATAAAGAGAAACAAAAATTTTTTGACTAGTAGCCCGGCCCCATGGTAAATCCCAAATTGAATCAAACAAATCGCATACAAAGTATAAACTGAAAAAGTAACTAGAAGGATTTTCTTGCCCACTGCAAATCAGAGTCCAGTCTACCAGTATTATTAATTAATATTAGTTTAGCAATTTACTATCTATCTATATGGTTTATGACTTTTTTTATTACTCAATGGCCTTTCTGTACACACAGTTCAATAGTTGGCCTCTTCACCAATTCAGGGGTTCTTCAGAACTACACATCTATCTATAATACTTGATAGATGTTACCTTGCTATGGCAAGATGTAGTTGGCCTTGCATATGCACAACAGAATTCTCAAAAATGTAAGAAAGGTTGGGGGTTTGAACCCAGCCAAGATCATACTGCACCCATCATCGTTTCTACAGCTCTTTACACTTGATTGCTATATCAACCATTTAAAACATAATTTTTACAAACAGAATAGACAAGTCATGCGAGTTATGTCATTGGTCTTGCTCCCGTATGCGAAAGTGTTTGTAATACTATTGTGAAAGGGACTGACCATAAGTTACAAATAATTATTTATGATCACTGATTTCATGTTTGCTTTTGGTGTTTTTTTTTTCCAACTCCGTCTATTGAAGCATCATATTACAAATGCATATGAACTATATCTAAGTGGAATTTGCATGGAAGATTCTATACTGTCAACCCAGTGTCTTATTCATTTTTGAAACTCAAAAAAGCCTGCCGCCGCCATAAGACCTTTTGCTGCCGCCATCAAAACACTTATCCACAGCCACTAATAAGCTTTATGAACTTTGGCCTCTAAAGTGTTAACTTTGGAAGTGATGCACAAGAATTTCATGCATGCATACATGTATGTCCACCTTAGAAAACTAGTCAACCATAACATATTACCATATAAGGAAAGACTCCGCCTCCTGCATACATTATATTTTCAAATCCTGTAATACCCTGTAAAACCCTCAAATACCCCCTAAATTCCTGTACATCATAACATCCCTTCTTTCAAAATCAAATTAACATTTTAATTTAATTTGACAATCAAGTACATTAATTATTATGATGTAATGAAAATATATACAGACACATCTTAACATTACAATATAATAACATTGACATGGCAAACCCATAACATCCACATACCCTATTTTACATTTGTGAACGTTACTCCCTTTATGTTAATTTTGTACCATATAATAGTATTCACATTATCCTTAATTCTTAACGTGACATGCTTATGGCTAAACTCCAAACTTTACATTTATTTAACAAACAAACATATTAAGTACAATACAATAATCAAACATCAATGCAGAGTACAGATTCTACCCATATGTGCGTATTCATTTATACGTCAATCTATCAGGAGGTTTGCTAATCCTACTAGACTTGCTAACTGGATCTAGCTTAGTCTTAATTGGATCCAAGATGGCCACCAAGATGGCCGCTACTCAATGAGAAATCGTAACTTCTGACGTAGAATAGCAAGTACATGTAATACCACTTTTTACATATTTTTTGTACATCAGATGGAACACATATGAGTCAAAATTGTGATTTGTAAATAAATGTCTAAACATTAAGGGGCTTGGCGGGATGACAGTTCAAATGTTCCTGTCAGAATCACAATCGGTTTTCACAGTCTGATCACTCATTTGTGTTTGCAGCCAGCATTTCGCGGCAAAGGACCATAATTTCCAGCCGTTTGTAGTCTGGCAGTGTGAGGCCCATTGGGACCGTTTGCACCCTGAGGAATTCCAGGTCCTGAGAAGATGTCTTATTGTGGTTTACAATAAACCCCAATGCCTCAAGCAGAAGATTGAGTGTGCAGCCTTCCTGACGGAGGTGCATTGGATCCTAGTACATCAATAACTCTTCCAGTTGGATTACCATACACACCCCTAGTAGGTCCCCGACACTGCGCACAAAGCTCACTACCGGTTTGAACAGCTGGTGAAAACGCGGGGTGTTAATGCCAGTTCAAAGAAAAGGAATGTAAAACTGGTAGAGTCTGTTGGAAGCCGAAACGTAAGAATTTCCTGTATATTTTGTGGACTGGAATGTACTAATAGGCAGTCTTTAGTTGGATTTCATGAGGAAGTTGGCTTTCATTAACATGCCATCCACTTGGTTCAGTTCAGCAGTGCCAGAGCTGACTGGCCCGCCACTAGATCTGGCAAGAAGTGGATAGCCTTGAGGTTTAGGGTGTCCAGCTCTGGCAGGGGCAGGAGCAGAAAGCACTAGCGCTTCCATCACAAGGGGGACGGGTACTGGGTCAGTTCTGTCTTACTTCCCCCTCTAGTAAGGTGGGAGACCGGCACAGTGTAACACGTGTGGTTCGCTTTTGAACACGCAGTGATGGAAGGGGAAATGGGGCAACGATAACGTACCTTGTTTTGTTGCGTTTTCTGGCTTTTCTACTGCGGCAACATCATCAACCACACACAGTGCTTGGCGCCCCACCCTGATGCTAGGCGTCTTGAAAGGGCTCCTTCTTCTGATCTGAGTCACAAGAGGCATTGCTCCCTCCTCCTGGTTCTTTAATGAGTGTGCAGTCCTCTGTCTGTTCCCTTGGTGATGCCTCCCTCTGAAAGATCGCTTGCTTCTTTTTGTGTATGAGTTGGGACATACTGCCCCCTTTACTTCCTTCAGCAGGACGTCTTGAAAGTCTTGTCCAAAAAGGACTTTGCCACCCTCAGGGAAGGTAGTGCAATAGTCTATAAAATCATCTGTGGCTTCATCCTTCGACCCAAGCACAAAACCCGTCACCACATGATGTCCGGCCTTTTGGTGTGCACACCATTTATGGCGGAGTCCTTTGATATGAACCGGGAGGCTTCAAACTGGGCAATGGATGTATCTCCCTCTTCGCTATGCCTGTACGCAGCTGTTTTAAGATGTGCTTGTCCAACTGAGACACCTAGAGGCAGTCCAGGCCAGGGACCAGGTGCGTATTCAAGATATCCTCGACAACATTATCAGTGAGATGTTTTTTAAAGTATACCTCTGCCGAATCAGGGAAGTATGATTGCAAAGTATGCACCGACGTCTTGTCAAGCACTGCTCTGTAGCGCTGATATGTGCCAAATCATCGGGTGGGTGAACAAGAGGGCAGGTGATCTTGGCTGTGAGGTATAAATAAAACAATTAAAAATAAAATAAAATCATCAAATTCTCAAAATCATCCTCAGATGATGCAAAATGTGTCAAATGGTGAATAGTCTGAACGCTCCCATGAGGACTTACGAGACCTCTTGCACTTGGGCGCATGGTCATGTGATGTGCACATGACCGCATGTCACCCTCCTTACGAGGGTGCAGCAAGATTGAATCATCATCGGGAGTATCAGCTAGGCACTGCCTCAGCCGTGAAGGTAGAGATGCCCAATCCATCTTGAGATGGACCACAGCGGTTCTCTTGACGGCTACCGCCAACTTGGTTTTGGTCTTGGTCTCGGTCATCACCACCGTTTAAAATAACGGCCTGGATCTGGGGGTCTTTAGTCATCAAAGGTAGCAAGGCTATCTACACTGTGGCCTGGCCATGAGTCTGCACCGTTAACACAAGCACGAAACAAACTTTGTAGTCAAAATCCATCTAGCACTCATAAAGGTATTCCATGGGAGCACATCAACGCAGGGTGGAAACAGATGAAAAAGTCAAAAGATGAATCACATTGTCAGTTTTAAGTCTTGTGAAAAGGAAAGCGCATGCATGGATTTCTTTGTTTTGAAATTCGAGTAATCACATAGAGAATACAATCATGAACTCGAGGTTGGTTTCCTCAAAAGAATTGTCACTAAATAATTATGATTGGTTATTGTAAAATCACTGTGCAATGAAATAAGATGAACAGCAACATTAACTGATATTAAAACACACTATAGTTTAACCTATGGTACCTGCATTTTTGTCAACAATCTTGACCTAAAATCATAAAAACAAAATTTGAAATGAACTGCTGATTGAAAAACAAATAGTTCAAAAGTTTCAAAAGTTATGGTCTCTCATTGAGTGGCAACCATCTTAGTGGCCATCTTGAATCTGTGACCTCACATCATAAAAACAACATCAGAAATAAGCCGCTGATATATTAAACTATTGAAAAAGTGGTATTACTTGCTATGCTATATCAAATAGTTAAAAGTTATGATTTCTCATTGAGTGGTGGCCATCTTTAATTTGTGACCTCAGATCACAAGAACAACATCAGGAATGAACTGCTGATGTAAAATACTGTTGGAAGTAGTATTACTTGCTATTCTATGTCAAATAGTTTAAAAGTTATGATTTCTTATTGTTTGGTGGCCATCTTGGACGCCATCTTGAATTTCTCAAAAGCCTCAAGGATACACGCTTGTTATCCGCCAGATATGCAAGAATGAGGTCCCAAGGATGTAAAAACAATCACAAAAATTGGTGAAAGACGATGAACTGTATTGGTGGCTGGTATGTTGGTGAATGAATTTTCAAATATTTACCCCCACCCCCCCCCCCCCCCCCCCCCCCCCTCCTCGTGCAAGGAATGTAAATACAGGTATTAAATTTCAAAATCCCGTGAAAAATGAGCAAGATATTTATTGTTTTCTAAATGTCATGGTATTTAACAAGTGTTCGGGGACAACATTTTGACTCAAAAAGGTTAGAAAAGATATGTTCAGATTTTCATTAATTTCTCTAAGAATTCCCAATTCGGAGGTGAAACAACGGGAGTCTACTTATTTCGTAGAGTCTACCCATCGGCGATCATAAACGATCAATAACGGCTGTATTGCCGTGTCTTGCCGGAGTCTATCTTCTAACGGTGGTGTCAACGCGTAGAATGGTTTCTTGTCTAAAACGTAGGTCGACAGTGCCATCGTCGTGAATCATTTACCCTGACCATACAACAATTGAATGAACTACTAGACAATTGATTGAATGAACTACTAGACAATTGAATGAACTACTAGAGTTCCGAGGGTCAGGCCCTCGGCTCTAGCATGAAGTGATGGACGCAGACATCGCATTTACGTGAAAGCGGCATTGCTTATATATACTGGTGATTTGTCAATAACATAACTCTATGTCTTACTTCCTTCATAACTGATCTTTTTTAGAATATTCATAGTCCATAGAAGACGACTTTTAACTGAACCAATTTCAGGGACTAATCAAAAGATAAGCTTCCGAATAAATGATGTATCGAGTTTTAATTTTACAGTAATGTAAAGATTTAAGAATTGTACACAATGCAAACGGATAGTTTTATATCAGCGGTTAACGGTACTGTGGTACAATATAGGCGGCTAGCATTTTCACATTTGCTGTATGGTACAATACATGTTTTAAAAAAAGTCAAAAGGGTACGAAATATTTATTAAATACAAATTTTCGCTCCATCAGAGCTTCCTCAGGTATAAATAAACAATTAAGTCTTAAAGCTCTGATGGAGCGAAAATTTGTATTTAATAAATATTTCGTACCCTTTTGACTTTTTTTAAACATGTATTGTATTTTATTATGGTACGAGCAGCACCTAGAACATTTTGTAATACTTTTGCTGTATGGCTTTACAAACATTTTATCTATATATATAAAGGAAGAGGCGGTTTTTTGCGTCACCAAAGGCTTTTTAACCACAAGACGTACACATTTCAAACTATGTATGTAAAATCAGGACAACTTGGTGGTCGTTATAATATCACATTTCAAACCAAATAAATTGGTTTTAATGATAAAAAACAAGAAAAAAAGAATTTCTAGAAAAGGCTGCTTACGTAAACGTTTGTATATGTCAAACGTACGTTGCATGTCACACGTACGTAGTCATACAACGAGAGAACTGGGGAGGGTGGTGATTGTGACATGTGATGGAGGTGCATTTTATCTGCTCCGGACCTGTTTTGAGGAGGGGTGTTGGCAGAAAGGGTGTGTGTGTTCATATGGCGGGGGGTGAGGGTAAGGGCGGACATGGCTGGTGGTGAGACAGGTATGAGCATTTTATATGTTCCAGATCTCATCAATTTCAAGACGAGCAGCAGCAGAAAGGGGGTGATTGAGATGCACATTTAATGGTCTGCACGTGTTTACCAGGGGTAGGAGTAGCTGGAGGGAGGGTTATTAGAGGGATCAAGCATTGTCACATACATGTAGTGTGTTTATGGCTGTCACGTATGACTGTGGGAGGAAGGTGATGAAGATGTATTCAATCTTTCCCAGAGCTGTATAGTGGCGGGAGCTGGTGTGAGGGATGTGGGACAGGGGAAAGAATGGGAAGGGAGGAGCATCTCATCCGTTTCAACCAGAGCAGCAGCAGGAAGGGGTGCATCAATTATGCACCTGTTTAGATGGGGATGGAGATGAGCGGGTTCGGGAGAGAAGAGGGGGTGGGGTGGCGGTGGAAGGAAGGGTAGGGATGAGTGGGACATTTAATGTGCTCCGTACGTGTTTACTATGCGTAGCAGTAGCTGGGGGAGGGATATTAGAGGGATCAATCATTGCCATATTTAGTACATTTAGTGTGTAAATGGCTGTGACATATGACGATGGGAGGACAGTGATGGAGGTGTATTTAATGTGTCACAGACCTGTATACTGACGAGAACTGGTTCGAGGGATGTGGGACAGGAGGAAGGATGGGGAGGGAGGAGCATTTAATGTGTTCCGGATCTAATCTGTTTCAACCCGAGCAACGCCTGGTAAACAGCTAGTTTTAAATAAACCTTTTTGTTACCGATTGTCAATGACAAACATGTATCTTCAATAAAAAAAATACACACAATCACCTGAATATCAGATGTCCAACCCCAAACGGCAATGTTTGTATCAAGGCAAAATTACACGGAGAATTATTTGTATGGGTTACATATAGAACCTGAATATAAGTGCCGTGTCCCTTTTATCTCTATTCAAGAGTTTTCAAACTTTCTACGTCCAACATCCATATAGAAGAAATATGT
>CM032663.1:42353339-42429662 GCA_019095985.1 Streblospio benedicti | reverse complement strand
TTTTCCCAATTGCTTTTTGGGGGGGGGTTTAGTTCTTTAATTGCTTTTGGGGTTAATTAAGGGATCAAGCATTGTCACATACATGTAGTGTGTTTATGGCTGTCACGTATGACTGTGGGAGGAAGGTGATGAAGATGTGTATTCAATCTTTCCCAGAGCTGTATAGTGGCGGGAGCTGGTGTGAGGGATGTGGGACAGGGGAAAGAATGGGAAGGGAGGAGCATCTCATCCGTTTCAACCAGAGCAGCAGCAGGAAGGGGTGCATCAATTATGCACCTGTTTAGATAGGGGATGGAGATGAGCGGGTTCGGGAGAGAAGAGGGGGGGGGTGGGGTGGCGGTGGAAGGAAGGGTAGGGATGAGTGGGACATTTAATGTGCTCCGTACGTGTTTACCATGCGTAGCAGTAGCTGGGGGAGGATATTAGAGGGATCAATCATTGCCATATTTACACATTTAGTGTGTAAATGGCTGTGACATACGACGATGGTAAGGACAGTGATGGAGGTGTATTTAATGTGTCACAGACCTGTATACTGGCCGAGAACTGGTTCGAGGGATGTGGGACAGGAGGAAGGATGGGGAGGGAGGAGCATTTAATGTGTTCGGATCTAATCTGTTTCAACCCGAACAACGCCGGGTAAACAGCTATTTTTAAATAAACCTGTTTGTTACCGATTGTCAATGACAAACATGTATCTTCAATAAAAAAAATACACACAATCACCTGAATATCAGATGTCCAACCCCAAACGGCAATGTTTGTATCAAGGCAAAATTACACGGAGAAATTATTTGTATGGGTTACATATAGAACCTGAATATAAGTGCCGTGTCCCTTTTATCTCTATTCAGAGTTTTTTAAACTTTATATCTGTAATCTGTAATCTGTAAGGTTACGTTGCCTCAATCAAAACTGACATAAACTGGCAACGGAAGAGAGGCGCAGTGTTTAATTTAGTCTGTCACTGCGCCACCGACCAGGGATGCCTTGGGTGGTTCGATGGACTCTGCAGTGACTTGATATTCCTGTAGCTGATTCCACTCGCGAATAGTTAGGTGGAAAATAAAGTTCTCAGATGGCTGGGTTCTACAGCGTGGAACAGCAAAACACTTAGAGTTGTTGGTAACTGGGCGGCTCACAATACTCGTGTTGAGCAGAAATCGCTCCGTAAATGTCTGTCTCGAATGGGACGTTTGTTTCTCCTCAGTGGTACAAAGGAAAACATCCGGGCGCATGGCAACATCCATATAGAAGAAACTAGCTGTTTACCCGGCGTTGCTCGGATGAGATGAGATGTGATTCGGAACACATTAAATGCTCCTCCCTCCCCACCATTCCTCCTGTCCCACATCCCTCGAACCAGTTCTCGTCAGTATACAGGTCTGTGACAGATTAAATACACCTCCATCACCGCCCTCCCATCGCCATATGTCACATGCCACTTACACACTAAATTACTAAATATGGCAATGATTGATCCCTCTAATATCCCTCGCTCAGCCACTGCTGCTACTCATGGTTAATACGTGTGGAGCAGATTAAATGTCCCACTCATACCTACCCTTCCTTCCACTGCACCCCCCCCCATCTTCTCTCCCCAACCCTCTCTATCCCATCCCCATCTAAACAGGCCCATAATTAATGCACACCCTTCCTGCTGCTGCTCTGGTTGAAACGGATGAGATCTGGAACAGATTAAATGCTCCTCCCTTCCCATTCTTTCACCTGTCCCACATCCCTCACACCAGCCCCCGTCACTATACAGGCCTGGGAAAGATTAAATACACCCCCATCACCTTCCTCCCACAGTCACATTTATGTGACAATGCTTGATCCCTCTAATATCCCTCCCTCCAGCTACTGCTACCCCTGATAAACACGTGCAGACCATTAAATGTGCATCTCAATCACCTCTTTTTTCTGCTGCTTCTCGGGTTGAAATTGATGAGATCTGGAACATATTAAATGCTCCACCACCAGCCATGTGGACACACACACACCCCTTTCTGCCAATGAATATTTACGTTGATGTTGGTGTCAAATACATTCCATTATGTAAAAATTTCGATGCTGTTTGAATGATAAAAGTGTTTAAAATCACATTATCGGAATTAACGTTCATTCACGGATTTCCGTTCAGCTGTCTAGGCCACCTAATGCGTGCTTTGTAGCCGGCACTTACATGGTACTAATATATTATTATTTTTACAGTATATGTACTTATTTATACATGAAATAAACTCACTTGTTTGCTCTCTGGACGATATTGGCAGACTTGGCTCCGTGGCACAACGTATCTTGACCTGTGTGCACCAACTGTCTCTTTATATGTCATTTCGTGTGGCTTAATCGTATGATCCATAGAAAATTGATATAAGGTCTTTCAGATTTACACGGATTGTTGATGGATATTTACATTGCTGACGTACACACAAACGTTTAGCTTACATTGTTGTCGCACACAAACGTTTAGCGTAGGTACGCACGTACGCACTTTTGTTACGTATCACGTGTTTTAGTGACGTTACATATGACAGACATTTTTTTTCAAATCTTTTTTCTTGTTTTTATCATTAAAACCAATTTATTTGGTTTGAAATGTGACATTATAACGACCACCAAGTTGTCATGATTGTACATACATAATTTGGACTGTGTACGTCTTGTGGTTAAAAAGCCTTTTGTGACGCAAAAAATCGCCTCTTCCTTTATATATATAGATATGTCTGCATCTTGTGTACATAAAAATGTTCAAGTGTGACATTTTCTCAGATGTTATATAGGATCATTAGTGGCGTTAATATAAATCCCGCTTGGCTTCCTTTCCATAACCTTCCAGTACTCAGTAATCTTGAAATAATGACAGCACACCTTTTTGATAATGACGATACTAAAATTTAAATATTATTTCTCTTTTAAAGAAGCTTAAATTTCATACAATATTTAATGCAAATTATTTTCAATAAATTAGTAATGAAGTAACTGTTATCCGTACCAATTTCGAAGACTAACTATAACATACGATTATGAATAATCTATGAACCAATTTATTAATTTTACGTTGATTTAAAGATTTAAAATTGTACACGATGCAAACAACTATACACAATATTATCACTTTACTAGTACAATCAGGAGACAAGTTTTTTTTCATATTTCTGCTCTGCTTTACAAACATTTTGTTCCAAAATCATGATCTACTAACATTTTCCCTGGCATTTGTCAGTGACAAATATTTACTTTTTGATATTATAAACCAAGGACCCCTCAGTATCAGATATCTCCTCCATTTACCCCACTGTAGTAAGGCCGACTTACACCTGGAAATTCTGGAAAGGGCTAGGACCTTACTTGGGGTCTAGTAATAAATGCGTTCTGTGACCGATTATGGGGTGGGGGGACAAGTGGGCTGCAGGCGGAGGCCCCCAACAATTAGGGGCCCCCTGATTTTGGCAAAATTCTTACATGCGCAACTGTTTAACGCGAAAGCATCTATTAATAAGGTGTCAGCAGTGGATATTACTAGGGGGCCAGCTGTTACCAGCATCTTTATGAGTAAAGTGAGCATACAAAAACACCAAACCGGAAAAAAGCCCAAAGTAATGTGGTGAACACAACAAAGCCCCAAATAACAAGAGATCCCTAGTAAATATCATTATGTGGCCCCAGATTTTGTTTTGCAAAGAGCTTTACTTGTAATTCTTTTTGTGCGAAAGCATAAAATCAGAAGAATACCCAAGGATATATATTTTCAGGGGTTTCAAGTTATGTTAAATCTAGTAAACACCCAAACGCTCCAAATTACAAGGAGCCTCTAGTAAACATTATTATAGGGTCCCAGATTTTGCCCTAATTATTACATACTTTCATATTTAATGTCAAGAAATAAAAATTCGTGAATCGTGACAAAATGTCGTGACTCGGGTCAAAGGTCCCCCACTCGGACTCAGCCCGGGCCCCACCAAACCTTAATTGGGCATTTGGTTTATAAAATGTCAAGAAATGCCACACGCCCTTTTTTTTTGGGGGGGGGGGGCTTGATTTTGACGACACTCGATTTTTTGCCTTTTTTCCATATCCCCCATTGTTGTAATCCCACACCACTCTTCTCTGCCAGGTCTTTTTTCCCCACATCCATCTTCTTCAGGCTCTTTCCCACTTCCCACTTCCCACTTCCTTATAACCACCCGTACCCGGCACCCCCATTTAATACACAGCTATATGAGCAAATCATTATTATAATCTAATAGAAATAATAACATATGTCGCAACTGCATTATACAATGTACTAAATTTCCAGTACTCTTTCGTCACACCACTCACATCAATGGTGGTCACGAAGCCTGAAGAACCGGTGGAGGAGGTGGAGGAGGAAAATGAGGATGCGGAGGATAGTAAACGCAAAAAACTTCAATCAGGTTTGAAAGTGCTTTCCATCCTGTCTCTACCTTTATTGCTTTATAATGTCAACAATTATTCAACCCACAATAGTAAAAAAAAAACTATTGGTTTTATTTACAGTCTTTTAACGCCACTTATGGTATTGTCTTGAAATGGTCTCAACGAGGAGGTGGTCTCTTTGTGTCTCAATCCTCTCTAGTATAGAGAGGGTCTCTCCCAAGACAATCCCTATATAGTTCCTAGTATTGTCTAAATTGCTCCCGTTGATACGTCCATAAATATGTGAAGCAATCACACATTCTATGTGTAAGAGCTATGCGTGTATGAAATTCAAATATCCAGTCTACCATTATCAATATTTGCAACAACATAATACTATTGTCCATCTGCATCAGAAGAACCTATTATGGGGCTGATATCGTAGCTAGTTCAAGGAAAATAATGATCAATAATTCTTCATCCTACATCAGTACATAGTCATACAGTGACGAAAAACTGTCAATCGTGAAGTCATTCTCATATTCATCCAAATAGTTCATAATTTGCAATGGAATGTCACTACGGTAAAGCAATTGTGGGTCTTGTTCTCTGTAGACCGCCAGATAGTCCCATAGACAGCTCTTTGTAGAGGTTAAGGATGGCTCTTTGCACAGAGGTTTTAACATATTTTTTTTTCTTAAATGGTGGTGCGCACACCCCATCAGCTACCCGTTTACTCCAGCTGTGTAGTTAATGACCATTACGAGTTAGCCTGCCATAGTACAAGTACCCATGGGAAACTTCAGTACACTCACTTTCTTTCAGTTCCCCAATTAGACAGAAATAAGCAAAAGCACCATGGTAGAGCTCCCGGTAGACTGTCTTCGCCAGGCCGTAGCAGAAGCAGCGGACGCGGTGGGTTCGTCGACAATGACCCTCACTTCATCGTTAGCTTAGACGGTCTGCAGGAAAACGTCTGCTTTGACGTGGACGGCGAGTTAGACCAAGTTTTCCGTCTGCTTCACGACAAGAAGACGGGTGAGTATGGTACTCGGGTACAATGCAACGTCGTCATGGGGTACCTCGGTAATAGGGGCATCGCCTAGTCTAATATATGATATATCTACAATAGATTATAAAAAAATAGGGACATTTCTGAAAAGGGGAGATGACGACACTCTTCTCAACACATTTGTGTACTGTAGAGTTTTATCATGTGTCCTATCAAAAAACTATTGTTTTCTAACTTCAAAATTCCTAAATGTTTATTTTCAGGGATTTTCGTCAATGGGAAGATAACTCGGGCAAAGAAGGCCAAAGAGGGTGCCAAGAAAATCAGAACATACATAGGCCAACTTGCCGTTCTGTCCTCTCACCATAAACAGCTGCGACTTGTCGTGACACCTCATTCCATAAACATCAATGGCATGCACTACTCTTGGAAGGAGTCCGAAGATCTTACTGTCAATCACGTGAACATCTCCATCGTGAAACATGTGAAAATAAATGTGTATATGTCGCATGATGTTGTGTTCACTATTCTTAGGCACGTGAGTAGAATCAAGGCCGACTTCAAGGTGGACTACTTAGGATTTTACGTAAAGCAGATTGGTGGGTTGTCCACGCAGACGCATGGATTGATAGGTAGAGTACATTGCATTTGCGTATTGTCATCGGTTAATATGTTGAGCTAGCTAGCTAGGGTCAATTGCTTAGTTCCAGGTCTTGTACTTCTCACCAGGGTGTTGGTTGGGGTGGGGGCAAAGGGGCAAAGGGGCTAGTTACAAGAGAATATCATGTTGTCTTAAAATCTATAGTCGTATCTTATATAACACTCTGTGAATTCCAAGTGTGTTCTTGACCTTTCTGTGATTATGCAGAATCACATACCATTTTGAATTCTGATATTTCAGGTCAATTCCTGCATCAATCTGCAACCCTTACCCAACAGACAATTGCAGAAACTGCCAGCAAGGGTCAGCAATCACGTGGAACTATTCTATTATCACGTGACCAACACATGAAACAGGTAGAAGCCACCATGGGATTTCGTGAAAATATGGAAATACGTACAAAAGTCCCGTGCTGGTTTGTTCATAATAACGGCAAGGGATTGCTTGATGGATCACACATAGATTATATAGTGCCTAAAATTACAAGTATTTGTGATACAAAAATTGATACGGTTGGTGAACAGAAGAATGTCCTAGTTTGAACATCTTACTTGGAAGATTGTGCTTTTTAAATTGAAATGTGCCAAATGACTGCTAATCATTATGCCCAGGGGGTAACTCGGGGTTGTGTATTGGTTTATATTATACTGAGTAATAAATACTCAGTCTGAAAAAGCGCCAATGTAAAAATGGACTAGCGGACCGTGGGTTTTACGTGGGTATGTATGAAACTATGATGTGAAAGGTATACCGACTTACCGTTCTTGATGATGGAATTGATGAGTGTGCATTTTACTATGTGATTTTCCTGCATTTAAATTTAATAGCTTGCATATAACAAGTTTGTAACTTTGTACATATGATCAAAATGTTAATGTTAGGTTTGGTACAATGATAAATCCAACTCCATACAAGTGCAAGTGTATAAAATGTATCAATTAGATATTGTTTATTTCTGTGTCCTTACACAGCAGTGGCAAAGCCAAAATAAGACATTTATATGTTTGAACAACATGACCAATTTCATACAACATCATTCTAACAGAAATGGCATTTTCACAAGTTTGTAACAATCGATGGTGTTATTTCAGCTATACTCAACATTTCAAAGAATAAGATGAAGTTCACTCTTCCCATGGATAGAGTTCAATAAACTTTAAGTCTCTTCTGTAGGAATTCTGCATGTATACCAGACTAGTAGAAGTGCAAACCTCTCATCATGACTTACATCTTATATAATTATACAACAGTTTCAGGTTCCTTGGATAGATTTCCCTGCCTTTCAAGTGCCTCCTTGTATTTTCGCTCAAATCCAGATGCTATGTCAAGAACAACGTCATCTTGTAAATGCTTCCCAATAATCATCAATCCTATTGGAAGGTCTCCTTGGTGAAATCCAGCATTTATCGTTAAAGCAGGGTGGCCTGTGTAGTTGAAAGCACAACAATTCCCGTTTTGCTTCAGTCCCAGCTTAACATATTCTGTAAAATAAACTTCAGTCATAGAGATTTGTGCAGTTTTCCCTCAAATACATCAATGAATAGTAATAAGACATGCAAAAGAAGCTTCCTTTAATGGATATTTCCTAATATGCATACAATAGCCATACATGTTTCCAATAGAGACATGAGAACTTAAAACAATGAAATAGAAAGCGATAATGTAAAGTTATAAACACTTAATTTTGTCTTAGAGCAGGTGCCATTAGTGACGATAGCTCATTACTCACCATTCACAGATACAGTTGTCTTCAAAAGTTTTGGTGCAGCATCAGGAAGAGTTGGCATGACCAGAACATCAAAGTTTTCAAGCACATCGTCATAAGCTTTCACAATTGATGGTCTTAAATTTTGTGCTTTGTAGTAGAATTTCGCCCCATAATTGTTCTGTATCAATATTAAATGTGAGCAAGATATCATATAAACACTAATAATGTAAGACTTATCATTGATTAACTTAGTAATTAACTAATTCATAAGAAGTTTGACAGAGAAAGGTGCTTTTGAAATGTAATAGGGTTTAGACTAGACATTTTGAGTCTCGAATACTTGACCTATTGTGAGTAACAGACATTCGCTTGTCGAGTTTCGCCTGTCGTTAGTGGGAAATTAATGATAATAACACAATAATAAATATCAGGCAATATAGAATAATTAATATATAATACAACCTTGATAAAAGTAGACATTAGCAGAAACGTTTTCACATTTGGTGGAACATCATTCAAGTGTGCAATCATATCTTTTCTAGTAGTTTCAAGTAAAGATGTAGGATAATATCCATGTGAACCATAGCCTGCAATATAAACATTCTTTCAAATAGTATAAAACAAACATTATAATAGAATATTGTAAGAATTACTCTAGATACATTATCATGCAATACAAGCAACAATTTAAATCATATTTACCACGACCAAAAAGATTGTCAACTGAAGCACCATTTCCAATCAGGACATTGGATAACAGTTGTGCTTGAAAATAAAGGAAACTTATTAATATCAAATCCACAATAACCCAATTGCGCAGAAAACTTGCGCACTCGTTATATTTTATAAACATTTGAGACACAAAAGTCTGTGGGTACTTCCGGTATATGTTATAAGCCCATTTAAAATCGCATTTAATGCTATATAATTCAAAGTGTGTATTCTACAGAACATTGATGGCTGTTACACTGATAGACGTTGGGAAATTAAGTAAGTACATCTATTTGAAGCGTGCATTCTTCAATATAGTGAAGTTGTCAACTTTTTTCTTCACTGGCTGTCTGCAAATTTGACCAAGTACCGGCTTTTGCTCATAACTTCGTCAATTTTTATGCTAACTAAAATCCGATAACAGATTCATAATCCTCATAAAAATACTACTAGGAACGCTATTTCAAAAAATTCATAATATTAAAAAATTTGTATCATTTACACAGGTCGTCTTGGTATTTGCCCATACATTTAGGATAAATAGCTGAAAATTTACCTTAGAATATTTAAAGTTGTGTTAATTTACAATGACGCGAGCGACCGGAAGCACCAGAACAGAATAGTACACGTCCCCGCAATTGGGAACTGAAGAATAGATTTTGGTTTGTACGAGTGGACAAGGGTTAATCTTGCAACGCTTCAGTTTCAAACGGCAATGGTGGAAAATAAGATCATATACCTTGTTTATGAACTGGTATACTTATATGTTGTAGCGTAGCACCAGCGTCTTTGAAATGCGTCAAAGCTTTATGAACTATGTCTTGGACATATTGCTCACAGTTGGAGAACCCTTCTGTAATTACAGCAATCTTCTTATTCTTCAAATCACCCTGCAACTGCACAAAACACTACACTATAGAATGAAATATGAACATTGTAATTTGAAATATATATAGAGATGTCCAGATAGTTCGAAGCTTCAAGGTACAAATCTACATTCGTCCTGTCATAGCTATTTTTTTTAATGAGTTGATTGATAGATTGATTGATTGCCTGGTGTATTGGTGGGTTGGTTGATTGATTGATTGATTGATTTTCAATATTGTTATTAACTGGTATATAGCAAATGGATTCATTTTATATACTGTAGTAGATTTAGTTTTGACATGGGCACTGTTGTGTCGAAATTTAAATAAATAGAAGGAAATATATGTTTTTGGTTGGATAAATAAGCAAGAGAAGAATGAATAAGTATAAAAATGATTGATTGATTGGTCGATTGGTTGATTTGAAGATTGAATGGAAGATAGAAAGAATTATTGAAGGTTTAATTGATTTATTAATTTTGGTAAATCTTTTAACTTTTGCTTACCTTTTGTGAGAACGCAAATTTTCCACAGTCCTTCTGTCTTGGATCTAAACCATTATCAAAACCAGCTAGCGCCTGCAAAAAATATTCGCTGCTATTGAAGATCAATGGCAGATCCAGATTTTCATAAAAGACAAAGGGCAACAAAGTACAGAGTGAGAGTGAGTGAGAATCCTACATAGTATGTTGGCTTTTAAAATGAGAACATACACCTACCTCTAATAATTTGGCAACATCTTCAACTGTTCTCCCCATAGGACCAACATAATCAAGGTTTGGGTCTATAGAGATACATCCTGTGTAGGGCACCAGTCCAAAAGAAGGCTTCAACCCTTTAACCCAATAAATCATATGGACACAATGAGTAAGCTATTAAATGACATCACAATATGCAATATATTACCTTCTGTCGTATTAATTCTATAGTGGATATTATGATACTTGATACCTGTTAGTTGAGTAAATATAGTAACATGTGAAATCATGGTGAAGTAGTACATAGTATATGGCAGTTTACATTAACCATGGCTTTCGATAACCAGGATATCATTATTCTAGTTGGCATGACTGTCCTGATTAACCAAGAAGACTACACCTATATAGAGGTTTTCATCATGTGTCCAGTACAGTCGACAAACTGTTCCGCCAGATTAGTGAAAAACAATCAAGACCATTTCTTACAGCGGTCCCAAGCCTTCATAAAGAGACATCTGTGGGCCTACGTAAACAGGGCACCTTTCTATCGAGAACTCTTAAGGAGAGACCCTTATTTGGTCGTTATACGTAACTGCTGGTTTGTGGTAGTCCTACTCACCTATAATTCCACATCGTGCTGCCGGGATTCGAATGGAGCCACCTTGATCTCCTCCAATAGCAACATCAACATCTCCCGCGGCAACCTACAGTGTGCACCATCTAGTTTGGTTACATGTGATAAGATACATCTTTATCTACTAGCTAAGGAATTATACTTGGAAAATCAACATGTCCCCTTTAACATATCCAGCAAGTTTGTGGTGAAGGTGTTATTGACTACGGAACTTTTATAGTTATATGCTGTTACTGAAAAGAAGCTTGTGAGGAATTTTGTTGGTTGCAAAATATCAATCAACTAGATTATATGAATGTAGGAGGTGAATTTTGTAGTTTTCGTGCCAGTTTTCGTGCCACATGAAAAATCCTGTGGAGATGGCAAATTAACGGTGAGTAAGGGAGGGAGCACATGCTTCTTCCACTGCTGGATCTGCCGCTGGGTTACATAACTTTAAATATCCTACATCCGACACAGGTGATGTTAGCTACACATTAGAAACGGGTTTACCAATGCAGCACAGCCACTGCTTGATCCACC
Source organism: Streblospio benedicti (assembly GCA_019095985.1). Taxonomy (NCBI): domain Eukaryota; kingdom Metazoa; phylum Annelida; class Polychaeta; order Spionida; family Spionidae; genus Streblospio; species Streblospio benedicti. Next base: position 42,418,467 of record CM032663.1, on the reverse strand, counting down.
GGCAGAATGTTCTAGATTTGCAGGATTCAGGACTTGTCCTGTAGCAGGACTGAAGCTCTCGCCCATAGAACACAAGTTCTCACACACAGCTTTACCCAAGATTTCTCCACCTAATATTTAAATATATGATTTTTGAATAATTTATATTAGTTGCAAGTGTGTTCAGACCAGTTAGATAGACCTCTTTAATAAGAATGGTATTCTCCAAAATAATATACGAATACATCACTTTTTTTCACTTACACACCAGATGCAGGGCCATCTTACTGTGTATGGCATTCAGAATTGTGATCCGATATAGATGCTTCATTTGTTTAGGATTCTACACGAAACTGTTTTCATTTATCAGGCCAGTGTAGTACATCAAAACAAATGTAGATGGATACTAATGTCATTTTTCAAGATCTCATTTCTTTTATTTTTAAATCATCTATTTTATAAATCTATCATTTTATTTTATGAATTTCAAATGCATAGGTTAGGTAAGGGTGTATTACAGCAACACCGTAGTTCCATATGAATATTCACAGACCTGCATCGAGAACCCTTGTGACGACTGTGGCATCTACATCTGGCACTGTGCCTTCCATGCAAACAGAACCATGAGCCATCTGAACACCCGCTACGGGTATATTGTCTTTGATGGCAACTGTTTTTCCTTTCAAGATGCCACTGTCGGCTCCTTTTATCTTTGTTTTCACGTACCTGAACACAATACACTCTTAATACAAAGGGTGAGAATTAAATAAGAATCATACACGTGCGGTGTAACAACCCAAATGAACTGGCCAGTGGCTTTAATGATTACGAGTTTGTTTTATATTACAATTAGTTGAAATGTTAATGAAAAGTTCGATTGAAGGGTCTTTGTATTTTGCGTATACGCTGTAGCTAATTTAACAAACCATGCATTAAACTTATTCTCCTGCTGTAAGGGCCTATAACCGGGCGTTCTGGGATATTTCACTTCTGGATTCCAATCTGGCATGTCACTGATGACATCATACATGGAAACCATCTCTGAGATCAGTTCTGGAACGATTATTTATCAATTATTGGTGTGTGTGCTACCACCATTAAGCTACAGTAAAGCATATCCATTTAGATAAAGTGATTACGATTAAGTTGACAGTGGTCCATGTAAAAGATTGGGACCACGAAAAGTGGTCCCATTATATAGGTAGTCTCTGTATAGCTGTGGTCTCATAACCACATGCATGTATACAGGGTGTGATAGCTAATTATAACATACACATAATCACACAGCCACCATACAATCTGCACGCACATCCAACACAAAAATTAGGATATTTCGTAAGCATGTGGAAAGTAAATTATGAACTACTGAAAGGAGTAGGTGTGTGTGAAAAGGGATAGTTTGATTATATAGGGTACAGAATTTTAACAATATTGGCAAGTGGTGAGAATTGATTTAAAAACCGTTGGGGACATGGGTTGCTGTATACATATTTGACAAATGGATAAAATACAATGTGGGCCATCTGAATCATTATAAACATATAACACATCAATAACACAGTAAACACCTCAACTGGTCTCACTAGAGAGGTGGTCTCTTTTTGGAGGTTAAATTTATCACTCAGAAGGTCTAAGGCCGAAATAGAAACTCTAAATAGATAATGGAGGCTGTCTACGTAGAGGTGGTCTTACCATGCTGGCTTTTCAAGTCATCTTGGGACAACTCAAGCTTCAATCCATGAGCAATTTTATCTACCTCCTGCAAAGACGGTTTCCTCACGGCGGGATGATGATACATTGTTCAGCTGAAACTGATACGGTAGATGTATACGCAAACACGAAATCCCTATTCCATCTTTTTGGGTTCCTATTTTCCTTTTTAGCCCCTATCCCAGACCCCATAGTTTTAAGCTGCGTTCCCACATCCCACTTCCTTAAAATAACGCATACCTCTTTTTCACCCTCTTTCCCCACATTATCTTAATACCCGTCCCATCCATATATTATCAATAAAACATTTTATCAACTGGACTTCTAAGTAGGTATCATGCACATACACATTTGCTAGTAATATATGAGGGGGTCATATCGCAAAAATGTGATTGGTGATTTGCTCTAAATCTTGAACGTGAATTGTAAATTGCCTGTATTAAAGTGTGTGAATCAAATGTGATGAAAATGCGATGCAACCTATTCAATTACAATTCCTGGGGATTGGGGACGGACAATGAAATGTATTGGTGGCAAGTGATTTAGGAAAAAAATTTGTTTCTGCAGGCAGAAAGGGGGGGGGTTATAAGGATTGCCAATCTCCCATCTCCCATCTTTTTTCCTCATTCTCTCATCTCCCATTTAAGAGCTTTTTTTGCATTTCTCCCATCTCCCACTTATTTCTGCCATCTCCCACTTTTAGCGCTATTTGTTGCAGATTCAACACACACATTGCTAAATTGACTTTTGTTGTCATGTCAAAAATATCAACCATGAAAACAAAACTTACAACAGCATAATTTAAATCATTCCTATGACTACATCAATCTTGATTGTCTGCTCCTTGCCCTTTTCTCGGAGACATGGCACCCTTCACTTTGTTTAAATCAGCACTATCCATTGCTTTTAGTTACCGTCTAAAATATTAACGCGCACAGCACAACTCAGTTTGAATAATCTTGTATTCTGAAGGGTGGATAATCTTGTATTCTGAAGGGTGGTGTCTCTTTAAAAGCTGGAAGTATAGACCTGGTGGTGGGTTTGCAGAGTGAATGATGATGTCAATGAGAAGAGAGCTTGATTCAAAACTTTCAAGGCCCTGATCAAAGCTGGCAAGTCAGATAAAACCAATATTGATATTCTGAAGCAAAGCATAAGGCATACAGAGTTGTTTGGGGTGCTAAGTTGGAATCTGAGAAGGAAGTGGTCCGTGACATTTCTCCCAATGACACTAGCGTGTTTAAGAGAACTCTCACTCACTCTCAGTGATACGGAAAAGATGAAGGCATGGGTTGAGTACTATGTAAGACTGCTCAATGTTGAGTTTGCCTTGTGATCTGCTCCAAGTGGTCCCCCAGTAATGGGTCCACCTTTTCCAGTTACTGTAGAACAAATTCTCAATGCTCTCAGGAAGATGAAATCTTGTAGAGCTGCTGGTCCTTTGGGCATCATGGCAGAAATGGTGAACGCTACAAGGGAGGAGGGTGTGGCACTGATAAGGGAGCTGGCTGAAACTATATTTTATGTTACGGCTCAATTCCTAGGGATTGAGAGGAAAGTTTCATCCTGAATCTCTACAAATGTAAGGAAGAAGTTCTAGACCATGGCAACTACCATGGACTCAAGATCACTGACCTAGTAATGAAGTTGCTTGAGAGGGTGATGGACTCTTTCATCCGTTCTACAGTCGACATTGATGCGATGCAGTTTGGATTTGTCCCGGATCAAAGCACGACTGATGCCATCTTCATAGTGCCCCAAGTACAAGAGAAATACCGTGTTGCCAATAAACCACTCTATCTTGCGTTTGTCGATCTGGAGAAAGCTTTTGTCCTTGTACCGAGTAAAGTCCTTTGCTGGGCACTGCTGAGTGTATGAGTGAAGGAATGGGCAGTTTGTGTAATTCATGGCATGTTTTCCAATGCCAGAAGTCGAGTGGGGGTTAGCGGACAGCACAGTGAGAAGGTAGGAGTGGGGGTTGGTGCGAATCAGGGCTCTGTCCTTAGCACTCTACTATTTATCATCGTGCTGGAGGCTTTATCATGTGAGTTCCGTTTCGGTGTTCCTTGGGAGTTACTCATTGTATACGTGGATGACCCGGTGGTCATAGCTGACTCAAAGGATGAGTGTATTGCAAAGCTGAAAGCCTGAAAGGATACCATGGAGCAAAAATATCTGAAGAGTCAACATGAGGGCTACGATAATGGTGCCTGGCGATGGTTTTGACATTCTCATGGACTCTGGCAAGTGCCCATGTGCCGTGTGCTACCATCAACCGCTCATCATGGAAGCCTTGGGTGCACAGACTACGCAAGTCTAAGATATCAGGGTGAAGCTTGTCCGATGGATGGTAGATCAGATATCCAGGTTGAAGGGGATGGATCCATGCTTGATGTAGAGCCCAATTTAAGCTATCTCAGAGATATACATGTATTATCCTCAGGAGGATGATGCAAACTCGCATTCAGCACCAGATGCAATACTGCATGGGGAAAGTTCAAGACGCTGCTCCCTATTCTGACATTCAAACATGTATCTTAGAAAAACATGGGAAAATGTTCTCAGTTTGTGTCCATTCTGCCTTGCTTCATGGTAGTGAAGCCTGGGCACCATCTGCTGCATATCTTCAGTGGGTGCGTCGCAATGACAGATCTATGATACGTTGGATTTACGGAGTTAAACCTGATGATGATACCTCTTCCACTATGCTCCACAAAATGTTAGGGATTGTGATGATGTCCTCCGAACTGCGCTCTCAATGTATCAGATGGTACGGACATATGCAACAATCCTTCTCTTGCATCAATTTCGTCATGGACATGGAATCCAGGTACAGGTCATCGAAGAAAGACTGGGATGGAATGTGTGAAATCCGAATTGAAGGACTGCAACCTCCTTAATACAAATGAGCTCGTTACAAACGCGTGGAAAGCTGGTGTGAGACACTGCCATCAGCTGCCTACCTCAGAAACTGGGACACTCGCTTCAGTTGACATATTATAAACCCTTGAATGTAGTAGCAGTAGCTCTCTATCCTAACTTTGGCTACAAATGCATTGATAGATCTCTATATGTGTCCACAAAATGCAAAACATTTGTATTTGTGTTCTTTGTTAATTTGTTACTATTTTTTTTCTTTCAAGTCAAATACATTTTTACATATTAACCAATAATGTGTAAATTACATAAGTACTTGATGTCAAAGTTGCTTGTAAGAAAAAAGTCTGTAAAAGGTTGCCCCTTGAAAAAATGTCAGTCTGTCTCCCATCTCCCACTTGGCTATCTCCCACTGGCTGCCTCATCTCCCATCTCCCAATTTTTTTCAGGCCAATCTCCCAGTCTTATATCACCTCCCCCAAGGGGCGATAAACCACTAACCCTTCTCCCTTACATCCGGCACTGTGCATATTATAACACTTCATTGACAAATCATTGAAATTTATGAAACTGGCACCACTGCATTATCCATTTCCTTCAAAATGATGCAATATGAACATACAATTTTTTTCACTCATTGTTGTGGTGGAGACGTGGCTACCTTCTTAATGTCAAAGTTGGTGCGGTCGCGATTACAGGTCAAAACGCATGTACTGTGCCACAATGGCGTAAAGTTAGTATTCTATGCAATTTTTCTTTGTGCCTAAACGTACGAATCTTTTCATTTAAAATTCTATTATGAGTATTAAAATGTTACCCGTTGGTGTTACTCCTTAATAGTATCCTAGACACCTAGTTAATTTTGCAAAATTCCTATTAGCTATCTTATTCTGTTGTGTACAAGTGTCCCCATACATATCAATACCTTTCAACTTGTTCTATTTTAATCAACTATTACAGTTCGTCACATAAATGTTTGTAATGGCTGTACACATTTGTTTTATCATTTATTTGTTTTAAGTGTTGTAAAAATGCTATTAGCAATTCTACTAGGGTTAGACTGTTGTCGTTTTGTAGAACACTTTTTATCGTGTAATGAAATCCAGTTTACGTATTATTGCGGATTTTCATATACAAAGACATTGTAGTTACTTGCAAGAGTAATAAAGCAATACCAATGTGATTATTAGAATGTAATCATAAAGCGCTCAGATAAAAAGGAAAAAATGACCATATTGTGCATTCAATTTCTTTATTCTGGTACGGCATTCACATCTGAGCATTCAATCACCCACGCACACAATAAATAACAAATGATATATAAATCACCTTGAATATTGAACGCCTAATACAATCGACAATATTATTTGACTTGATATTTGATAACACATGACTTATTACCCGTTGTATACATTTTGTGCACAACAAATATGGATTTCTGAACGTACGTAAGTGTATAAGTGCCCTTTTCCAGTCATTCTAATTTCACAGTTCAAGATTGTTCAACGAAATATCAAGCCCAATATTGGCATGCACAGTTTAATTAACCCTGGGCAAAATAGGTAATTTTGTATGCACGCTTTTCTCTAACTGTTTCATAACTACATACACGATTGCAATAATACGTTGAAGAAATCTGCTTTTCTACACAATATACACAATAAAAATAGGAACCCTCTTAGACCCTCTTAGAGTTTATGTTCATGGAGAATGTATCGGTCAGATCTTGATGACAGTGAATTTACTTCAAATGTAGGGCCCTACATGGGATCCGAAAATAAGTGCTGTGTCCTTGAACATCCATTATAAGACATTGCCGAAAGTTCTTGTGTCACATTTTAATATGATGTTCATATCTGAGAAGAGATGTGCGTGTGTCTCTGACTCATGTCCATAGATAAGGATTTTAAACGTGTCACTTTTACAGGTAACAGTAGCTCTAATAACGGCCATGTCACCGTGTCGTTTTTAACCCATTTAAGGTCCTAAATGTGGCACTTGAAGTGTTACCATTTCACTACGACACGCCACGACAGCTGATCAAGTCTGAGGATCAAATATTGAAATACATTCTTAGATGTTGCAGTTGGACCTTGCAATTTGTGTTTGCATCTTTCAATGCTTTAGTATGCACCCTGACACAAACAAAAGAACTATGTATTAAATAGTTAAATGCTTTAGTATGCACAAAGATTATTGTCCTCTTCGGATACATCGTCGCTGTGCGACGACTCCAGTGCTGTCTTAGGGCGTTTCCCCAGATCGTTGAACTCATTGAAGCCTGAATGTGAAAATATATATCGTGTTTACATAGAACTATATTTAGCATTCATTCTTGTATTTCAATTTGCGCTGGCATAAGACTATAACGTATGAAAGTAATACCTGTGTTTTCGAAATTAGAAACAACATTGCTATCCTTGGATTTATGAAATACTGCGGCCATAAGTTTTTGCTTTTGATATTCTTTACTATTCCTCAATACTCGTTGCATGTCTGTGCATAGTTGCAAATCAATTCCTAGGTTCAGCTTCTTAGCTCTATCAGTGGCTTCTCGGAGGATCATGTCCGCTTTTAGATAATCTATTTCTCTGATTGCTAATTTGCTTTGGCACCTCTGCAACCGTATGAGACCTCTGCCATAAGAGTCAAATCTCACCAATTCCTTCGCCTTCTCTATGCATAAATGTGCATTGGAGATGTCGTCTGCAGTGACTGTTCTCATATTGGTCATATCTGAGTTGAGAACATCAAGATAGACCTCGGCAAGGTGAAGGTACAAGTCCATTAGATGGTGTTCTTTGGATCCATGCAAAATATGGATTCTGTGCATGATGTCGATAGCCTGAAATAATTGTTAGAACAAACGTTAGCCTAAATTCAGCTTTCCACTTTTCCACGCATACTTCTGACTCTTGCGTGCATAGATCTCGTTAAATTCTGATATGCGCCACCATCATTGGCGTAAAGCTATCTAATATGGCTGGTAAGGCAGGAGCTGTACACGAGTTAACCAAACAGGATGAAGCCATAGTCTGTCGATCCAAATGTTCTTCTGGTGATTATTTAAGATTCAGACTATATAATGACAATATGAAAACTTGGTTTGTGAATTCATCGGCGAGTTTTACCCGACAGTGTTCAATATGTGCAATCTAATTGTACCATGCCCCTGTCTACCTATTAAACAATGAATTTGATACAATAAATTTAAACAATTAATAATGATAATTAACAGGGGAAAACATTTGGATCGAGAAACTACGTCTCCATTTTGATGGGTAGCTCCAGCACAGGTCCCGAGTTACCGACTACGGCTATGATACATCGATGCATCTTTATAACATGCAATGGGTATGGTGCGACTGATAGTGATTGCATGCTGCAACCGTTTGAAGTCGTACGCTTTCATCGCCCAGTGACGTGATACACGACGAACGCGATACAGGAACCCAAAGACAGAAATATGTCACTCGTCTACGCCATATACATCCTTTTCACGTGCTTTTGTTCGCAAATTGAATTTATGAGCTATTTAAACTATGTTGAAAACGACGTTTTCAGCATTTTATACATCCCTAAACGTGTTTAGAATAACAATACATTCTTTTGGAGACACTGTTTGATAAATAAAGAACGTAGTTCCCTCCCTATATAGCCATTGTATATGAGACTCATCCGCAGTGCGCATATGCATCAAGCTCGCCCAATGGCTCACCAGGAACATCACAACAGATTCGTCCGATCCGCTACAGCTCTATGGGAGGGAACCAAGTTCTCTCTATTTACAATTACCCAAGGTTAATAATTAAAACATAATTGACCCATTTAAAAACATCAAGTGGGCATTGTATTACCTGGATTACGCAAGATATTGCTCTCTTCCTGTACGTTGGGCATGGACGTGGAGTACATTCCATGATGCTAGTGTACACTTTTGCTTGGTGACTTAACACACTGGCGTGTGAGTGGCATAACTCCACCGTGTGAAGAATCTGAAGAAAGAAACAGTCACAAACTTCCGATAGAAGAGCAGAGTAAATGAACTGACAAGCTTGTTTCGTCAACGTTTCACACAGAACTGATTTATATGTTGGGGGATGAATACTTAAATGTTTTACGGTCCAATCTACCATGTAGTCCATGGCAATGAGAACATAGATTAATGCTCAGTCAACAAAAAGAAGAGCTGGTCAATGTTATGCCCAGTGCCACTTTAGATGTGCTGTGGTATGTTTAATCCCAGAGCTAGATAGTAGATAGCACATATGTCATGCCTGCAGCCGTTGTTTCTCCATGTACTCCATGCATGGATAAAACAGTGATCAAATTCCTGGGTATTGGTTGCGGGAGAAAACTAGTAAAAGTATGCCTATGTTGTTAATGTTATAATTTATGATCATTTATGGGTTGAGAAATGAACTGTGGAATGTTGTGTTGAAGCGCTACGTCTACTGGTGGGATCAGTGGAGTGTTGATGGTTTAAGGTTAAAACCTCCCTCATTAAAAACAATTTATCGTAACCCCACGAAAAACTTACAAATGTCCTTAAACTCTCACAAACCCCTGCTGAAGACCTACACACAAACCAGAGATCCGGCCTTTCCATCGAATATATTTGGTTCAGTTGGTACATTGGTACATTGGTGAAGCTCTCTACACTCACTAACGTTACAGTTACGTAGATTTAATTGTATAGATATAAACAAAACAATAACCTGCAGTGTCTCTGATAGGAGGTCTTCCGCCAATCCAAACATTTTGTCGCGCCTATATGTTACAGCAAGTTGTGTGTTCGCTTCTGCAATTAAAACGCCTTTGTTGACGGCCCTAGAAGTCAGATGCTTTGCTTCACTTGCCAGCAAGAGGCTTTGATGAACATCCCCGGTGTTATATGCCAACATACTTTCCTATAGAGTACAAAATAGTAGTGCAGCAATACATGTCAACTTGGGGGAAATCATTTTATTGTGTTTATGGTATGTATCTAAAAACTGCAAATACATGTTTGAGACTTAATAAAGAAGCTAGCTTACCATCAACATGACCGTTGCAACCATGTCTGTTGAATCCAAAAATATGGCAAATTTTTCTTTCAGAGACTTTGTAACGTGAAAGAATTCTGTTAAGAAAAAAAAGTTTCAAGAATTTACTAAGAGGACAGGTCTTCTAATATTTTAGTGTATTATCGAAACATGATACCTGTGCTGCTCATAAGAAAGTGCTAACTTACCGTTTTTATTTGGCTTGGCCATAGTGTTTGCTAATTTTGCCATCATCAAATTGAAATTTCTTTTGGGAAATTTATGAGGAACTGCAAAAAATAAGAAATTATGCATGCATGCTAGCTGTTATTCTAGAGTGTTTACACAATGTTTTGTACCCTGTTAATATTACTACCTGCCTTCACGGGCCAAGTCTGATGGAGATAGACTTGAATTCAATAATAAATTGCTTTGTTAGAATTAAGCACATGCAGTGGTTTCTTGCATGTATATTAATGTATGTTTGCATTATAAAGTGGCAAGTTAATCATGCATGTAATTATATCGATTAGAAATATTGTCAAACATAATACACAGCAACGAAGAGATCTTACATTCAAATGCCGAAGCGAGTGGCACTGGTTGTAAGCAGAATTTTGTTTCATCATTATCCTGAAGAAAAAAGAAAAACACGTTTGTTTTGAAAAGGAACCTGTAGGTTTGAAACTAGTAATAAAACATTTTTTTTTGGATTACATTTGTTTAAGAATTTTTTGAATACTTGAATTGCATGGTAAGACTGATTGAAGCAACATAAAAAGATCAGTCATGAATTCAAGGAATCACGTTAAAATAAAAACATGGCGGGTATTGGCGGTGGAGCACTAATTTAACCCAATAACTCAGATTTACTAGAACATGATACTGGAACCGATACAAAAAACCGTATCATGGTCTACACCTTACAGACCATACTTTTTTCCTCTATGTTATATTATATTGAAGAAGAGGGTTCACAACGTTCTTTTTCAAATTGACTATAGTACGTAGCGAATTCTGATCACGTAAACTTTGTTTAAAACGACATTTTCAATATTCATGACACCAAGTATAGGATAATTCAAGGAATCACGTTAAAATAAAAACATGGCGGGTATTGGCGGTGGAGCACTATTTTAACCCAATAACTCAGATTTGCTAGGAACATGATACTGGAACCGATACAAAAAACCGTATCATGGTCTACACCTTACAGACCATACTTTTTTCCTCTATGTTATATTATACTGAAGAAGAGGGTTCACAACGTTCTTTTTCAAATTGACTATAGTACGTAGCGAATTCTGATACGTAAACTTTGTTTAAAACGACATTTTCAATATTCATGACACCAAGTATAGAACTCATCTTCAGTGTGCATTTCGAGGTATAGTCTATTTATAAGGCGATCCTGATATAAACGTCACAGCAGATTTGTCCGATACATCATAGACAGGTTCAGAATCCCTATATCCACAAAAAATCATTTTCATGGGATTTTTTGTATGTCCGCTATCTAGTGCTCGTATGAAACCCATGTGCGCCCCCACATCACCCCCACTTTAAAAAAAATGGATCTGCCAGTGGATACACAGCATGCTGACAACAGTTTTGTGGGGAAGGAACCACGTTCTCTCAATGTATATAATTTGCACGGAAATTCAGACAGAAAATTATTCAACTATAGTGTGTTGCTAAAACAAATCTCTTACTTGCTTTCCTAGCTGATTCACAGCCAATTGTTTGTTCCCAAAACGGCATTCTCTGCTACCTACAGTATGCAAGCAAATGTCCTAGATTGGCCAAAAACATATTGCAAGAGAAAATCATAGTCTATGATATAGTCGTGTGCTTATTTTCTGCACTGATATAAATACTAAAGTTATGAGAAAACGCGCACACTCACCGGTTTTAGGGTGTAAGTTGGCATTTTTCTGCCGATTCCATTTCCCATACTCTTTAATCAATTTCAATGCAAACACCTGGAAATCATTTTTGATAACTGACACAGCTTTTCCAAAATTGTGGCCATTTAAATGGAAGAGCGATCTTAAAATACAATCCATTAACGGGCGTTGCAAATGTATCCTGTTATAAACACTATTCGTGAGTCCGTATAGGCACACACCTAAACTACATTGTAAGTTTTCTACAAGCTGCTGTAATTCATCTCCAGAAATATTAGTGCTCATGAATTGTATCAGTTCTGTATAATCTAAACAGCATGCGCACACCATATTGCCAATAACTCTGTTGCGGTTGATGCTATTCCTATTCCAAATATGACCGCGTACTGTGTTCTGATCTACATATATGCATGACTTGTTATGATTGTGTACAAGGAAGTTTTATGAAGCAGATGAAAGGAATCAGGTCATGGTTACTTTTAAGTAAGACACGTACTTTGGAACCAGATAACTGCAATATGACGCTTATGCGATTACATAGAATGTATAAATAGGCACTCCTTTATTTGAACACATACAGCCATGATCTACACTGCATGATAGACAGATTTTTATCGCATTGCCATAAATGTTGTATGTTCTTATCATCATTGTCTTTGCAGAGATCCATATAGAATTGGGTTAGATCCTTGAGCTGATGTTTTTAATGTGGGTAAATATCTGGTACAGTAAGCATATGCACGTACCTACATATACATTTACACATACATCCCCGTCCCCCACCCCCACCGCCACCCCACCGTAATCTCTCCAGGAAATCTCTCCAGGAAAAAAAGGTGGTTGTGAAATATAGTAAGGAAAAGAGCAAAAGGGGGGGGGGGTCTCAGATTTGTCATGGGGAAAAGAATGTTTTAGTGGACCATAAGTAACCTCATATATTGCGAGTACCGCCCCCCCCCCTCTCTCGCCCCCTTAATTTACAATACTTTTGCCATAAATACCATCACCAATCTTTTCAAATAACTTTCTTGTTTCAATCGCTTACAAATAGCACAGAAGTTACAACTGTAAATATTTGCTAAAAGAAAATGATCAATATCATGACAAATAATACTGTTTGTAATGACTCATATAGGAGGCCATATCATCCAAACACCACCACCATATATTTGATAATGACGTAGTCAATGCGTGATTTTATGTCAAGTGTCTAAACATATCCTGTTATCATTTTAAACCAACTATCCTAGTGGTGGTTTATACCGGTAAGTAGGTGGGAGCTGAGGGGAAAGTACTGAGAAAGTGGAATGACGGGGAGGGGGGGGGAGCAAAAAGAGGGAAGTGGGATTTCATTCTTATAAGCCCCCCTTACCTCTACCGGTGTGTGTGGGGGGGGGGTAGACTCTACCCCCACCCCACCCCACCCCTATCATGGCATTTTGCCATTTACGATATCACCCCAACAACTTTTGTGACAAAGTCAACTCACGCTACAGTGAAACATGCTTAGATAACATGTCTTACATGGACACAATCCGTGTAAGATAGATGTCCCACACTCAACGAGTGTCTGCTTCGTATTTATAATAAATAAGTTATATCATAACGTTCTCATGAAGTGATCAATCTCCCAGATTGACACTCACCAAAAATAGTTCATATCACACAAATGAATTTAATAAAAAAAGGGTCGACCTCTCGTAGAGAGTGTAGGTGTCCTTAAAAGAGAAACGTTCATTTTATAGGCATTTATATTGTATCTATATATAATTCTAGGGAAGTCCAAAGTCGCCACTGTATATAATGCAGGTTGAAATGGAGGACACTAATATGCTAACAACAGGGGGAAGCCATATATGCAGTTTTAGAATCGTAGAGTACAAATAAAATCTAAACATTATAGATACATTTCAATTCACTCATTGGTCATACAGTATATTTGTGATCACGAGTTCATCACTTACAAGCACACTTTTTCCAACTCTCACTGTCAGTATAGTCCAACATTGCAAGGTTCTGCCGTATGCTGTAACCACTACAATGTTGCCAATTTATACTCCATTCATGGTCAACCTTAACATTCAAGTACAAAATGTATGATAGTTGTAGAGATTGAAATTCATATAGCTATAGAATTTGTCAACAAGTGTTCAGAAAAATAAGCTTACTTTTAGTTACATATGTGTATTTTAAGTTTGCATCTAGTTTATATGGTGGGTACTTTAAGTTTGCATCTACATGTAGTTTATATGGATTTCGTGATCCAGATCTATTAGACTAACTTTGGGATAGTGTCCAGGAAACTCCTCACTAACCCAGTGCCTGATAAATGTTTAGTGGGGCCCTGGGCTGTGAGTAAAGGTGGGGCCCTTTGACCCAATTAAGTCGCGACATTTTGGCTTTCTGTCACGACACCATTAAATATGTGTTTTTTCATTGCAAGCTTATCATTTATCAAACACATAGCGCTTTCGCATAAAAACATAAAAAGAATTATGAGTAAAACTCTTGGCGAATTCTGGGGCCCCATAATAATGTTTACTAGGGGCCCCTTGTTATTTAGGGCTTTTGGTGCGTTTACAAGGTTTAACATAACTTGGGGCCCCTGAAAATATATATATTTGTGATTTCTTCTGCTTTGGTGCTTGTGAGTAAAATGAATTACAAGTAAAAATACAAGAAAACTCTGGGGCCCCATAATAATGTTTACTAGGGCTCCCTGTTATTTAGGGCACTGGTGTGCTGCCAGATTTAATATAACTTTGGGTCCCTGAAAATGTATACATGTGTCATTACTTTTTTGATGGATGTTTTCGCATAAAAAGAATGGGGTAAAAATGTTTGCAAAATCTAGGGCCTCATTGTTATTTAGGACAGATTTAACATAACTTAATTAGGACCCCTGAAAATTTATATAGAATATATATACAGAGTGCTTTTTCTGGATTGGTGCTTAAAGATAATGCTCACCCAAAATAATTGTTGTTCTGTAAAATACAGTATCAATGAACAATGCCTTTTCCATTGCTGGTGTTGGAAAAATAATAATTATATTCAATGCATTTAATATTTATTGCATCTTTAAATATACCATGCCGTCTTGTTAATTAAAGCACCGGGTCACGTGATGTTGCATAATAGAATGATTTTCGCCAGACGTACCAAGGGTTTCAAACGGCAGACGTCACGTTTAACATGGGAGAGACAGGCAGCTTCTTACGTGCACCGTGCAAGTTACGTCTGACGAAAATCATTCGGTTGACACTTCTGCATTCACGTGTTTTGGTGGGTTTATAGCTGGCCTGTTATTGAGTGGCATTTAAATTTCTCTATCTATTTTAATACGCTGTTTAAATGAAAGAAACTTTCAGAATGCACAGAATACATCATATTGCTTCTATGAAAGCATACTTGTTCAGCCACTGAGCATAATCAGCGTGCGCGTGGGTTGTAGGTAGTGGCAGGATGGTGCAAATACTAAGTTGTGTGGATAGGGCAGTAAGGGTAGTCAGTCACATGGCAAGTGCTATCAAGATAAGGACAGGTGTGTCAGAACCGGGTAAGGGTGGTGGAAATGTGAATATTATTTTTTTCTTTCCATATGCTAAACATAAGTAATCATAGCCCATACCCTTACTGCAATGGTCATGTATAATACTTGTTAGTTGGGTTGCTGGCAAAAAAAAAGAAACTTCTAAAACTGTATTTGATACTTTTATTTATTTTTAAAGAAACTTGCTTACAGTATGCAATTCATAGGCATGGAAGACATGGACAAACTTCAATTATAATGATTAATAATCTTCAAAAACAAACATACAAAAATATATTGACAACTTTAAAACACATGATCAACATGATTTAAATGATCTACTAACAATATAATAATATACAAAATTGCCTACATGTTAGCTTTTAAATTAATCATTAAAGTTTGCAAGATTACAATTCAATAGCCATACAAGAAATTTACTAAAAATAAAAACTTCTACAGAAGCCAATAAAAATGATGCATAAAACAATTAAAATTGGATTTCAAAGATATTTCTTTAAAGATTTTGCAAGAAGTTTAACCTAAAACATCACATTTGCTTTGCCAGACAATTCACTAACATCTACCTTCACTTCAAATGACAGCCATTACATTATCTATCGATTCTAAAAATTGGTAAAAAAACAACAATATACAATTGGCACTTTCGAACATTTCAAGTCTACACCAAAGTCTACAAAAATACAGAGTAAGTGAAAGCTATCATCAAATTCTGGAGATTTACCATACATAACCAATACAAGGAAGGGGCCTCTCCTTTTATCTTTGAAATTGTGTCCAAAATCATAGAAAACTCACTATAATGTAAATCACTCCTTCATGTTAAAGAAATTTCAATTCTAGGACCCAGATTGGTCAACTACGGTTTATGTTTTCACATAAACAAAGTACTGGCAGTGGAGTCGATATTTTGCCAAGCCAAACGTATAATGCAAGTACTCGTCACATTATTGCAATCAGCAAAAACAGAATAATTGTCCTCTGAATGAATGGATCATGACCATCACGATTCTAAGAGATGCTATGAAATCAAATACAACAAAAATAATTCCTACAGACTGACAGCAGAACAACAATTAGACTACGTGTATGTAGATGTACAAAGAGATATATATGGTCTGATGGCCATACAGTTCAGACACTCATACTCGTTTAAAACATCAATATAAATTTCGCCATATTCAAGTTTAAACTGAAGCCTACAAATACTCCTTCTTTCCAAGGACAATACCTCAGTAGAATCTGCTTCCAGATGAAACTGTTATGCCACCTACCACCTCGACGGCAGGGTCCATACACCCTGACATGGACGTCCCAGTCCGCACGCAACTAGAGATTGACATCACTTCTGCGCTATGTCCAATTTGAAATTTGCAGAACATCATACAGATACAGACTGGAATAATCAATAGGTAAATTTATTCCCCTTTATGATTTAAAACATCGTAATGAGCATTGATATCTCCACCTTTTCTTCTGATCAGTCAATGGGCACTATGTACATGTAACTACAAAAACCATTCAAAACTAACCATTATTACACACACAAATCGACAAATACGGTATAAGGTAGAGTGATTGAAGAAACATATTGCCAAACCATCATTCTATATGATTTTAGCCACAAAGTCAGACTTCTAAATTAGATGTTCTAAATCAGTGTGACCAATTTACTAAATTCACATCTGGTTATAACCATGGTTCGATCTAAAACAATTATGTTGTGAATCCAGAATATTGCCCTTGCTCATCATAGTCATCCTGCATCAAATCAGATGGTGAATTGGCCTGACTCCAAGATCTTTGGTGAACAGCTGAAACAATGCAAAAGTAGAATAGTAAATATAAGATACCATACTACATGCATTTATAAATCAGATTGACAATCATAAATATAACAATTAAAATATATTATTGTTAATAAATTTTAATCAATTGAAAACACGTAGATTTTGATACCAAGTATTGCATTAAAACAATCAGTCAATTATTTTATAAACTGTCTATCCATCTATCTATCCTTACAAATATGCTGTAATTGAATCTAAAACCTTAGGATCACCTTAGATTGTTCACTCAGCTTTGTCAGATATTCATAATTATGACTGTCAACAAAGTCTATGTTTTTCTACCAGACTTAAAAACATGCTTTTAGAAAATAAATTTAAAGCTATTTTTATAGCTATATATCATATCATATATATTTGACATGCTTTTAGAAAATGAATCTAAAATTGTTCTTATAGTCATCCATCATATCATATATATATATATCAAATATGACATGTAAAATATTAATTATATTTATTTGTTTCACATATTTCAGTTTACTATAGTGATCCAAATAAGAACCTTCAAATAAACACAATCCTACATGTACCAATATAAATATTAACATTTATTAGCAATGTACATATCATAACAAGTTTTGCTACACCAATTTATATTACACATACATAATAAATGGTAATGTGTAGCTTATGAACATACATGTAGTGATGAAACAATGAAACAAATAATTATAAAGGTAAGTGAAAATAAAATAAATGTATTCATGCATGGGCATTAGCATCGGTCGTGGCGATCAATTTTCAATTTTTGTAAGACCTCTTGTGACCTAATGTTTTGCAGTAGTGCCAATGCTGGTGGCTATGCATTCAGACAGGTTCACAATGGTTACATATAGAAAATTTCTACTTCATTAAAGATAAGAATATTATTGTCAAAACAGAAGAAAAACTTCCATTGTGGATCTAATTAATGATTTTGTGTGACAGTATCTTGTACGTGATTAATATTGGCATTGCAAATCTTCATCAAACACAGGGCTCTTCTTTGCCTAATTTGTAAAAGAAACATAAATGATTGAGTATATTTCACCAATATGCTCTATGCAAAATACCTGTTTCACGTGTATAATTCAGTAAAAGTGTTTAACAAAAGTATAAACTTACACTCTATTTTTTTTATTTGCCAATCGCTGTCTGGATTATGCACCAGAAACAATTGCATGTATTGTTGCACAGTACATACTGGTATTGGTCAACTTTGTCAATTGCACTTTGAGAAACATGCATTTATTGTCTACTGATAATCATGAAAAATAACGAATAGCATGCGTATAAGTACAAAAAGAAATGATCTTTATCTTGAACAAAATATACTACTGAATGAATCAACATCGAAATCTATTTCATAATAAAATAATCACCATTTCTGTATCAACAAAACACAGAAACACACAGACAGAAGAATACTAATAGTCAAGACACGTTTCATAACAGAAGATTTGTTGACAGACTACAATATTCATGCTCTTCGCTCGATACCTACCAGACCTAGATTTTAAGCACAAGTTATGCAGCTAACTGACTAACTGCAGATGAATGTGAATGTAAGGGAAGCAGTCGCAGTTCAGACTTTGGTGTGTGCTGAGACTGGGGACTTGATGGTGATGGCATGTTACACTTCTCTTCTCGATGACGTTCTTTATTTAAAAATTCATTGATAATGGAATAAGTGGAAAGTTACTACCTAAGATATATTTTAGAGTGTTTCACAAATAAAATGTATAAAAATGCATTTTGTAATGTTTTTCATATATAAGGGACAATAGGTTATCATATTCAAGCATATTCTGACTACCTACATTGCATTAATGTTCAAGTCATATCAACATGATGATTGAGAATTTTTGAAGTATGTGATGGATTATACAGCATCAAAATTTGACTCTAAGAAGCAGAATTCTAGAAAATCTAATAATATGACATTCATGAGCATATAAGTATAATCAAGTATCATATTTGACAAAGCATCCTTAAAAAGCATTAGTTCTGAATATGGTAGTTTTCAAACAACTGTAGTGTAGTAACTAAAGCACTTTCATTTCATCTTGTGCAACACACCACAGCAAAAACACACCCAATATCAAAGCCTCTTTGGTTAAAAAATGCTACAAAATAGCTCCCAAAATTTTTTGTGATATGGTTGTTAGATGTTAGTATATTTCCCCAATAAATATTGCCAAAAATACAAAGTTTACTTCTAAAAGAAACTTACACACATAATTAACAACCATAATCATAACTTTTGTAATAGATGTCATCTTCATGAGAATACTGCAGGTCAGAGCAGTTGAAATGTTCTGTCCAAAACAGCAGAGAACAAACTTAGATATTGTTTGTATCTAAATATATTCATTCAGAACAGCATCAAAGGTTTCTATGAATATTTAAAGACTGTATACATGTATTTTCTACCGTCTCTTTATCTATTTAAGTTTTCAATTGCTCAAAATATCATCGGTCAATCACAAACTAGGATCATTTTTTCAAATAAACATAAGAAATAGCTTATCTAAATCAGGATGAACATTTTCAACATATCTCAATTTTATATCCATACAAATGTAAACCACTCCACAAGACTAGAGTTCTTTGGAGCGAAGAATACATTATTCCTGAACTCAAATGTGCTTTTTGAAGGTTTAATCAAATATATCAAATACACCCTAAACATATATGGTAATGATATAATTTTATCAACCTTTAACCCATACCAAATAAAACGTAAAAAACAACATCTTTATTTCAAGCTTATACAAAAACAATATTATGATGAAGCCATATATCTAATATAAGCTTATTATAATTTACAACTATTTCAAGTTCTCACCTGCAACTTGTTTACTTTTAACAGTAACTTCTCGTGCCAAGGCTTGTCTAATATCTAGCACTCTTTCTCGCCTCTTTTGTTCTGCTACAACGTCATCGTGGATATCATGATAACGATGTGTTTTGTGGCCTAGCTCATCTGTTCCCCATTCTTGTAAACTAAAACAAAATGTTTTTAAGTACATCAATAATTGTTCTCTCTTATTACGTATGAGAGTGAAAATATAGTAACTTTTATTTTGCACACTCAAAACATGATTTACACAGCTTATTCAAAATTGCGCTATCTACACAGTTGGAACCATTTTGCTCCAGCTTGCATTAGTGTAAAGCAGAACTCATTTTAATTTCCCTTCGAACTTCAAATTTACTAAAAGTAAAAGCTTTTAACTCAATATTTCAACTTGCCTATTTCGAGCAAAATAATAATTCCCGTCACTTAAGTTGAGCAATGGACAATTTAGCATTGTAAAAGTGCATGTTTACCAAGATTGCATAATGCTTTCAGACACTCTTAAATTTTTAAACTGAATTAACTGAATTAAATGTGTGCAACTATATTTAACTGCATAGAGAGTATTTGATTTTCTTACCTTTGTTTGGCCAATAGACTACGAATCTTCTGTGCTTTTTCCTGACGAAGCCTCAACTCTTCATATGTTGGCTCTTCTTCATCCGATTCTGGAATATACCTTTCCGGAATCTCCACTTTTTCAGGTGCAAATAGCTAAAACCATATCAATAATGTACACTTATTTGCTAAACTAAATCATTGTTATGAAACATCATGCTTATAAAAGCCTCCATTTTATCATATGAAAATAAAACTTAAAGCTTAGGAAAAATACTGACCACTTCTGCATCAATAGTTCTGTCATCAAAGTTAATTTCCCTAACAGATGATGATTTTGTTAACTGGGGAACACCATCATGCATTCTCTAGAAGTAGGAAAACCATGCACATATCTAAATTCTGTATACATGCCTTAATCATCCTATTACTTACTTTCCGGTACACTAATAGTTATAAGATAAATTTACCATCATCATTCATCAAAGCTCTGTAACATTATGAAGTCTACATTGATATTGACTACGTATGTTATGTACCTTTAGGATAATATACACATGTCTTATTGGTTAGTCAATATAATTCAAATTAGAATTTTTAAAAGCAACTACCAGTATATAATTAGTGGAAATGGATTTTTATCGTGCAAAATAGCTGTGAAAAACCTGGATATTTCTTTACAAAACAATGCAACATATGGGTAATAGATTTTCTAAAAATTCTACATAACTTTTAAAGTAACATGCTTTAATATTCTTAATGTAAAAATTATACTGCATGCAATTGTACTCACCCCTGATATCAAGTCGCCAGCAACACTATGAAGTCTTTGTTTCTTGGAGTGTGGAGTCTCCATCTTAACAGGTGAACTTGAAGAAATTGTCATATATCGGGAATTTCTTCCTCGCCTAGCTTTAAGCTTTTCCATCGAAGCTTGTGATGGTGTTTTGTAGTTAGGATTTACTGTCATGGGCTTTACTGTTGCAGTATATTTTTGGTCTCTCAAGATTTCACTTTTACTAAATGTTTGTGTTTCAGTTTTATGAACAACGGGATGAACTGTAGCAACAGTTGTTGACCTTGCAGGTGGATACTGTTGCTTATTTGAGTCTTGTGCATACTGAGAGTAGCTCTGTGATTGATTTGTTGTAGAATATTCATCTGATGATTGGCTATTCCCATACGACTGGGACATAAATGGACGTGGAGTTAAGATGTTTGATAGCCTTCTTACAGGATCTCCAGTGGGTGCATTGGCAGGAAATAATCTTTCGGCGGCTGATTTTCGTCTTTCAGGATCCTAAAGTTAAAAACACATAATATCATCCAGAACTAAGGCTATTTTGATAAACAATTACAGTGGTGATTGCTATGTTGCATAACCTCAGTCCACACATTTGTGCAATTATCTGATAAAAGTGATATTGTCCTTCTTCTTAATGATAATGGACTAATTTCACTCAGATGACATCTTAAATCTTGAACGAGTTTAATTAATGCATTAACACGAAAATGTGTAAAAAGCAAGCAAAGTACGGAATCATCCAAATAGTGCATTTTGATTGCTTTGTGACTAACCTCCATCGTCACATACTGGTAAGAAAATTTGCAGTAATGTGGACCTAATATCAGACATCAAAAAAAATTATATGTGTTTCAAGAGGGTCCATAATTATTGCTTGTAAAAATTAACATTTGATAGAAAGCCTATTTCGCGAATTTTACCTGAACTTTTACTTTTCTTCGTTTGAACATGTCATCAGAGCTCCTTACTGGGAGGTCTGTTCTCTCTGGAGGAGCCTGCCTTGGTAAGCTCCTTGACCGCTGCTTCACTTCCATATGAATATCTTCTGGTCCTCTTCTGCTTGAATCCCGACTTCGTCTCTCTGTTGACTGTTTTTTGACATCTCTAACTGTTTGGTTTCTCGGCTTTTCTTTAGGAATCAATCCTGAAAATAAAATATTCTTTTATTTTCTATCTTCTCTCTCTATCACATCTTATTACCAAGCATATTTCTTCTATCAGATGAAGAAAGGTTTTTACAATCCTAAGCTTCCATTTGACTCGCTGCTTGGGATGATATCATTCTAGTCTCATAACATTGGGGTCTTGAGTTTGCATCCTGCCAGGGCCACTTGATAGTTAAAAGAAGCTTCAGGTTGAAAGACCTATCTTTACCTATGCATATGTGGTAGAAATATGCTTGATAAAGAGATGTGTGTGAGAGAAAAGAAAGTAAATTATTTTTACAAGTATTGGGAAAGACGCATATAAAATATTCTTTACCTAACTTTGACACTAATTATTTTATATAGAGTAAAGTTTTTTTGAATAAAAACTTGATGTTGCAATTTGCAAACGTCATGTGATGGTGAGACAGCAATGTCAAGGTTTGTTCAAAATGTGATTAGTATATGTATGAAAACTTTACCCTATGCAGATATTCCTACTACATACTACTAAAAATAATATGATTTACAAATCTATATATACTATAAATATATCCTTCACAAATATAATTATATCATGTTTATATGAATACCATTACAGGGCATTTTGTAGTTTAAAAGCATATTACTAACCATAAAATCTTTTAGTATTTTCATCTAAGTCATCATTTTGATGTTGTTCTCTACGTTGTTCAAACCCTTGATGGTTGTCATAACTGGAAGAATTGATGTCTTGTCTCGTTTGAGGGTGAACTTCTGACATAGGCTTTTGAGATGGTACTTTCTGTTGTTGGGAAGACTCAAATGGTCTGGCAGTGAAGTTAAATGAAGATGTACTTTTATATACAGGAGCTTCTTGTGGGTAAGAATGTGTAGACATTTCTATTTGAGATGACTGCCATGTTGATTGTGTATCTGAACCTTTTTCTTGCGGGCTTGTATGGTATTTATCTGAAACAGAGCAAAATATTCACTTGAATGATACCAATGTTTAAATGTTCAAGCCCATATGGTCTATTATCTAAAATTAAAAGAATTACTATAAAAGTAACTAAGAAAACCGACTAGTACGCCTACATTTCTACGTAAGTGACTTTCATCACCCGAGTGATAAACATCGCCTAAGCGACAACACAATATTTGTGATCACATTAAATGAGATCTTACACGACTTCTTGAGAACTTTTTCTTATGATTGAGGAAGAAGAAGTTACTGAATTTGAAATTGCATCAAGCAGTGGACAATTTTGAAAAAATTGCTTGTCTGACAAAATGACGTAACTTCGTCATCCATATGTGAACATTCCAACGTCGATATGTGGTCTAAAAATAGCTTGTAGCCCAGTTGCTGCATCACTAGCAACATTTCTTACATGTGAACATAGAATAAATAAACAACATTTAACACGTGTCTGCAAAAAATTATTAATTAAACTATGTTTACCATTGGAGCCCGTAAGGTCTGGATTCGAGTGCCTGAACGCGTTCATGGCCTGAGACAGCTTTTGGCCTTGAACTGACAGCCCAGTCATGATACTGTTGACTTTATCCAATTCCCTTTCCAACTGGTGACGGGTTTTCATGCTGTCTGTTGTCTGTCATAAGATTTTGGATATTTAGCAAATTCCAGTTGAGTGTATTTTCATTTTTGAAGTTTCAGACATTATATAGATAAATATGTCTATTACAAACTAATAGCCATGATAATGATCACAATATTTGAGAAATTTGCAAGTGCTCCATTTTTTAAAGTAACACATTCAAAGTTTTAACAATTGTTATCTGAACCAACTAAAATATTTCATAGAATATCTTCATACCAATGTTGGAGAACTCTGACTTTTGCTTATTCCATACACCTTTTTCCTTAGCAATATAACTTCTTGTTCAACTTTAGCATTTTCTGTTGCGGTTTCTTCAAGGTGCTGAAAAAAAAATCAAATTAGCTCATATAATATGTACGAATATATAGGTTATTAAGTATTTATGTTCACAAAATACATATCATATAATAGATCAATTTTTTAAAAAAGTCACCCTTGAGCTTTCTGCAAGTTGTTGGCGAACTTTAAGAAGTTCAGCTTCAATATTTTCTCGCTGTTGATTGAGTCTTCTTAACTGAAAACTATCTGTTTCCTGGTTTTCTTGTTTCAGTACACCATTTAAAGCCTTTTCAAGCATTTCCTGCACAAGAGAAAAAATCTGAATGAGTATGAACATAAAACCTGAATTGCGTAACAGAAACACTACCATGTATACTAGTCATAAAAAATTCTGATATGCATGGATTCCACGTACCCTATCCTCTTGTAGACTTGTAACATCAATTGATCGAGCCTGTAACGCCTTATCAAGTTCAAAGAGTTCTTGTAGCTTCTCTTCTAGTACAATTTCATCTTCACTCAGCTTTGCTAATTCTTGCTCTTGTTCTTTTACAAGCCTCTCCTCCTGATATTGTCTTGAAAAGTCAAGCAGTTTCTTTGGTTCCTTTTCTTGACCAGGGCGTAACCGTTCCTAAAACATAGAAGCATCTTTTCTTATTACAAAGCAACTGATAATGTGCATAAATCTAATTATATATGAACGTAGTGTTAGACAAAGAGAACGATAAGACTGCTATCCCCAATAAGACTAATGCGATGTTAGACATAGTCACCCACACCAGTTCATTCAATATGTTAATTACTATTAGTCAGATGGTGAAAACACTTCTATTAATTGTTTTCAAAACACTAAAGGCTCACATTATTTGCCGACATATCTTGATGTTGTTCACAATGAAATATTAGACTAATGAGGCGTACACTTATATTTTAGCATCACACTAACTTTTGTATTGCATTAGGCTTCAGTATAAGATCTTAAAATAACTTATTCCCACCTTTTTATACTGTGAGGCAAGCATAACATTATCTCCACCATATAAACTTCCCATTGTAACTAGGTTGTCAACTAAATTCACAAGTGGCTTGTTCACTTCCATTTGTGTTTCCACCTTCTGACTTTGTCCACGCAATTCTTGAAACTGTTCATGACTTTCCTCAAGATCTTCTTCTAGACGCCCTGATGATGTTCTTCTCCTACAAAGATATTAACACCATTGCTTCTTGTATTCTAAATACATGTGTAACCAGAGAAAAGTTTTAAAAAACTAGCTTCTACCAAACACTTATCATTTACATTTATAGTTACACTTATTAAATAAATCACTTTCCAAATAACTTTCTTTTTATATAGTTACCTTTCTTTGTAGACCTTTTCTAATGGACGGTTCGTGGTAAGTTGGGCTCGGTAGTAGCTTCGCTGATCATCTAGCCTTGACTGTGCTCGCCGTAGCTGTATCAGCAACAAGACCAGCTCCTCATGCTGTAAAATGAACATCTTAATATGATCTACCTTAAAATGTTATGACATTCATTCCTGGTAACATCATACTCAGTCATCCTAGTATGAATAATGCGGTCTAGAATGTCTGATAAGTACAAGCATGTCTTCACTCTGAGCAAGGAAAGGATATTATGTGCAATTGTAAACTCAACTCTTACCCATAGCTTCCAAACAATTGCAGATTGTGATTTATCAATGCAAAACACTCATCAAATAGATAATATAAGTACTTACACTTTTTCCAAGCAAATCTTCAGCAGCTATACTCAGCCTAAGGCCAATACCATTCAAGCTCTCTTGTAACTTGGTCAGTTTTCGGTCAGCTAGAACATCAGAGTCTGCCATGTCTGGGTCCTCTTTTATGGCTCCCATTTCATGCTTTGGATTCTCTGCAGCTGTTTGAGACTGGTATTTGGGCTGCCAAGCTTCTTCGACTATTTTTGGTTTGTTCCATGAAGAGTGCTCAGCCTCAGGAGTGACTAATTTTGATTGTTCTGTAAAAAATGTGATTGTCTTTATAGAGGGAGTTCCTAGTAAAAATGTTCTGCCTGATATTTTTGGTCACTTACTTGTGTGCTTTTAATGAGGTCATGAATGTAAGGAATAGAATTCATGCCATGCAGGAAATAAGTATAGGTAATTGTGGGATATAGAATGAGGATGGTTTCGACACCATGCATCAGTAAAAGAATATACAGATAAAATAAACTAAAGCAAAATTTGATATGCTCCCATTACCAAATTTCAAACCAGAGGACGATAAGGCATGCAAATTAATGTACACTAAAAAATCTAAATACAATCAAGAAGATTCAAATCAAAAGTAACAAAAGGCAAATAACAAACCTTGTAGATTGTTCACATGATCATTTCTAGTGTTCCTGCTTGAGTTAATATCTCCCACTGATTGAGTCATTTTGTTTTCAAAATCAAGCTTGCTAATCCGGTGCAAACTGTCAGGACTCATCTGTACATAATCTCGTCTAGTAGGACTTGTACTAGTTGTGTCTACATAGCTTTTTGGCCTCGGTAATTTCAAAGAATTAGTTTCTCTCATTATCACAGGATTTGGGATGGCGGAGTCATCGTGAATAAGATTGGTCTTTATATCATTGAATTCATTGTTTAGAGATCTTTGGCTACTGCTAAACCTGTTGACAGCAGGTACACTCTTCCACCCTTTAGGTTGATCCATTTGCATATAAGAAGGCTCAAATGGCTTAGGAGTCTTGTTTTTGATAGACCATGTGGGTTCCTTAGATTTGATTGGACTGTTCACCATTTCTATACTACCAAATGGCACATTTTGTGAATTATTATCATTCAATATCTCAAAACTCCGCCTGTTATCATTATTTTTATATTGCATTTGATTTGGTACACTGATGTCTACAGGTGGGAATTCCATGGAATGTTTTTGAGGCTCATACGATGGCTGTGATGGTTGCTCTAAGAAATCATCTCTATGGACATCTTTCATTTGTACATAACCTTGGCTAGCAGTTGGTTGTTCATGTTCTTGCTGCAATTTGTCCAGCTGTACATCAGACATTGGCATATAACCTTGGTCTCCTGGGTCTTGGTATTGTTCTGCTATATCCGTTTGCAATTTTCCTGCTTCTACATATTCATTATAGTAATTTCTACTTTGATCATCATAATTTGTTTTGCTTGCAATTTTTTCCCACTCGATTTCTTCATTGTGACTACCGTATTTCTTTGAATCGTCTTCATGACGTGGATAATGGAAGCTTTGCAACGTCCCAAAACCAAGGTCTTCTACTTTTCTGTCAAATATAGACACATTAGCTGTTTCCACAACATTGTAACCATCATTTATTTCCCTTGTATTGTCATCTTCAGCATATTTATATGTAGTTTGTGAATAAGTATCAGGCATGTTATTGTCATTAAAATCTCTTCTATTTGTTTCATTATCATAGTTGCTGTAATTCCCTCTCAAGTCTGTAGTATCCTCATTATACAGCTGAGTACCTTTACTGATATTACTTCTGTCATCGTGTACATCAAGAAGACTTTTGCCTTTACGAAAAACTTTGTTTTCTGCTTCCCAATCAAGACTTCTTCTTGCATGTGCGTCCCAATCATATGCAGATCTCTCAGGTGACAATCCAGCACTGTCAGGTTCATCATTTCTTGCTAGGTAATTTCCAAGCTCATTACCAAGACTAAGCCTCTTGAACGAATTTACAATATACTTATCAAGACGATTCTTCTCCTTTTCTTGAAGTGACTTTGAATAATCTCCAGATTTTCTTCTTAGCTTTTTCATTTCTTGAGCAGCAGTTAGAACATCATCATCTTTAATTTGACTTCTACGCCTTCTTCGATCATTATCTATGTTTGCATGTGCAGGAGAGAAAAAAAACTAATAAATTGGTTGCATACAAAGCAAGGTTAAATCAGTATATACATACATTGTACATGTGTAATAGCAAAAACAACTGTGAACAGGAAACAAGCAATCATAATTTTGGACAAAATTTTTTACAAGGTGCTATCACATATCAGGTACTAAAGTACTAGCAAAAATGACATACATAAAGGTGCAACTTTATAATTAAGCACAAATATCATGGATGCACACACGCATGCATGCATATACACACACAAATATACACACCATAATTGATTTTTCATATTGAATTAATTTCAAATATAATGATATATTCACAAATCAACTTTATGAATATATCAGCAAAATATTAATAAAATGTTAATAGGCTGAAAGAATCTAAAAATATTAGAAATACATTGCAAGAAGTCAAAAACATACAAGAGGAGTGAACAGTGTAGGAACATTAGTAAACAGAAGAAAGTGACTGGTGCTGATTCTCATGCATATCCTACATAAAAGCAGTTTCTCTATTACAAACACAAACTGAATGTACTGAAAATGTTTGTTCATATATCTAGCATTGACTAACATTAAACGAATATTTGAATTATAAAGAAAACTACGGGGAAAGCAATGTATTATTTGCTAACAAAACCCATTAAAAAGCAGTATTTTTGCCACAATAAGAAAATTACTGACTACACGTATCAATAAAAAAGTTTGATTAAAGCTAATATCTAATATCTTTTATCGTATATTCCACCCACCAGGATCTACATAATCCTTGACGGGTTTCCTTTCTTCTGGACTGCTAGGTTGGTTTCCTGGTCTTGATGGAGGATACTGCTCCACATATCCTGGTGAATACTTCTGTTCTTGCTGTCTATAACCAATATTTTCATTTGGTATGTGTTTTGACTGTGAACCATAAGTAGCAGATGGATCTGTTAAGTACTGCGATTGTTGTGGAGCTGTGTATTGATCATTAATTCTATTAGTTTGATTTTGGTCTCTGTGGAACTGAGCACTTGTCTGGCTTTTACTTCCTGGAGGCTGATATTCCCGAATCTTAGTTTCTTGCTTGCCATAGCTAGCTGGATGGTATCCTGGAGGAGCAGGAAACCTAAATCCTTGTGAGTCAGTGACTTCAGGGTTTTGTGGTTGGTGGGCATTCTGCCTATATGGGAATTGACTTGACTGTTGGCTTCCCTGTCCATAGCTGTCTCGTCTCGGGTCTGAACATATGAACAACATATAGAGCATGCATTGGGTACTACATTTTAAAATATAGGGGTAAAATACAAAATGAATATAAAGAAATGAAATTAGTTAAATCATGCTACACACAAAACAATGACAGCTATATCAAAATAAAATAATTTCAAATTACCAGGGAAGGAAAATCATATTCCAACATTTTAACTTGTGGATAAAGACATAATCTTAAGATAATTGTCAAACTTTCGAACCATACACAATTTGACAAAATATACAAGAGGGCCATGTGGTACTATATCGCTCACCTGTCAATCACTATTTTATGTATTTTTACGTTGTCATAATTAGATAGTCATGTTGGGTAAATTTTCCACTCCAGGGGACCAGGGGCATGATTGAAGAATTGCATGATGATCATAAAGGCATACATATTGATTGTAACTTTCGCGAACATCGAATGTAAAAAGACGCAGCTATGAAGGTTGACTCGCTAGGCTTTCAATTCCCCCTCAGTGAAATGATTCAAGAATAGAATGATGAGCATCCAGGCATAAAACTTGTGTGTATGTTTGGTGAAATCAAATGAAAAATGATGCAGAATTTGTTGATGGACCCCTGGGAGGGGCCAATTTCTCACCCAGGGGGCATGATTCAATATCAGAATGATGATTCAATAGGCATGCACATTCTGTGTAAATTTAGTGAAAAGCAAATGAAAAATCTAGCTAAACTTGCTCATAAAAGAATTGCTGATGAACCCCTGCGCCATGATTAAAGAATGGAATAATGATCATGTAGACATACTCATCATATGTACATTGTAAATTTGGTGAAAATTGAATGAAAAATGACCCAGCTATGATTTATACTAAAATTATTTCATGGACCCCTGGGGCGGGGTCGATTTCGTACCCTGGGTGAGAAGCATGATTCAACAAAGGAATTATGATCAAATAATATAGGTAATTAGGCAAACAACTCATGTGCAAGTTTGATGACAATTGAGTGAAAAATAAAGAAATTATTGGGCAAATATGAATTGTGGACGATTGTGAACGGACTGACAACAGACCATAGATGAAAGGTGATCACAAAAGCTCACCATGTCTCTGACAGATGAGCTAAAAATGTATACCATTAAACTGCTAATCGATTGTATGTGACATTCATGTTTTTTATCTGATATTCATATAGATGACACAGCACATGTATTTATGCTGAAATATGTGGTGTATTTGCTTACCCTGTTGCCACTTTTGTTGGTTTGCTGGATGCTTTTGGTACTGAGCCTTTGCCAATCTCTCTGCTTCCGCAGCTTCTCGCTGAGAGGATGTGATTGAATTGTTGTAGCGAGCTTCATCCTGATTAAGACATACATGTATATACACATCATCACATGTATACATTCAATAATATTTGACCAGTTTCAACCTTTAAGTATCTTCAGTCTTAGTTTAAGAAAGACATTTAAACACAATGAAATTCACTCATCATTGGTTTATGTACCGGTAAATTAAAATCTTCTTGCATGAAAAGTGAAAATTCCTTTTCAGCGGTATAACAATAAGAAAACGCTAACTTATTACTTGTTTATAGAGGTCAATTTTTCTATCTATTGTTTTAGGAAAGGCATAAAAAATCTAATGATTGTGTTTCACTTTCAAAGTGCAGAAAAAATTCTTTTGAATGATCAAACACTAAAAAGCATAGATAAAAAAATCTACATCTACAGGAAAAGCTCAGGAATTAAAAGCATGTTTTTAACTGACTGTCAAATATAAGTGAGCAAACATCAACGCATGGCACTTATGTACAAAATTCTGGACTTAAGTTGTGGTATTTGCATAGTAGTATTTGCAATCTTCCAGATGTTTATGCAAAGAATGCATGTTAATATTGATAAAGAATTAATCAACACTCATTTATGTCAATCACCACTCTTATCACAAAATCATTAAAACAAAGCAAGTGTTCATCTTTGAAATGGAAACAAAGCAGCATGTATATGTTATGAAAGGTAAAAAGTATGAAAGCAGTCAGTCAGAAAAACTCGCAATATTCCAGGCATTACCTGTACATGATGATTACTCTGCCCTTTTGGGCTCACCTCTGGAAACCTAAATACGGGTGGTTCTTGCAACCGTCTTTTCTCCATTTCTGCAGCTGTGAGCATATCATGCCTTGTGTGTGGTGTAGCAGTCTCTGCTAGATTTTGGACATATTGGGTTCTATATTCAGCGGGGACAGGACGCTCTGGAGAAGGCGACTGCTGCTTCTGTTGATATGAATTGTTTACAGAGTCCTGTTCGAATGGTGGAGATGTATCAATGGTGAGAGGCTCAAAGTACTTTCGCTGCTCATGTGGACCACGCTGAGACTGAGGTTGCTGCTGCATGTACCTCGGTTGTGTCATGGGTGATGATTGTGGCTGTGGATGGGACTGACTTGATCTGGAACCTGCTGGTGACGGCTGTGATGGTGCATATTTCGTATCATCATAGCGCCGTAATCCATCAGAGGGTGGCTGCTCATATGCAGATCTATCTTGCCTTCGCCCTGATCTATGCAACTGCTGCTTAGTCCATTCTTGCAGACGCTTCATAGAATCACTTTTATTTGCATCAGGTCCACTGATATTTTGATGGCTTGAAGGTGGTTGCGGCTGATGTTCTGGACTTGCATTGGGTGTAGCTGGATCAGGGACAAATCCCTTAAATCTAGGATTTCTTAACTCATAATATGGATCTCTAGCATCAACAGGTCTTTCTCTGTAATTTGCACTTCGATCAGTTGCATGTTCCATTCTCAGTCTTTGATCGCGATATTGCTCAGATGGTTGGCCTGGTGCACCTTGCTGTGAACCACTGTAGCTGGCTCTTGAAGAAGCAGGACCTTCAACTGAGCCATGTGAAAGTGGCCTTGTATCTTGACCTCGATGGTATGATCTTTCCTGTGACCGCTGTGAACTTTGTGACAATCTTTGCCCTGGTTGTTGACCATATCCAGTTGGATCAGTTCTTTGACTATGATATGGATTATTAAATTGATTGCGCTGATCGTGATTGGAGGCATATGAATTAGAACTAGTTTGTGAGTATCGTGGATTACTACGCATCATCTCATTTGATTGAGAATATTGATAATTATCAGTCTGAGACAATTTAGGTTGGCCTACTTTATCCACATAAGATGGTTTCTGCCAAGAATTTCTTTTAGTAGGATCCTGTGTTCCACTCATTAATTGTCTTGGATCCTCATACCTAGGATCATAACTATCCCTCTGCCTGGGATCTTGATGCTTAGAATCATAACTATCCCTTTGTCTAGGATCTTGATTTCTTGAGCCATAACTATCCCTTTTCATAGTATCCTGATTTCTAGAATCATAACTATCTCTTTGACCAGATACCTCCTTTGACTGAATACCCCTATGATCTTGGTAACTAGAAATCTGATTTCTTTCATCGCTGGGAACTTGATTTTTAATATTCACATGTGTAAATCTACCTTCTTGATATCTAGAATCTATAAATTTCGGATCCAGGTTTCTAAGCTTATCATTCCTTAAATCCTGATTGCGAGGATCCTGAAATTGGGAATCCTGATATCTAGGATCCTGGTGCCTAGGATTCTGATACCTAGGATCCTGATGCCTAGGATCTTGGTACCTAAATTTTTGCATGTCAGGGTCTTCGATATTTGACTTAGGAAAATTTGGATCTTCCAAAACCAGACCTCTATTGTCTGTATCTGGTTTATTTTCGGAGCTACTCCTTGATCTATGTGAGCCTGCACGAACACGAACTGGGGGGAAATCTTCAGGGTGATTTTGTTGTGAAAATGGTTGCAGATGAGTCGAATCGCTTGGTATTTGAGGATTGTTGTTGTTGAATTCCTTCATCAAACTGCAATTCAAAATATGCAACTTGTTAATGTTATCTCTGTTAAATGAATAATTAGTTTAAAAATGTATCAAGGTTTGCAGCAGTACATTGATCAAAATTAGAGTTTGTTGTAAATGAGACCATTTAACTACACTAAAAGTATTGATAAAGAGCAAAATAACATATTAAAAATAAAATTAACTACATGTAACTCAATACACACAAGCACTAAAATCAAGAAAACCAGTGAAAATCAAGCATCTTCTGTACTTACAATTCAATCAATTTGTAGTGGAAGCTATAATTTCAAACATTTTCTGATTTCATTTCTTTCAATTTTGTTAGAATTACTAGCATAATAATAAATGCATAATAAAAGTCATTCATCTGAATAGAAGTCACTTAAATGCTACATTAATCCATATACTTTGTCACAGAAAATTTATAATTCCACCATATATCTTTTACCCCACACATGTTTTTTAACCGCATAAAAGTTTCGTACCTGGGATCTTTCTGCAATAATGAAGCCAAGCTGAGAGCATTAACCCATTTGTTCATCTCCAGATCAGAATCCGCAGCCAAAAAGGTTGTTTGAATGTTGTGATGCTCAGCCTAAATTAAATTCAAAAAATTCAAAATACAATGTAATGGGTTACTAGCTACCTACCAACTAAATATTCGAAGTCCAAATATTTTTATCGGAGGTCAGGAGTGTCCTAACTGAACAATTCAATACAAGATTACATGTAGCAAAAACCAACTATTAATTAGATTTTTTCTATATCACTATTACTCTGTACTGTGGTCATCATTTTGGTCTAGAACTTTCATTAGCTTTGACACACAATTGACAGGCAACACACTGTTTAAGTAATCTGTATGTGGGCAACAATTGATCTCAAATAAAATTTCAGATTCTGTAAGAAATGGAATAGCATAATACAAAATGAAACTCACTTTAAATGCAAATTTTTTGTTGATTCCATCTTCTTTTTTACATAGGCTGATTTTATAGCTTGGTAGTAATAAAGATCCCTGAATCTCACGTTCGTCTTCACCTTGATTTAAATATGACAACATGCAATGAGCAAACACTTAATAAAATATCAATATAGAGTGCCTCTCAAACTGAAAGAAAATATCAAATGTCATTCAAATTTAAATTATATATTGAGCAATTTGCAATATGTACTATTTTAACTGCTACCTATGACAATGAAATAAAAACAATAACTACAGAGCAAATACACCACCCTGTATATATATATGTCACTTTAATGATTTCAGATGCTCACATCATTGCAGGCAGTCATACTTATAACAGAAAAATCAATGTACCCCAAATTGCTTTAGATTTGCCATTGTGCTACTTTTGACATTTAAGCACAAAGTAAAACGTGAACAAACTAAGAATAATATTCAACCCATCTGCACTTGTGATGATTAACTCAGGTGACAAGCATCATGCACATTATCATGGTCACAGTAGATAAAAGACAGACTTTTTCAAAGCACATGTATTTATAAATCGTTGACTAGAAACGAATTATTACATACCTCACATGAGACGAATCTAGCAAGGTCAAGTCTTATTGTGTGCCATAAAAAGAAAGAATTAGTTATTTGACAGTCAGATAAAATCAGACAGATAAATATTGCGAACAACTTACCTTTGTAATAAAAGAGACAATAGTCTGTCAACACAAACCACTTCTTTTTCCAACTTTTTAAAGGCCCTGAGTGGTCAAGCTTCTGTAGCCAGCCTTTGATAGTAACAGGTGCTTCTGAATTTCGTTTTACCTCTGGCCCTTTCTTTATTGCCCTAAAATAATTATGAATAAATCTCTGTATAACAAGATTTGCCATGATAATAACATAAATCATTACCCATAGATAATACTGGTGTATATCATTGAAAGATTCAACTACAATTAACTATATACATGTATGTGCCATCTTTCATCAGCCATAACAATACATCAACATGATTACCTATTAATTATATTTCGACAGGGGTAAATTTGAACATAAACAATAGTTGCATCTCATTGCCAAACTTATGAATGATAATTGCTTACCCATATTATGAACTGCACTTAACTTTCATTGTTACTCATTTAAGAGAAAAGTATATTGTTCGTGATACATTTAAAAGTACAAACAAATACCTTGAACTTACTTTGTTTGCTTCGTTGTCTTCTTTTTACTCTGGAAAAAATATATAGTACTTTAGAATCATATACAATAGCCAATGCTTATCATAATTTATTTCATATTTCTTGCCGATGCCATTCATAGTATAAATTAGTGTTTTGAAATAATCTTGCCAATATTCATTATGAATAATTTTCATTATTTTAGCATAATCTATAGGGCAAGCATTCTAAGAGGAACTTATGATTCCAAATGACCATTCTAGTACCTGTACCTTTCTTTAAATACCAACACATACATTGTAATTAAATTAGTTAAGGTTTTAGAAACTTCAATTATTCTATTTTTCATAATAATCTAGTACCCAGTACATGTACATCGTTCACCTGTCTTATCTACAATGTCTATCATAGTTAATTTAGTGAATTATATTAATCTATCACTGTGCTATATCTATATTCTCTTTATCATATTCTACATGTATCTATAGTAATCACACACGTATTACACACATATGCATTTACTAAATCATGACTTACACATCTATCCGCGTACAGATCCTTTAAATTTCAAATTCAATCAAACCATTCAACTACACCAAAATAGAAAGCTACAATACATGTGAAGAAAATTTTGTAATAACATGAAATCCTTTATCCCCAACTATTTTATCCATACTTAACTCTGGACATGATGACCACATGAAGATTTGTTTCTATGATTACAGATATGAAAGCTGCACCTAATAAGTTAGTATTGGACCAATTGATAGATAAGTCATAAGAATTTACAACAGCAAATTATAAAAGTTTGAAGCTGGAGGCAAGAGAAATAATTAAACACTTGCCTTTGATTATTACCACATCAATAAACCTGTAATCTAATTTCAGTTGTTGAAATCCTATTGTTATTACTGCATACATAGACATCAAACACATCTGGCTACATATTATTCAGTAGGTCATTTATTAATGTGTAAATCGGGGCTCATTTTATATGAAATGTATTTTTATTTTCTCAAAAATAAATCTACATGCATGTTGTGCACATATACATGTACTATACATGCAGGTTGGGTCCAGTTATTGTGTTTACATCTAATATCTATCTCCTAACCTATTCATAGATTAAAATATCTAATGCCTAAAATTGAACTTAGGACTATGTAGGATTCCAATAGCGATCAGATATCCAAAGCATTCAACTTGTAATGTTATTACAAATGAATATGCATACGTTCAATGTGATACAACACTGCTTCCTTCAAAAAATATCTAACTTATAGTCCAATATTGGTCATATGATAATTATCCATACTTTACAGTGACTGCAAATTTTGTTATTACTAGTTCTATAACCTTAAATGACACTTGAAGAAAACTTTTGGATCATGATTACACTAATGAAATTAATTGTTCAAACTGTTTTAACATCACTAGAATCAAGCTTGTTATATTTCAAAGAGATTCAATTTAAATAAGTAATGTAAATACTCTATTAGTTCATTTCAAACAAGGACAAGCTGCTTACTAGAAGTAATACATGTACATGTAGGGCTACATGAAATTGCTTTTCAACCAAAATGCAGACCTATTATAAGGAACTTTTTGTCTCATCAATTCGGAATGCTACCTGTATGCTTAGGCCTCTGAATCAAACACCATAAAAGAAATTCTTTGTGAACATGAACTATGTATTTATGTACTGTTTTATTAGTACATGGATCTTGTGAATTTATTAATTGTCTGGTATATATTTGTAGATAACTGTTTGGTAGATGTGCAGATTTATTACAATCTGTCAACAATAGCTGGTAAATTATCAAGGCACAAATTTTTTTATCATCAATATTAAGCATTCAAGTGGGAAAACCACATAATTCAACTGTACCAGTATATATATATATATATCTAAACACACCCTACATGTATATGCAATCAATTCCAGTCAATGACACTTTTACTCCCACTGGTGACATTTGAATAGCATTAAATATATCCTATACACATATTCATATTTATCTATATCCTTAACATACTTCCTCTGTTGTCTGCAAAGCTATGTACTTGCAGTAAGAAAATTCCAAATTTGAATAAGGAAATATATACTGGTTAAAACATCTAAACAAAACAGAAACAATTCACATATCTTGTCTTCGGGGTATTCAACTAAACTGCCAACAAATTTGGTATGCTGCTGCATATAATGAAATGAAGAACGTTTCTACCTGGTTTGTTCATATCTCATCTAGAGGAATGTATAAAAAGGTTAACTCTCTAATGATCAATTCGTTTAGATTGACAGTTTGATGAAACCGTCAATATAATTAGTTCTAAGTACAATAGAATTTTCAAACCTACACAATTATTTCAGTAAACATTCACACGATGAATGCATGTCAAATATTTGGCTGCTTATAGCATGTCAAGGGCAGTGGAACATCTTTAAGGTAAAGCTTTTTCACAATCAGTGATGAATGTTAAATGGTACATTGTAAGTCTCAAATGTTTTGCATGTGAACAAGAAGTAAGAATGCATTGAACAGATGACTGGTGATGATATAATATTAATCAAAGATCTTTCTTTTTTGATAATTTACATAGTACATGTTTTAGGTATATGAAAGGAAGTTACAATACATTTATAAGCTTATTTCAAATGAAAATGTCATTTAAATGCAGCAAAATGACATACCCATACTTATGCAAAGCTTTGTACGTTTGTCAGGAAATAATTAGTTACTTTTTTTTCTTACTTGTACATTGAATTATTGAATAAATATGAAATTCCACAAGGATATCACAATAACTGTCAATCATTACTAAAAACTTTAGGAAAACAGTAGGATAGGATAAAATGTATCTTGAGCCAATTAAACTTAAAATAGAATTAACAATTAATTTCCACTTCTTAAATTTTACGTCATTATAAAATGAAAAATTACTATTAAGCTGTCATTAATTCTACAATTGCAACAACCAATTGGATTCCAAAGGCAACACGCAGAACATTGCAATACTTAGCCCTGAACACTTAGTAGATAATGTGCCAAAAATACAGCTGCTCAAATGATGTTTGATAGAATGAAAGATAGCACATTGCTAATTCCTGAATACCTGTAAATGCACAGTAAAATGCAATGTAGTAGTTTTTAGATTATTTGATTGTTATATTTCAATTTTGGAAAATATAAGTTCAAATATTTTGCTAATTCTTCTTAGTAACAAAATCAATTGTTAACATGAACCAGTCACAAGAAAAAACAAATATCATAGATTTGTTGCAAAGTAAACAAGTGTCTCCCCATACTGGTAAGTCACGTAAAAGTATTGCTGTATTACAAGCATTATAAGATAAAGCCTCATAATGCACCTCATTCCGATGCTCACATGTAAACAACCTGAGCCAATATTTACATTGTGTAGCACGTTTTCTCCATGCAAAAACACTATTACAGTGCAATTATCACCTTTTTAACATTGAATTGGTTTTTCGTCCCAAATTGTTGGGCTAAAATACTGAAAAGTTTATTCCTAACGTTGTGAACGTTTGATACTTTTATTTAGCAAAGACCTCTCATAACGAAAACATTGTCAACAGATCTTACAGTTGGTTAATAACATTCATAATAGAAATAAAAGGCAAAGACGCAAGTCTGACACTAAATCAGCACTAAGTTAAGTTTTAGGTACAATCTATTAATGCACCTACCTGTTTACGACTATTTTCCAAGCTTTTTTCTCTATGACTTTCTTCAAGTTCCCTGCAATAAATATCATAGATAAAGAAGTAATATGAGAACAGCACTTCTTAACGATACAGGAAACAGCAGGGCTCAATGCATACGCACTTGCTGAACTATGGACAGAAGATATTCATTATTTACCAGCTTCTATTTTTTGTAATAGTTTCACATAGACATACATGCACATGCACTCTACAGTTATAATTATGTACATAAACATGGGTTAACAAGTAAAGAGCACTTTTAATGATTTGTTAACTTAAGAGTTTGCATTTGGAGCAATTTCACACCAATCAAACAAGGAATATAGTGGTTAACCCTTTAAGACAAAATAATAAGTAACATAGCAATTTACATTTTCTAGGACTGTGAACTTTGCAATATTACTCAAAAAATATGTTTCTCAAATTTTTATTTAATCCACAATATATACATGTGTACACCCTGCTCCTCTGAGACTGATAAAAAGATCATATCAGGTACGCCCAATATAATAATGCATAAGAAACCATGACACATCTTGGGAAATAAACCTATCTAAATAGAACAGCTACCTGTGATTTATGATTGGCAGAGCATGATTGCATGTTTATTATCACTAAATGCCTTCCTAATGATAGGCAATATAAATGCACTTCTTATGGATGTAGCTTCGCATATAAGAAAGAAATTTAATAAAATTGTTTCTAAATATTTAATATCCAAATCATATATTATCATTTTCAAAAATTTGGAACTGGAAACAAATTGCCATACATGAGCCGCAGAAACATGCACATTTCATAGTTTAGAAATACCATGTGGACTTATTCAGTAAAAGCAAAAATGCGTCCACATAGGTGTCAACAATACACAGGTTCACTCTATAATCTTTGTAGTGTATACATGTGTACATCATATAATGTGTAGGAAACAGGGAAACACGAAAAGGTTTCCATAATTATAAATTCATGTTATACAGCGAAACCTCACAATTAGCAACACCTTTTCATTTTACATTTGTACATTGCTAGTAAAAATACCCTTTATAGCATACCATGAGACAGACATCTCTAAAAAGAAACTAGGCTGCATTAGTGGCAAAACCCACAGCGACATACGGCAGCCGTACAGCAACTTCGTGCCGATTGCTCCTATGCATTTTACATACCGTAAAACCCACACTGCAATTCTGACGAACGGCGCCGTACGTCAGCGGATGGCTGCCGTACGGCAGATTTCTCGATCGCCTAGGGGGGCAATTGAAACGAACGAGCCATAC
This sequence comes from Streblospio benedicti, assembly GCA_019095985.1. Taxonomy (NCBI): domain Eukaryota; kingdom Metazoa; phylum Annelida; class Polychaeta; order Spionida; family Spionidae; genus Streblospio; species Streblospio benedicti. Next base: position 42,378,209 of record CM032663.1, on the reverse strand, counting down.
GGCGTCTTACAGCGCCGTGCGGCGTCATATGGATGGCAAAACCAGGGTATGAAATAGAGCCTTCCCGGCGGCCTGGTGCCGGCTGATTCTGGCTACTTTTTATAGTTGCCAGCCCTGTGGTCCGTAAGCAAATTTTGATGAGTTTCATACCCTGGCAAAACCCATACTGACGGATTGGTAGCAAACAGAGCCTTACGACAAATCACCTTAGCACACCTGTAATTAATCCTTTAAGTTAGTTGAATGCCGTGTTTCAAATAACTGTACACATCTTACAATGATATTGTGCGTTTCAATTTAAACTCAGATAAACCATCACATAGGACAAGGTTTCTACTTTTATAGTTATGTTTATGTTTGGCGGCGTTCATGTAGATCTACTTACGCTTAGTAATCTTTGATATTTTAAAATTAATGTTGTGAAAACAAAACTTAGTATACAGCTCATTTCAGTACTTATTCTGGCGTAAATGTTACAATTTTCTTAAGTAATCAGGTGTTTTAATTCCAGAGCCGTACGGCAGCCGCACGTCAACAAATATGATCTGTCACTGTGGGTTTATAATTGCCGTACGCCAGATCTGCCGTACGGCAGCCGTACAGCAGGCATCCGTTGCTGTGGGTTTTGCCCCTTATAGCTGTGCACTACTCACTGGCTGTGAGGTGTGGTTGGCTGCTGTTCACCCATGGCCCGTGGATCAGTTTCCCCGGACACAGGGTTTCGAAAGGTAGTCCTCTGGTTTACGTGGCTATTAACAGATAATTTGAAATTGTAGTTCAATGAAAATTTATTTATCCTTGGATAGGCATAATACAGCTAGGTGACAGTTATATAAAAGTTAAAAACCTGTTCTCATTAGAGCAAAAATCATATTCTATCTTTGAAAGTAAAATTGCTACTGATTGGTTGGATACAACTGAATTACCGGTATCTCTATGTTCCTCTTGCCTCACCAGCTGTGCCTCACATTTTAATTTAATGACAAAATCATTCATATATCCCAAAATTTGATGCAGGTTTTCATTTGTAATCAAAAAATATACACATTTATTATCTTTTAAAAAGAATCATAGATGCTCAATCTAAAATTAATCCAAATGTTTTATAGATTGCTTCAGTTCAAATAACATTCTAGATTCATCTAATTTCATGATCTTGAGGGCGACCATCTAATTATGTTTGCTTGGTTAACAAAAAATAAGAATAGAAGTATTTGCCAAATAAAAGTATACTAAAATTTTCTACATACATGTATATATTAAGAAAACAAATTAGACCAATTTGTCCATAAAAAGTTATGGTTGTAAATTACCCTAGTTTCTTTTACACTGTGGGAAAGTTCTGACCACATAAAATGGGTTCTGAAAAACACCATAAACCTTGTTTTCCTGCTATAAGAATCTTGATGTTTTATGACAATGGTTTGTGATAATGGACAGAACTGACACATATACAGGGGTCTTCTAGTGGTAAGAATAGGTGGTCAAGCAATGAGGGATTGCTCTTATTACAGAGGTGGTCCTAAAAAAGAAGTAATGTGCGATCGAGTATTTACAACTAATTTACAGTATGAATTAATGTTTCATCTGCAAGTGAATGATAAATAACTACTAAATTTGGTAAATAACTAATGAAAATCCGGAGGCAGTCAAATTTCTAAATCACTGTGTATATCACATTGTAAATAAATGTCATTGATACAATAATTTCTTTTCTCATTTCTGGCGACAAAAATCTTTTGCATTTCAAGAGAAAAACACACATTAATAAAATTACATAGGCTTTTATAAAATATAATGACATTTTTATACATAAATGAAACAAGAATATGCTTTTATTAAATAGTAATGTCAAGTTGATAAACTAGAACATTAATTGTCAATTATGAGTGAACTATAAAGATTTTGATGCAGCAATGAAATCTCAAGGACTCTCCACAGGTCTTCAATTATTTGTTTTTGATAAAATAAAATGCATAAGCATAACTTTTTCTGGTGAATGGTGTTAAGTAAAGACTGTATAATTCACATAGAGTTCTTCTTACAAGTAACATAAATGTATTACCTACAATGTCTATACCGATTATCAAAATATGCTAATGCACTTTCATTCGTATCAAAACTTAAGCAGCGCATTTTATTTAAATTTTATATATATAAATATATAATGAAGAGTGTCTTATTTATAAGATGCCAAAGGGAAAAAGTAATGCTTAACCAATATCTCACACAAGAAAACAAAATGAGAAACTTACTCAACATAGTAAGGTATTGTATCTTTGTTATATGCTCTCTCCCATCCCCTTGGAAGATCTGTAAAAGTGACATAAAATGCATTTACTGAATGGATGCAATGCATTTTGATTGCAATGAAATAATTTATCTTTGGTAGAGGAAAGTTCACTTTAATTATTTTGAGAATTACCAAGAGAGAGAAAAGTAAAAGAAAATTACCTAAAATAGAATTGACGTGTGGTGATAGAAATTTTTCACAAAATAAATTTTCTTGACTAAAAAATCCCTTTCAAATTACTATGATTAAATATTATATCATATGATTATCTGATACATATCAAACTACTGGATTTGTCTGGGACGGATCAAGTCAACATGCAAACTGAGGATATCATTGCAACATTACACACACTTGTAACCAAAGTATATTGGCAACAATACAAAACAGTGATAAGTTATCAGTTTTCAAAACTTATCATAAGCCAGTTTGCCTGTAAATAAGTACCTCAGGTTTAAATTAAAATTGTGGCACCAGTACAATGCAAAACTGCAAACCTATAAGAGAGAAGATAACCCGAAATAAAAGGAAATTGAAGATTGCTGTTCTAATAAATTGTCAGTTTTTTCAGAATCTTGCATCAGATATCTGGTCCACACATTTTTTGTAGTTTTGAATATAAAAAGTGAGCAACAGTAGCCTAGTTGGGGATTGTTCACGAATGATGTCACCCGACAGGGGGGTGGGGGTTAGCGAAACATGAGGAAAGTTGACAGGGGGGTGGGGGGGATGTCTACTGTCTAGCACTTGAGTGATGTCACCTTTTGAAGAAAAAAAAATTGTAGTTCTTTAACAGTATTTGAACTTACTTTCTGACATTTTAACTGAGTTGTGATATATCTACTAGTTGAAATAGCATTGTCATGTTTGCTTTATGTCCTATTTTATTAAATGCATTTGTAAAATTATGCTTAAATTATGGACAAAAATACTCAAATGTATTTATATAACAACACGGTTAAATCAATGTTAAATGTCATTGTGAAATCATGTCACGTGGAGGGGGAGGGGGGTGGGGGAGGGGGAGACAAAGATGACATCACTTATCAGGAGGGGTGTATGTTCTGCAAAGATGAAAAAAGGTGGCAAGGGGGGGGGGGGGGGTAAAAAAAAGGCCAAAAATGAGGTGAAGTCATTTGTGAAAGATCGATTGGTCAGATCATGCACTGTACATGCATGTTACACTGTTGGAGCAAATGGGTGATATCCAAACATAATCCTGATTAGAAATAGAAAAGCACTGTCTATCGATCTTTATAAAGCCAGTTTGAGTAGGTCATTGCAGTGATCGGAAGGTTAATTTGTCGCATAATTGAAAAACGTGTGTAATCTGCATAGTATATCCAAAAAACAAAAAAACTAAAATCTAAACAACTAACACTGAATGCACTGAATGAGAAAATGACTATTATATTTATTTATATTTTACATTAGAATACAATAATGGACCTCTATAAATGAGGTTATAGTTACACCCGGCATTTACAACGGAGCTAATCTCCGCGGTCATTCACAGTGATGCGGTATGGTAGGGGAGGAGAAGGTGCCTTTAAGACGCATAATATGGCAGTGACCGTCTGTACAAAGGTAGTGAAATGTATATAGCTTTAACTCAAATGGTAATATACCTCATTACATAGTGTACATTATGACATGATCTAAATGAATTGCTATTTGCATATAAACTGCACAAAAATTCCTCATGATGGAGGTTTTCTATTTATATATATATAAATGGTATTGATGATGACACTTACCCGGGCTTGATATAAGTCCAGAAAGTACTGGGTGATTTCTTCCTGGGTGGAGCCATGAAGTGCTTTGATCATTTTCACTAAAAAAAAGTGCAATACATATGACTGATACATCTACTTTAATTGAAGTTGTATGAATGATTTGACATTCCGTACTCAACGGTATTAATCAAAACCTCATTGACAGGTTGCTAGCTATGTGGAAGTTTGGTTTCTAACACTTACTTAATGAAAAATACTCTGCCATCAGAAGTAACTCCATAACTCCAAGGAGGGGGCAATTTAGTTTGTAAAAGTTCTTCAGCCATGTTTACAACAGGTATCCCAAGGCTCTTCTACCATTGCCCCTTGTTATAAAATTAATCTTTCTAGTAGTACATAAGGTAACCAACCATATGTTCAATTTGAATAACATTTGAGTTCATTACAACGTATCACTCACGTAGAATATTTGGAATAGATGACACGTTAAGCACATTATCAATTGTTGGTTTAAATAAATACTGAAATATATCGTAATAATTACATGTGACATCGGTGATTGGAACAGCCAGGTAAACCCCAATAAAGTTCTTAGCAGCGTTCAGCGCAATCGTATGGACATCCACTAATACCCGCATCATTGGTGTTACCGACGCAAGGAAAATGTGGTCAGAATACGTTATGGATATTTGATATAGATCTAGTATCATTTCTTGACGGGTTTAATTTAGCAACACTGCTTGACCAGAATGCACCTAATCAACCGAACTATTAATATTTTATGAATTTTCTTAAGTTACAATCTTTTCAGATTTCTTTTTAGATCATAACTTAATTCTTTATTCATTTTTCAAAATATTTATTTTTTATTTTTATGCTGCTACATTTATCATGCATCATTAAATAGTAATGTATCATGATCATCTTTATAACACTTACTTTTCTGACAAAACAACAATACACTTTTTCAAATTTCTTGTTTTAAAGACCACAAATTTATTGATTTGAGGCGCCTGTACTCCACCCCTCCCCTCCCCAAAACAATGTCTTTGAATCGAACACAAATCAGCTAAGACCACTTTTGAAGATAAAAAAATTAATATGAATTTATCCTCGTATAATTACCAGTGTGATGTGTGGCAGTTCTTAAACAGGGGACCATAAGGGTCCTGCCTCTGCTGTCATGTGACTGCCGCCGGACAAACTAAGGACTGTCATTTGGCCTGAGGAAGCTCTTGCGACAAGAGCGAAAGTCTCTCCAAATGGTTTCTGTTGCAATCTCAACATTCTTGTATACTCAAAGGAGAGGTTATGATGCAGTTTGCATTATAATTATCAGATTTGCTGTAAACTTAAGGTTAAAATAATGCAGTTTGCATTATGACCAATAAACTGCAGACCACTGGTGAGGGGTTATGATGCAGTTTGCATTATGACCAACAGACAAAAGGTGATCACAAAAGCTCACTCGCAGTTTCACAGCAGTAGACTACAGGTGAGCTAAAAGAAATTGCCGATTTGATTTATTGGATTTCCAAAATTAAAAATATATATATATATATCAAACCAATTTGTGTTCAACAAGATGTCTCCTGCATTTAAAAAGTAGGATTATTCTGAATTATATAACTCGGCATTTCTTAGTTAAAAGATTCTTATGGCTTCGTACATTATTTAGTTTCTCCATATGGATAACATTAGAAAAAATGAAATTCTAAACAATGATGAATAGAAGCATGATGCAATCTCAAGGATGCAATACATCCTTCTTATCAGACTGTCGTAAAATCAGGTTTCATCACATTTACTATAAAACTAGAAATGTTTGTGCACGATTTAATTTACGAATTTTGTGGGTAGGTGCAAAAACGCAAACTCAAAGTCAGCAAACATCAATAGCCTATGTAAAGTAGGTCCAGGATGGACCAGAATCGCAAAATTAAAGTCACAAAATAATTTATATATGAAAATTGCAAAATTTAATAGCCACTAAATATACTAGTTTTACAGTATTCCTTACAAGGTTTTGTTCTTTGACATTCTACCATTAAGATAGTATCTTAGATACGGTTAATTCAATACATGAACTTCGAGCTCCACAAAGTATCTTTTTTTATACCTGTTTGTGATAGTTTTACAAATCATCAATTCTTTTTAAGCACAAAATATGTTCATTTCATTGATTTGTCTCCTCTTAATAGTTGGCCACACTGATTCTAATCTCTGCATCTCCACTCTCGTGTGCTCTGCCATACCAAGAATAAATTATTCTATAGAACATCTACTTTGAAATTAGTGGACAACTTTATTTTCCTTTAATACTTTTAATGCTGTAGAACAACAATTTTCTTTGCATAGCTCAAGATTTAAGCCACAACTTTCTTGATTATATTAAACTGCAATCACTTCTAGTATCAATTGTGACATCTACAACCTTCAATACTTGTGTTCACTATATAATGGATATCCATGAAATCTCATTATGTTGAAGTGAATAATTATTCTGGTTCCGAACAAAGAAATACCCTCTACAAATGTGATGAAACAAGTGTAAAACCAACAGTATTATAAAATGAATTTTCAACATTATTTTCAATGTTCACATGCATCGGAGAGTGCAAAAAACAACTGAGACTGATGAATTTATTTTCATACAAATGAAAGATAATTCACAATCATCCTGATCCTTTATTTTAGTGCAAAATAACAAATTCTTGGGACTCAAAATTGGTTGGAATGTCAATAACAATAACATTTAACCATTATTTATCAGAATTACACAAAATAAATGATCATGTTGACACACGTGCATTTTATGTATTTTTCTAAAAAGTTGATATTGTTCACTCAATCACAGTTATATACAGTCAGTAAATTTTGTTGACTTTCATCCAGCTACTTGTCATATTAGCTGGCTTCCATTGTTTCATCTGAAATAGAATGGACAAGATACATGAAACAAATTAAATCGTCATCATTGTCAACAACATAATTTTTTCATTTTACTGTCATGAAAATAAGATTCTTGTATACTTACCAACTTCATGGAACATAAATTCCTGCTGGTATTCTTTTAAGAATTGTGTAGAACGAGATTCATCAAGGAAGAGGGAATACACTCGTTTTATGTCTTCAACACTTACTTCGGTTCCCTAAAATGAGAAAAATTTCTTTTAAAATAAAACATAAAAATGATTGTTCCTAAAACAAATATATGTCAGGACGGTAATACAAAAGAAAAAAAAAATCATTTAACAAGATTATGATGTATTAATTTTCATGGTGGAAGATTTTTAATTTTCATGGTGGACGATTTTCTTACAACAAAACATTATATCTGCTCTTTTTTCATAATTTCTAATTATGAAGTATTCACATGGTCATAAATCATAATCTTGTCACTGAAAGAGGGTATTGTTTTTCTGTTACATTGGTCAGAAACTATCACACCATATTTATATGAAGAAGTTAAAGTATCATGTAAGGCTTTGCCTGCATTGTTTTATTAATGATAAGAATTTTCTTCCAAAGTAGAAAAAACCTGAATTCATAATAAATCAAATAAAAGACACTGAATATGAATATTTCATATTTATGGCTTACTTTTCTCTTCCTGCAAACAAGGGATGCTGTTGTGATTAGTTGGATTGCATATCTCAAGGAGGTCTCCATGCCGATTCTGGTCAACACTGTCAATGCATCGTCGCTCATTTCCACATCTTCTTCCTCACACCTTAAGTAAAGAACAAAGACATAGTTGTTGTGTGTGTTTTTTCAAAGTAAATAAATGACCTCCTTCTGCATATAATTATATAATGGCACTGAATTATTCTTCCGGATTTTAAGTCCTCTTTACAATTCAAATGTGTTGTTACAGGTTATGTGACTCAGCTAGATTAGTCCAAGTGTGGCGAATGACTTTCAATTCACACTTGCCAAGATGCTGTCAAATTTAAACACTGTTTCATTATAAATGATGCCATGAATGAACACTTGCAGTACAAACACATTTATCAAATCATATTTTCCCATTAATTGTCAAGTTCTCAAAATCGTCACCATACCCTAGTCAACTTGTTACCGAATTTTGACTTGACAATACTGTCACTTACTGTTAGTGTAGCATTAGTCATGATGTGAATTTAACCTTAGCTTAACCCATGGTCTACGAGCAATTTCAATGGTTTGACAGAAAAAACAACAACATGTATACGATCGCCATTTTTACTGTTTAACGTCCAAGATAAAACTTTTTCTGTAGCCTTTATAAATTTGTATTTCTTAACAGAAATCGACATGTTTATTCAGAATCGCATCAAACATCTACTTCGTATCACCATCGATCCAAAATGACTGTCAAATGATGTCAGTTTGAAAGCTGTAATTTAGTAATTTCCCGCCACCGTACAATAATATAACTCATGGGTATAGAAAAAAAGCACAAATCCAACATGTACTTAGAATGCTTACATTGACGGACATCCAATATGTAATAGATTGCCAACTGTTAATTTCATTCGTTTGAGAGAAAAAAAATCATCTGTAAACGTGACCGGGTGATGTTCTACACTTTGCTGTTGAATATCGAGTCATACACGGTAACTGCTGAATTGTCGTTCAGTAGATCATCAAACAATCTGTTTATGTAGAATCTGCTGGGTGAATTCCAGAGTTGCCAACCTCAAATTTTGAAATTTCTGAATCCCGAGGCCAAAATTTCTGAATTTGGGTCAAAATTTCTGAATCTTTCGTTTAATGCGTATTTTTAACTTATATTCAAATAAGACTATTTTATAACACTGTTCTGTGTTTAGAATAGTGAACGGACAGTAAAAATGTACATAAGAGTGTAATTAACTTGGTTTCAACATATTTGATTTAAAAAAATACAAAAGTTTGAACGATGGTTGTCCTACTTTTCGCGTAAAACATTCAAAGTAAGGAAAAATCAATGACATATGTACGTGATGTTTTTCTTTTTAATTTCAACCATTTTATTTTAACTGTGTTACATAGTACACAGTTTTGAAAGTGATGAAATGAATCTATGAATCTATTTTAAGTCTTTCACGTACCCAGCTTTGCTGTAAATTATACACTGGATTGCAGAAAAATGCATCACATTTAAAAAAAAACTGGGGGACACCCCGCAAACCCCCTGCCGTTGGCGCCGCGGGGGGCAGGGGGAGTGTCTATTGACACCCATAATGATAGTCATGCATGTAGAGTTGGAAGAGCACTCGTTATGTGCAAATGAACATTACCTTAGGTCAGGCGTGTACAATAATAATGCATCTTATGACATGTTATGTCTTGTATGCACCAAGAATTTTCACCATATCCATGTGTTCTTTTGACTTTGGATGCTTCACAATGACAATGTCGTATCTACCATTATGTTGGATACTAAAATCATCCAATATCGGACGTGACGCATACTCTTTTTCTATGCAGTGATATCATTGTATTTTTTTGAATACTCGTCCCTGTACGTTTGTAAAATTATGTTACTAGAGAGCAAAAAAATTCATTTATTTTCAATAATTCTCATTAGTTTTACTTTCATATATTGTTGATAGGTCTTGTGGTGCAGGTGCATTGTGCATTTAACGACAAACAGAATATGTCAGTCTCAATCATTGTGGCTGACTACCGCATAAATGACTACACGCACAAACTGGGTGTCGTGATCGAGACTATCGCTGTTACGACACGTCATTTTAATCGAGTGCACTTTTGTGCGCTGGTAAAAGCGTGTTTACACGATGCGTGGTTCAATCGAGTACATATGCGAGCAAAAACATAGGTATTTTAAGAAAACAAGCGAGACCTAACGATGTCTGGACCTGCGTCGCGTGTAACAGGAATATTATATGAATATAACATTCACATCTACATATATACGTATATGAAGTTCTTGTTATAAACCAAGTTTCATTGCTGTATGATGAGTAGTTTAAGAGGAGTAGCAGAGACAAGCTATTAGTAAAGCGGGCAAAATATTCCTCAGTTCAAAGAGGCATAACTGCTATAAAAATTGTAGAATATAATATCCCGGCTAAAAAGAAGCACAAAATTTCTAAGTTCAACGAGGCATAACTACCACAGATAGATAAATGCATATGTTAGCTACTCACTGCTAAACGTCTCCAAAACATGGTTCCCACTTTCCCCAGATGACAAAAATCCCTGACTTTTCACTGACCTTTTCCCTGACCAGATTCCCCAGTGCTGTGTTAATATTTATCATTCATCTATTTGTAATGTGTGATGTCATAATGTATTATAATCAGTTCTAATCACAGGAACTAATGTAGATTAGGCAAAAAAAGTGTCATTCCTACATTCCTTATGTATGTCCATTTAATGATGCAGTAATCCAAGTGGTGCGTGAGTGTGTGAGATTCCATAGCTTGTGAAAAATTACCTTCATTCCTTCCAAATGTAGGAATCGGACCCATGGCCTGCTGGTCACGAGTCCAATTCCCTATTCACTTGGTCCCACGCTAACACTGTGTACGACTTTCTGGTGTTTATTTAATAGTAGTCAAAACAAAAGAGTGACACTTCTTTATACCTGCTTTAACTCATAGTCTACCGCCGATTTCACTCCCACAAATAATCCGATTTGACAGTTTTAGGTTGAAGACAATAACTTTTCTGGACCCTCCATAAATAGTCATTTCTTCATAAAATTTTACACATGTGTTCAGAATCGAATTGGCATTCTTATTTTCAGCAAAAGGTAACGAAATTATGGTCTAATATGCCTAGAATATTTTTTAAACTTCAAGCTGGTCAGTCCCTCGATTCGAAATGACTGCACGGAGCTGTCATTTTAAGAAGTCTAGTTTTATCACTTCCTGTCATCGTACGATAATATTATTGCTTGTGGCTATTAAAAAACGCATGGAGAACAAAAAAATATACGGCAAGACTTACATTTGAGGGTATCTAATATGTAGCAGTCTCCCAACTTTTAATTTCATATGTTCCGAGGTGAAAAACATCGACAATATCGACGTGAATGAGTTTGCACACTTCGACATGAAATATCGGAACATACACAGTACCGGTTGAACTGTCTTTCAGTAGATTGTCAAACAATTGGTTTATGTAGCATCCGGTGTGTGAATTTGTGTTGTTAGCATATGATATCCATGAAAATCAATTATTTACAAAATTATTTAACTTTGCCATGACTTTTCACCTGACAGCCATTGCAATTTGCAGCAAATAGCTGCTTGCGCTCTCATTGCCTAAAATTAAATGAGGCAGTGCAGCTTGCCCAATCGGCGATAAGCGCCTGTAAACAAGAGACATGTGCTTTAGATTTTAGCCTATATCATTCAAACGGGCCTATATCATTCAAACGGACACCGCTTCGCAACATCCAATAAAACTTTATTGACGATATAGACTTAATGCGGCGATAAAAAAAGACTCGGTGATGTATTCTGCACACAAAACTCTTGTTATCACGGAGTTTTTATCAATTATCGTATTTCACTGACTTTTCCCGGTCCCGTGAGGGCTTTTTCGAAATTCCCTTACTATTCCCGAATCCGTGAAGGAGTGGGAACCATGCCAAAAATCACCCCTTCAATAGATGAGATACAGTAATCAAAAGAAATATGATATTTGTACATAATGTACACTGCTTGTAGTCACAAATTGGGAATAGGGGAATTTCTAAGTTCAAAGAGCCATAACTCCCATAAAAATTTGAGAATCAAAAATCCCCATGAATATGCACATCTACATATAATGTTCTTGCTGTATACCAAGTTTTATTGCTGTATGTTTAGTCTTTTAGGAGGAGGAGTGGAGACAATCTATTGGTATAAGATGCACACATTTTCTAAGTTCAAATAGGCATAACTCCCATAAAAATTTGAGAATCAAAAAACCCTGTTAATATGCACATCTACATAGGATGTTCTTGCTATATACCAAGTTTCATTGCTGTATGTTGAGTCGTTTAGGAGGAGTAGCGGAGACAAGCTATTAGTATGAGGCACAAAATTTCTAAGTTCAAAGAGGCATAAGTCCCATAAAAATTTGAGAATCAAAAATCCCTGTTAATATGCACATCTACATATGATGTTCTTGCTATATACCAAGTTTCATTGCTGTATGTTGAGTCGTTTAGGAGGAGTAGCGGAGACAAGCTATTAGTACGAGGCACAAAATTTCTAAGTTCAAAGCGGCATAACTCCCATAAAAATTTGAGAATCAAAAATCCCTGTTAATATGCACATCTACATATGATGTTCTTGCTATATACCAAGTTTCATTGCTGTATGTTGAGTCGTTTAGGAGGAGTGGCGGAGACAAGCTTTTACTATGGACTACTACGGACAGTCGGACGGAGGGAGTGACCCGGTTCCTAGACCTGCTCTGCCGTTGGCGACGCAGGTAAAAATATAAGTTTTTAAAATATTTGGTCATTTCCCCTGAATTTCGGAATTTCTCAATTCCGATCTGAATGATCGGAATCGGCTTCATATTTCGGAATGATTCCAAAATTTCGGAATACTTGGCAACTCTGGAATTCGTGTTGAATACCTCATCGTAACGATGATAATTTTATTATTTGTAAAAATATGACACACCGGGCTAATTTCTTACCACATATCCCATAATTTTAACGTGTCCTTGTTTCTCATTGGTCGTATATGTAAACAAGTGCATGTGGCAGACTAGGCAACCCTTTATCTCCTGCCGCGATATTTTAAATGCCGATTAAGAAGCCTCGAGCGATGTAGACTAGCTACTCTAACATTTATAAAGCACACAAACTGCGCAGTTGTGGTAACAGTGAAAGATCTCGAGACTGTTTCCTTGGGACTATCTGCTGATGACGTCATTTAAAATAATCAAGCCTCCATAGGGATTCCTTTCAAAATTGTATATTGTCAGGTCAATTCTCGTAGAAATATGAGTAATCGGCAATGGAAGTTCGTTGCCTAAAATGGATTTCTGATGCTCAAAAAATTTTCTTCCAAATGACAGTAAAATAATATCAACACACTGCTTATTTGCAACACAATTTACATGTACATTGGTATGTGAAGTTTATTCATTTTTGTTTGACATACAGAATTCACGGGCGATCTCATAGACCAGAGTTTAAGCTTAGAAGATGTGAAAAATAAAAGTACCTGATTTTCAAAATTTGTCTGATTTCTTTTTCTTCATAAGGAGTAGTAGAAATTATAAGTGTTCTGTCTAGCAGATCAATTGGGATACCATGTGGACTTTGGTAGTTTGTACCTCGAATTCTGTAGAAGAAAAATAACTTTGTTAGTGAATGTAAAACTTGCATAAAAGCTCAAATTTCTATAAAAAAATGCTTCAGTGTTTCACCAACTTCAAAAATGGTCATCAAAAAGTAAAATTTACCTAGTAATTCCTCTATTTGTAGCCATGACTAGAATCGGCGCCATGTCACTCTCTAAGGCTCGGTTGAGGAAGGAGAATGACTCAATGTCCAGCATGTGTACCTCATCAATAAATAACACCTAGCCAAACATAACCAAGCAAGTGAGAAATAAGTTAATACAATATATGAGTACTTTTGTATACTTTTTACTTTAATGCAACAAATCATCATAAGTACGATTCAAAACATTAGAACAGTGACATGAATACCATTATTTTTAACAGTTGGCAAACAAAGCTAGATGAAAAGTGTTCAAAGAACACAGCGTTGCTAGAACAACGTTGACTTATGGGCAATTAAGATATATACTGAAACCATGTTTACTGTACGATTAAGAACTTAATGAATTTGAGAAGAAAATCTCTGAATGAATTTACAGCAGTGATCGATTTCCAGCAAATCATATTGCTCTGTGTGTTGCAATAGTACTAGTAACAGATGATTAATAATGGTTTCCAAAAGTCCAATAATCAATATTACTTTAACACAGTGATATACATCTATATATATAAAGGAAGAGGCGATTTTTTGCGTCACAAAAGGCTTTTTAACCACAAGACGTACACACTCCAAATTATGTATACATGTACAATCAGGACAACTTGGTGGTCGTTATAATGTCACATTTCAAACCAAATGAATCGGTTTTAATGATAAAAACAAGAAAAAAAAAGAATTTTTAGAAAGGCTGCTTACAGGGCCATGTTTGTTAAGGGTACGTAATACGTTAAACGTTTGTATATGTCAAACGGGTACGTTGCACGTCACACGTGCTGTCATACAACGAGGGAGCTGGGGAGGGTGGTGATGTGATGGAAGTGCATTTTATCTGCTCCGGACCTGTTTTGAGGAGGGGTCTTGGCAGAGAGGGTGTGTGTCCATATGGCAAGGGGTGCGGGTGGGGGGTGGGGGGTGGGGGGTTGGCGCATGGCTGGTGTCCATATGAGGTGGGATGGTGAGGCAGGGAGGAGCATTTAATCTGTTCCAGATCTCATCAATTTCAACCCCAGCAGCAGCAGCAGAAAGGGGGTGGTTGAGATGCACATTTGATGGTCTGCACGTGTTTACCAGGGGTAGTAGCTGGAGGGAGGGATATCAGAGGGACCAAGCATTGCCACATACATGTAGTGTGTGTATGGCTGTCACATATGACTGTGGGAGGAAGGTGATGGAGGTGTATGTAATCTTTCACAGACCTGTGTAGTGACGGGAGCTGGTGTGAGGGATGTGGGACAGCGGAAAGAATGGGAAGGGAGGAGCATTTAATATGTTCCAGATCTCATCCGTTTCAACCAGAGCAGCAGCAGGAAGGGGGTGCATTAATTATGGACCTGTTTAGATGGGGATGGGGTAGAGAGGGCTGGGGAGAGAAGAGGGGGGTTGAAAGGAAGGGTAGGGATGAGTGGGACGTTTTATCTGCTCCACACGAGTTTACTGTTTACCATGGGTAGCAGTAGCTGGGGGAGGGATATTAGAGAGATCAATCATTGCTATATTTAGTACATTTAGTGTGTAAATGGCTGACATATGACAATGGGAGGACGGTGATGGAGGTGTATTTAATCTGTCACAGACCTGTATACTGACGAGAACTGGTTCGAGGGATGTGGGACAGGAGGAAGGATGGGGAGGGAGGAGCATTTAATGTGTTCCGGATCTCATCTGTTTCAACCCGAGCAACGCCGGGTAAACAGCTAGTGTACAATATAAGATTATTGAAAAATTTTCTTAAATTGGAAAGCACACTTTAATTTTAACCCTTTACCCCTCAAAACGGCCTAAACCGGCCGGGTGATTTCACGTGTTTGGGTGTCAAAAGCTTCGTCATACAAGTCATTCGTTTGGGGTATAGCAGCGGTGCCATCATGATTAAAACTAGATAATTATATGTAAAACCGTATAAGGAATCGTTGTGCACAATTTATTTTAATGTTTAGCTTTTATTTTAAGAGAATATAAAGAACTTTCAATTGAAAGCATCAATTTGCACAAGTTTACAAATGGCGCCACGTTTGCCATATCGCACCAAATGCAAAAACACCAATGTTTGATCGTGTTATAGACATACTTATAATGGTTCAATCTTGATGAGAAATACATATTCTTGTTCCTAACAACTTAAGCTTTATTATGATATATAAATGAGTTCCAAAAACACCCAATAAATATTTTTAATTATTTTCTAAATTACTGACTCGTTTACTCCGAAACTACGCTGCAACCACAGTCCTAACCGATCCGAACAGGGCTTCCCTTTACCATTGGAAATATGGATATGCTTTGTTTCAAAACATTTGTGAAATTGGGAATGGGGTAAGCCAATATGGTTTCCTTGTATTTTGGTGAAGAAATGATTGAAATACGAGCATTTTTATGGAAATTATGGCAGTTTAAAGTTGGCAACGCAGCTCTTACAAATGGAAAGATTTTATATGCGCTACGGTGCAAATATTTGCGAGGATACAAGGCTTTCACTTCAGCTGCTGAAACGACGCAATGAAAGTATTTGTTAAATGTTTAATTGCACTTACACCTGGAACTATTTCAGCTTTACCCTCTTCTCTCCATTCAGCTACTTTTGCATTGATCTGCTCGCGTACCTCACTTTTGATTTCACCAGTATCTCCTGAGAACAAAGTGAAGTAAAAATATGTATTAACCTGAAGGACTGAAAATTAAAATTTCAACGAAAAGCCAATCAGACCTATATAGTCATCATCATAGATTCTATATTAACCTGAAAAAAGGGCAAGGAAACCCTGTGTGCGGCTGTTGATAACATCTATTTCGTGAATACTGACAGTGTGAACCACTTCCTTCCTTTTCTGCAATTCACCTTCTGGACACTGAACAAACTTAGTCTGTGGTCCCATCGCATCATAATCTCTAGCTCGTGTGAATGATCGCCCAAGTTTTGTGATTTTTCCAGTTGCCTTATCAATTGTGATAATATCGCTGAAATGTAATTGATAAAAGTGAAGCTTGTTTATAATCAAATAATCCATTTGTATATTTATTTAATCCTGTGTTGTGCACCAAAATATTCTTTTCCAATTTGCCACATAATTTTGACACTGATGGCAAATTGTACTATAGTCAATTATCACTGCACGACATTATTTTTTCTGATTACAAGTCATTTTGACATTTATATCATTTACTTTTCTTAATTCTACAAATATACAGTTTTCTGATATAAAATATAGTTTACAAAGGAGATTGCATTACAAAAATACCATCAAATATATCATAAATATCAAATCTATAAATTTTTTTACAAGTAGAATAAATGCTACATTGAGACATGTCTACATATCATGTTTATTAGAAATGTCGGAACATTTTCCAAACCATAATTTTTTTAAATATATACTTTAAATATAAATTGAAAACAAACACGTATAAAGCTCACCCTGCCTGTACTTTTTCTTTTGTTAATGATTCCAACATATTTTGTCCTAATTCATATACTGTTTCCATTTCTGTGGTTTTCAGAGTAAGCTTTCCTTGTTTGGCTCCCTGTAAGAATTAAAAGGATAACATATATTGTGTGCCTCATTGGCCATGTGGATAGGGAGTTGGACTTGTGACCAGAAGGTCGTGAGTTTGAATCCCTACCGGGTCTAGTGGTAGGTGTTGAGCAAACTCATTCCTAAATAGTTGCACACTGCGCCTTGGAACCTACACGTTAATTAGGTACAGGTCATTGGGTTGAAAGAGTGTACGAGTGCCTGTATGAGTGATAAACATTGTGCGCTGAATCTGCTGCCGATGTTAATATATGAGAAATGATGAATTGCTGATCATTGAGGTGTAAAATGTAAAGTTGTGCGAGCACATTAGAATCACAACTATAAACCACCACATTTACATTATATAGTAAATCATCATTTCTGAAGAAACATCATAATTAAACAAGGCTTAACGGATACTTACTGTCCCTGTAGCAGGTCTATCTATAAGAACTTCAACAACTTCACCTTCAATGATTTCTGTCTCCTCTCTAAAATTTAATCATACACCCTGACAGTTTAAAAATCACTTATTTCTATTAATTTTCAATAAATAAATACATAACAAAATATTAATTGAAACAAAGCAGTTAAAACTCACTTTATACGAACACCAATTGATTTCCTAAATGCTTGTGTAAGAGCTTCAGTTTTGCTCATTTCTAATGAGAAAATTTCAGATCCAGCAATTGCTGTGAATGGGGTGTCATTACCAAGAGCCTGCGCCATTCCTGAGAGAAATAAATGAAAGTAATGTACATAATATAAAAAAATATTGTGTTTATTCCAACAAAACTAGTTGCAATTGTATGGCTTTTCAAAAGTTAAAAAAATTAAACATTAGACAATTCTTTCTGATAAAAAGCTATAAAGTAAGCATTAATATAAAATAATTCTAAATACTCGTTCGATAGCTTGAAGTCATCATAAATTCTTGGCCTTCACCATGGTTAAGTAATCCTACCCATTGCAATAGCAGTTTTTCCTGTTCCTGGATGACCAGCAATTAAAATAGCTCTACCAGCTATTTTCCCTTCCTTGATCATTTCCAAAACAATACCAGCTGCTCTTCGGGATGATGTTTGCCCCACCATGCCCTGTGACACATTTCTGGCTTCCAGAGCATCATCAAGACCCAATCCACGTATGTGGGAATGTGCACCTAAAAATAATATTCTTAACAATCAAATACTATGGACAATTTTCTATAAAAATCTATAATTAAAATGTAGATATATTTAAAAATGGAAGAAAGCAGCCCCATGTATAGTTCCGTAATTATCTTACCTATACGTTCTATACGAGTAACTTCTCGAACTTCCTGCACAGATTGAGCTGTTGCTGCCTACAAAATAGACATTGATTGTATTTATATATCAATGATTCAAAATAATATTGTCTTTGTTATCAGTGCTCTACAAAAATGGTTGCCCTATTACACAGGGAAATTTTGCATCTAATTTGGGCAACAGGGCACTGGAATATGCTTGCTCGACTGAGCAAATCATAATACATGTTAGGTAGAAAAAAGTGTTAACATCAATTAGAATTTTATAAAAGCGGGCCAAATGGCACATCCTCCCAAAAAATGTGCCAAATTTGATTTGATTTCACGCGTATTCGTTTTGATATATAAGAATTTTAAATGTGATATGCATTAATACATATACCATATTCTTTGAATCCAAATTGATCACTAATAGCTCGAACGTTGATATATCACTGGTTTTCACGATATTTGGGGAATTAAACAAACACAATTGTCATGTTCTAACCTGCGACTAGACTAGTATTGTGTTGGAAACCAATTTTACCAACTATGGTTCCGTAAATATAAATAACAATCACAAGGTGGGCAATTTGGAAACTTGTGGTGTGGCTCAAATTTATGAAAATATCTATTATAAAACGTTGTCTGAACCATCAGATGTCTGTTTATTCGCCAATCTTTTTGTATCTGCGTTTGGTGTGACGCCCTCTATATATTTTTCTGGGCCAACGGCTTAAATATGTGTGATTTGCACAAAAATATGCATCCTAAAAGCAACAATGAATCTTACTAAATATTGGCTTTCCCTTTCCGAAATAGTAACAATAATAGACAAATCAAACTCAGTGTTGCTGATATTTGTTTTTAAAATCAACCAGTTTTAATAACAAATCATTCTAATTTACAGGGTTAGCACACTCCCAATACTTATTTTTCAGGGTTTTCAGGGTATTTTGACATAAAACGTGTCATTTTTCAGGGGTTTGAGCTAATTTTCCAGGGTAGTTATCTTCGATGATAATTAAATTGTGGTACTTCTAGAATTAAAAAGAATATATATAGGCAGTGTACACCCTTCACGGTCACTTGAAAAAAAAACCCAGTTTTTTTTATTCATATAATCTTACCGAAGGTAGTAACTTACCTTTGGTAAGATTATATATGAATAAGAAAACTTATATTTTGTTCAAGTGATTGTGACACCCTTCCTGTACAGATGCAATTTAGAGTGATTTATCCAAAGAGGATCTCTACATAGCATATGCATATGCAAGGTTTATTTGTTGATACTGATAGCATACTTTGACAATATTTTGAATATTCTAATGACATGTGGTCAGTGCTAGCTACACTGAATAAAATTGAATAAATTTCTATTTTTTTTTCTTTAAATTTGAAAAAATTCTACGTCTCATGGGAATCATTTTTAAAAAAGATCACCAAAAATCCGACAAAAATTGACAAAGTTATTAACAGTTCTTTGTCTGTTTTGGGGGTATAAATTCTGACACGATTTTCCCATTTACCCATGACATGTTAAACGTGATTCAAAATCTGTCCAATTTCCCGTAGTATAAAAGCTGATGCTGCAGACCCACAAAATCGGAGATGCCTTTTTTAAATTGACAATGTGTTTGATTTTCTGACCATCCGGCGACAACTATGAAAATTTCATACACATCCGCCTAGTCAACACATATATACTATATTTTCTGAATTTTACTGGTGCCGTGGTGGGGCCGTGTTTATGTCTAATTCACTGACACATTTGAATTTGCTTTCATTTTCGCTCACATTATCACACGTTTTTGTCTTTCAAGCTACATAAACTTCACCCATCTTATTGTCAAAAAGTAGTATACTTTACCTGCATCCGTTCTTCATCATCGAAAGACACAGACACATCCTCAATTCATAATAATTAAAACAATCATTGTTAAACATTTCTGAGAAATATCTGAAACCAGGTCTGACACCAAAGTGCCGGTGGATGTGCCACTTCGACTGGTGGAATAGAAAACGAAACTGGTGCATAACTAATTTATGGCGCCGGGCAACTAACAGAATTCGCCTCCCTAGGCGGTGCATACATCTTTTTTATAGGAAGCCGTTCAAATTGAGTTTGCCACATATTGCACAATAGTATCAGTAGGTGCCGGTGGTGGCGCTTTGTTTGCGAGGTGCAGTAGAAAAAAAAGCGGTGCATATAAATCACTTTGGCAAATCGAAGTTTGTTACATAAACACAGGAAATGACACGGGATTTTATTATTTTTTTGTGCAATTTACTCGTTTTCAAAGACTTTCCCGGGACATTGTCAAATTCGGGGTATTCCCCGGTCATATTTGCTGAAAATCAAATTCCGGGTTTTCCGGTTTTTCTGGGGCGTGCGAACCCTGATTTAAAGATTTTTTCTCATCGCATAATCCATCCTCGCTACAGTTAGACGTTCTCAGCTAAGTAGGCATTGAAAACATGTTAGAAGCAAAAACGGGATCACAATAAAAATACAGGATCTCCATGCGTCACATACTTGACTGTAGTGATGTTTTGATGCAAGCATAATCGTTCACTTGTAAAGTAAAAGTCTTCATAAGGGAGTGTTCATTATTTAAGCCAGGGGGGAGTCCGATGAAATCCAGGGGGGGTCTCTATTTTGGTACACAATGGGGGTCATCAATTTTGTACCAAGTACAAGAGGGTGAGGTTTGTCTATTTTGTGCAACAGTAATCAAAGATTTTTTAAAATTTTCATTCTACCGCCATTTCATGGGTAAAACTCAAATTAATTTAGTGTGTATAATCGTGGGGAAAAAACATTTGATAAGGGTGGGGGGTGGAGGGGTCACCTATTTTGTACATAAAAAAATATATAGGGAGGTTGCCTTTTTGTAAATAAAAATAAGGGGGGGTCATGAATTTTGCACATGAACATCAGACCAAATCCTCACACTCCCCATAGGCAGATCCAGGGGGGGGCGCAAGGGGCGCGCACCCCCCTCCCTTTTCCCACCAAAATACTTCATTTTCATAGGGTTTTTCATGAAATCCCGTAAGTGCGCCCCCTTCTTTTCCGAAAACCTGGATCTGCCTATGCTCCACCCGTCAATAAATAACGGGCAGTCCCTAAGTTTATTGACAACCCATACTCAATTCTGACACTGAACAAATGTTATACATATTATCTCGTTTTTTCATGAAGCACTAGATATATTTAATTTTCAAGGTGACGTGAAGTTCAGATCGTGTGAAATACATGTGGTCCCGGGCATGTGGTCGTGTGTGCAGGTGCGAGCTATAGATATATATGGGGTAACAGTGGATGTAATATGTCATCGGATCCCCAACCACGGCATAATAAACTTCCGTTTTGACACTCTATTATACTTACATAGTCGACTAACTGTGGTAATATGCACAATAAACATTCCGGGTACCATGGAATGTGCCAGAACGACGCATGGCAAGTTTGAGCAGACAACCGGTCGATAATATCTAGACACAACTGTTATTTACCACTATGTGATTCACATTGGCTTCTCGCCTTACATACAGTTGCTACAAATAATTCATTTTCTACTATACTATTAGTATGATTTCGTACGCTTTACCAGGATAAGGCCGTATTTTAAAATAATCTACAAATAATTTGCAAAAGCACACTTACGGCCGCCATGATGACAAACAATAGTGTCAGTGCAAAGTTTTCACTTAAGAAGCCATACGTTTTTTGGGCTATAGAGTTGTTGATTAAGGCTGTTCAATGGGGTGCGTTGTGAATTAGTCTCTACCACACCCGCTTGCATGCTACGCTGGTTAATGCAATGAACGGAGTCACCCAAGCGGCTGTTTGTGTGTATAGAGGCTAGTTGTGAATTAGTTCGAAATACGGTCGTATTTGCGTGGTGGCGCTAATTCCATATGAACCAATCACATTTCTTTACACAAAATTCGAAATATTTAAAGATGTAAGTTATTTATTTTTTTAAAGTTAAATAGCAGTAAATGTGATTGTAAACTCCCAAAAATACAGTTTTAAAAACAATTATTATTGACGCATGTGAACGTAACCGTACATAGTGCATAGGAACAGCACAGTTCAAGAAACCCCCAGTGTTCGTTTATCGCCCATTGGCATTGGCACCACTGGCACTGCCACTGGCTGCCAGTGGCACTGGACCACTCAACAGGAGGCACTTAGACTAAGTCTTAGTCGAGGGGCTCGAGCGAAACTACCCCTAGATGTAAAGCTGAGTCCTGTAGTGAAGTACACAGCCAGCCTGACGCAGACCTTGAGGCACAGATTAAAATAACTTCACTGTCTTTTTCACCTAAGAGTATAGGTAATTGGTCTATAAATTGCTCAAGATAAATTGCCTCTGTGACTGTGGGCTGGCACAGGAATGAAATCTAAGATGTATATCATTTGGCTAGAGCATTAATCGCACTGTTTGGCCTTACACAGAATCAGTGAATTTTACGTATGACATGAACTGCCTGTTGCACATGTAGAGGTCACTAAATTTCATGTCATACATAAAATTCAAGTTTTATGTGTATGGCTGGTTTTAGCGATTGGTGATCTTATCTAGAATGAAGCTCGAGCTTTGCATAGTGATGCATAGCGAAAAAAAACGTAACATGTCACACGTAACATGATCACACACCTGCGAGGTAAAAACATTGCCACATGCTCATAGAAATGCATGGGAACGTTTTTGACTTGATATTTCACTACTACTACTTAAAGCTCTGATATTTTATTAGTTTTGTATCAAAACTCACTTCATAATAAGTATATCTAATTGTATTACATATTGGACAGTTTTTGGAGCAGAGGCTGCTAATAAAAAGTTTTCTGGGGCCTAATGCTGACTCTACAATGACGTAATTTTTACAACATCCAAATAATCACAATGCACACGTGAATTCATGTGCGCCAAATGTTGCTTTTCCATTATTAAAAATACGCTATATATAGCATTCCAGACTTGTTCTTGTTTACATAAATACGGCACACATCGATTGTTTCCGTGATTACCATGGAGAAGTATCGAGCATTTATATGACTAGCCATGGAACTTTTTTACACGATTATATTTTCTTGAAAGAGCGCTTTATTGAGTGTTTGCCAAAATGAAAACAGCCAATGTCCAATGTATCAAATATGTCATAATTTCTAAATCATTGGAAAAGAAGAGTCACTTTCAAAATTGTCATATAATGTAAAAAACTATGTGCATAAAACTTGTTTATGCTTACCTGTACAATAGACCTTTGATGTTCTGAGTTATGTATGTTCTTAGTGAACAGTGTCCAAATCAAGCTTAACATGGTGTCCAGTAGAAAAAATGGAGGATCCTGTTGTGTCTTTGACCAGACATTTCAGGGGGAAAAAATATGTATACCTCTCTGTCTTCTTCTTTCATTGTTAAGTAAACATAACCATCCATAAATAGTATTTATGATAAATTACAGATAAAATGTCCTTACTTTCCAACATACAATTTAAAAGAGTTTTAGTAGAGGCCTTCATACATAGTGAAGGAGAGATGTACTTGAATACTCTACCTACATACATCCATCACAGTCTAACCTAGGAATTCAGGAATTTTCATATATGTGTGTAGTTCACCTGATTATTTGAAATTGTTGACATTTGAAGAATTCAAAAACATGAATTGATTTTGGATACTAACATTTCTAAAAGATTATAGATATAAATATGTTGCATGCATTTTTTGTATAGGTATTTCTAATTCTTTCATCTGTTGATTATTTTCATTCAATCCTTTTTTTATATATTTTTATTGATAGTGAATTAGAAATTATATGTTATTTTTTAAATTGTAGATCAATGCAGCCAAAATATGGTGGTACAAAGTGGACCTTCAAGAATGTCCTCGAACAATGAGGGAACAAACATCAGTAGTAACGTGAAAGTTGCTGTGCGCATTCGACCACAAAATCACCATGAGCAAGAGTCAAACCATCGAACTGTTGTGCGAGAGCTAGATGAACATGTTTTAGTGTTTGATCCCAAAGAAGAATCTTCGCCAGGATTCTTCCATGGAAAACGAAGGAAGGGAAGAGATCTAACGAAAAGAAAGAATAAAGATATTCAATATGCTTTTGACTTTGTCTTTGACTGTGAGACAACAAATAAGCATGTGTATGAGTTAACAACAAAAAGTATTGTTGATACAGTATTAAATGGATATAACTGTTCTGGTAATTTTTGAAAATACTATATACTAAAATGATGATTTCTTCATGGAATTCATGCATTATTAAGGAATACAGATGTAACAGCTACAATAGAACAAAAGAAAGTTCTATAATTAAAATTAATTATTTTATGATATTAAGATATCATGTTTTCAGTGTTTGCATATGGAGCTACTGGAGCTGGGAAAACTTACACCATGCTTGGAAGCAGAGAAAGTCCTGGTGTAGTGTTCTATACAATGATGGATTTGTATGAGCGATTAGATGAATTGAAAGAAGAAAAGACTTGCGATGTTGCTGTTTCATATTTGGAGGTAAAAGTATTTCGTATGGTTGCATTTGAATTTTAAACATTCTCTAATAGATTATATAAACTAAATTAGGTG